>CP136061.1:194259724-194788834 GCA_032622095.1 Siphonodentalium dalli | reverse complement strand
AGCGTCCTGCCATTATGTGGATATATGGGGTCTCAGTTATGGGAGAAGTCCAACATGTAATTTCCATCTACACCCTCCATTTGAAACAGACCGAAGTCACGAGGACGAGGTATGACTGCAAAACAGATCATGCCATGAAACTCTACTCTGGCTAACGCCCGTAGAGATAATATTCCTTCCACCAGTACAAACCTTGGAACTTTTTGATGTTTTGACAGGGAACCTTATAAAGTCGAACAAATAACGCGGGTAATATATTTCTTAGTTATTATCTATTCCTTAATAATGTACTTCACTGTAGGTGAAGGTCCGAACTCGAAATTTCACGATTTAAGTGAATTTGTGAGCGATTTTGCTTTGCGTTGCTTACAATTATGGAATTTCTCCTGGGTAATTAATTAATTAAATGTTTATTGCGATATCGGCTCACACGGTCAGGAAAAAGCATGCAATTTTTAGTTGGGACATTCACCTACAGTGAAGTACATTATTAATGAATAGATAATAACTAAGAAATATATTTCCCGCACTATTTTTTCGACTTTATAAAAAAGTTTAAGAGTTTTGTATTGGTGAAATATAATCTCTACAGGCATTATAGAGATTCGTGGCATGATCTAGCTGGAAAATTGCATTTGTACCCCGTCCTCTTTTTTATACATAAACTTTCCAACTGTTTGAAAATTTCCACCCTATAATATCCACATGTATGAATGGACGTTTTCAAACTAATGGCCATTGCAGTCCAAATATTTTACTAATTACTAAGATATATAATTATACACTAATTTCAACCTTAATTTCTGGTCTGAAAATTTCAACTGATACCCGGCCTAAATTTACAACTGATGAACTGTTTTTACCAAGTACCCCCCCCCCCCCCCCCCCCCCCCACCACCACCACCACATGCCTTGTATATAGGTGTGCTCGAACAAATTGCGAACATATCGCGGGATCTTCTCCTTCGCCTATTTTTTTGGTCAATATTTAATTATTATTATTATTATATACATGATATATGCACTTACCACATTCGGCACTGGGAATAAATGCGCCAACAGGCGATCTTTCATGTCCTCTGTAGAATCACATCCATCCAAACAAATTCCCAATTCATCGGCTAAGAGTATACAGTCAATGCTTTCCTCCAACTGTTCTATATAATCCCGCGTGGGGTTCTCAGAATCACACCCAGAATCTCCCATAACTGACATGAGACCAGCGTGTACTCTATAATATCATCAGAACTAACTCCATAAAGCGTGTGCTTCTTTTTACAATGAACATGCACGGTCCATTGATGAACAGAAATGTCACTACATTATGGTGGTAATATCCCAAAATATGTCATAAGCCGGACACAAAAATTGACTCTGAATAATTCGCAGCTCATTAAAAGTCTGGTATCGTTCAGTGGATCCGATTCCAGACTGGGATTGGCAGAATTCATAGAAAGATATAAACGCAATAAGGATTCACGTGACGTGTATTCGATTCGACAGTATACAGATAATTATGTCTGCTGACAAACTCAAGTAAAATTGTTTAAAATCAACCACCATGACAAAAAACGCTCGCATGTAGAACGAACGATCGTGTTTCATGCAAAATAGTTTTGTTCGCTGTATTCACAACAAAAGGTAAGTCACGTTTAATATATATGTGGAAAATATTTTGATTTTCATAATAAATCGTGTGTATTTCGACAAATATGAATGACGATTTTCGATTTTCCTCTCATGCTGGGAAGTTTCGTCACTTGTTAGAACAGATACTATTTCGAACTTTCGCCACGCACCATCCGTTTGACAAAGGGATAAACAACTCGTCGTTGTAGTCTAAAGTGTCTTTATTTGGGGAGCAACATATATGTAGGGCAATCTCGTTCCTTGACTTGGGTATGGATCACGCATTGGCAGACCCAGACCCGCGTTTTCTGCATGCATTGGTAGTGCCTGATAAATTCCACTACACGCTAAGGAGGAGTTCAAGATTCTGTTTGTCGCAGTCATGCGGGTATATCATGGTTATGTTTGGTATTAGCATTATTCTTCAAACTGGGATGAACTGGGACGAACAGTTGTATTTCCACATGTTTTGATAAACAATTTGGTTCAAGCAATATATCACATAGCAAATATCAAAATATCAAATAATCTGAAATGTGTTGTACCAAGTAGTCTGTAGAATACTCAAATGTGATTATGTGACTAGATCATGTGACTATATATTATGAAAATGAATGTTAATAAAAACTTTGGCACTCTGCCTATCCCTAGAAATGTGATTATGTTGACACATTTCTTGATTAATGACACTTATATGATAAATTCAAATAGTATCGTTATCTTCATTATTATAATGCAGGATAATCAGGGATAATCAGCTATTTGGTTGGTCAATTGATAATTTTCTCAAATTTAGGGGGTGGGTGTCCAAAACTGACCGGAAAAAATTCCTGAAACGGAAAAAAAGGGTGGGTGTCCAAAATTGCCTGGAAAAAAGGCCGGAAACGGAAGAAATTGGGTGGGTGGGTGGGTCCCCCGAGGCCGGAAAAAAATAAAATGATCATACGTGCCTGGAATTTTTTTCCGAACACCCCCCTGATTGCGGTGATAAAAAAAGACCCAAAAACTACATTTTCTTTTGGGCGTGGGACGGCACATTAAAGAGCTTTCCGTGTTAGTCCTTTCCCGGTGCGGAAAATGGCATGCGATTATATACTTTTGGTTAAAATATAGAGACAATAAATTACTAATTCTTCGTAGAAATTATCTATAACATATAGAAACCGCACAGGATATATGTTATCTCTATCTATAAATGGGAGACCAAAACTAAAATCATGAACGACATTCCTTAAAAATGGCACGGATTTTAAATATCTTAAAGAAGGTCTAACTCTTCTTGAATATGTTTTATTTAGTTGCCGGGATATAAAATAATGAAAATGTGTCAAAGACACCTGTCCAGAAACGCTTCTATCAATTAATATTGATTTTATACAGGGGGGTCTGCAATTTTTTTTCGAACACTAGGCGGGGGTGGGTGGGTGGTTCAGCAGCCCGGCTAACACAATTTTTTCCTGTAGTCACTTTTCTTCAAAATAATGGGGCAACAGGTTTTAAGAATGCTTCAATTATGTAATAGGTCAACAGGTTTTAAGAATGCTTCAATTATGTAATAGGTATGGACCTAACTATTGGTAGGTGGTTTGAGTTCACCATCAGTTAATAATGAGGGATGACACCAATGGGTTATCTTGCTAAATGTTTTCATCAAGGATCTATCAATGCACATTGACATGGAAAGGCTCAGGTTTAAATAGACTATTCAAAAAACCATAATAAAATAAAACATAAAGGTGTTAAAACAAACTTTAACCGATTTCAGCAATATTCAGTACATTGGTCTAGGATCACCTCTAGATGAGAGCTGTCAAATTTGAACGATTTTCGATGAAAAACATGGCCACCGGCAGCCATCTTGGATTTTACTCTTTGCATCAATAAATTCTTTAGCACACCCTATATAGAGCTTATCCCTTATCCGATCATCACCAAACTTCATATGAATCATCGGTGTGACCCTCTCGATTTCTGTAAAGAACATAGCTGCCGGCGGCAATCTTGGATTTTACTCTTTGTATGACTAAATCCTTTAGCACATCTTACTGGTCACATTTCTCATCCAATCGTTGCCAAACCTCATATGGATCTTCGGGGTGACCTCAAGAAAGGGAGCCTCCCTTTTTTCCCCGAATTTTGTCATAACAAACATGGCCACCAGCAGCCATCTTGGATTTCAAGTGTGAATCCATCAGCATAACCTACAGCCCACATTTATTGGAGAATTGCTTAGAAACTTTACAGCCGTAAGTAGGAATGGTTCTATAATCATGAAATGGAACATAAAATCAGATAAGATCAGGACAACTAAGTAAAATAGTAATTTGAAGCAGTTTGAAGGGGGTGGGTCCCAAGCCCTGAATCGGAAAAAATAAAATTTAGGGGGTGGTGGGTACCCAGTAGGCGGAAAAAAAAGCGCTTAGTGTCCGGATTTTTTTAACTGACCCCCCCCCCCCCTGTTTTATATTAATATTTTCTTATATAATGCAATAATCAAGTGGACTATTTTTTGTTACTATTTTTAGAATTGTTAGATAGAGTTATTCTGTGATCACAGTAATCCGTGACATAAGACTGCACATATTTATGTACACATATCTACACCAAAAATGTAAATGCACCCTAATTACACGGATATGTTTTATGGAAATACAGACCGAATTTGATACGGCTATTCATCGATAATAACTTTGATATTGGCATTGCTTGTTGTGTGTCATCATATTACCTACAATGCATAGTATAAAAGCTAACAGGCGCACATGGTACCACGTTAACTTCCCGGTTAGGATAGGACTTAACAAAAGCCCCCAAGCTTGTTTCTCAATCCTCTTTTGAACAATTTGAGATTATATGTTATGTATTTTTTGTTTGTATTTCTGTTCTGGTTAGTGTTCAAATAAAATATTGTTTAAACCAACTTCCCGGTTTATCAGACATAATCAATAATTGCGTTGCACACCATTGAATGCTAATTTGGACGTCGCAAATATTTGCTCGGTCTCATGCTGCGATGACATGGCTCTAATATATATTTCCCAATAGTGGTTTGTCGCTGAGTGGCGCAGAGATCATGGTCTGGAAACAATATAGGTAAAACCCATTTAACCCATGTAGTACATGACCCCAATTAAGGGTCAGGCCAAAGAAAAAAATATTTATGGTTTGGGTTTTCTTACCGACCCTATTTTAAATCCCCTACCCTAAAGTTTTTTTCATGGTTTTCAAGAAAATCTATTGAATTTTTTCTCACAAAATTTCATAAAACACAAAAAACACTTAAGCATCTCAGGATATATTTATTTCTAAGTAAAAGTATTGTGTAATATTAAAATTTATTTCTGCGAGATTGACATAAAACTATTTTGATTATTTTTGTATAAATTTTAATAATACACAATACTTTTACTTAGAAATAAATCTATCCTGAGATGCTTAAAAGTGTTTTATGAAATTTGAAGCTTAACTACCGACCCTATTTTTTTCAGCTTGTAACCCAAACCAGACATTTAATTTGTTTTGGCCTCAGACGCACGTTTTGCCAAAATTTCCTGGTATTTCAAAATGGATTTACTCTTCTAATCTGTCAGGAATTTCTTTGTGAGATTTAGTACAGGCGATTATTGTGACACAATATTTAAAAACCCTCGAATTATTGGATATTATAACCTCATTTACTATACTTTACGGCATGAACAATATTTAAAATTTCACTGTTTTCAGGTTCAAAGAACTTATGTAAAATATAAATTTTTTTCTTCAAAAGTGCTGTTCATCTATCTCAAGATCATGAGGGGAGACTTGATTACTTTTGATTCGTGAAATTTAAAGGCCCACTTAATTTTCGACCCCCCCCCCCCCCGATCACATTATATAAAATATATGCCATATTATACACCATTTAAAAGAGGAAGCTCCAAAACGTTGTATTATCAACTGTGAACATGTTGTTTTTGTTGATGTACCGACGTGTTTCGTGCTTAAGTTTCATTTGGATTCTACTGTAAGTCTATAATTTTCAATGGAAGGGGAATAACTATTTATATTAGTTTGAATTATGTTGCATTATGGGAGCGAGACGGGGAAATGTTTCTATGGGTTCAACTATTTCTATTACTATATGGACACATTCTAAGACTCAGGCGTTCCCAATGGTGAATAACTATTGTATCTTAATCATATTGTATGTCATTTTATGTCATTAAATAAGGATTAACTGTCACGTGTACTGTTTTTATGGAGATGTAACCGTGAAGTAAGTGGACATAACTTGTGTAAAACCCGAAGGGTTTTACATACAAGTTATGACCACTTACCTCACGGTTACATCTCCATAAAAATAGTCCACATGAGAGTTAATCCTTATATTTATATACATTTAGCGAAAAAGCCACTTTTGTAAATGTATTTAAATCGAAAAGTGTATCGTGACAAAAACAGCCCAACTTGAAAATACCCAATAGCACCCTTGGCAAAAGTTAATAGGAACAATTTCTCTTCATATTGAAACCCGATGATGTATTAAGTCAATCCTGCGCGAGTCCAAATGCGCCCAAAACATTACGCGTTCGTCTTTCCAAACCCAATGACGTATCGATGGTGTTATGAGCTTGGTGTTATGAGGAGTTGCGCATTCACCGAGAAGTAACTGCAACTAGCCACGTGGGCGCCGACCAATCAGAATGCTGGATTTAGTGATGACAACACTTAGTATGTAAATATAACAGAATATAAAGGCACTATACAACAAAATAATCGGTGACTAAATGGGCCGTTAATCATTAGTTTCATTTAGAAAGGTAACAACCAATAGATAATGTTCTATAGTTGAGAATATTAATGTCATGCCTGTTGATCGGTGAAAAATTGGGCTGAGATGAGTTCTGGGTAATGTGTTCAAAACCAAGTTAAAGGTGACCGCCATGTCTCTTAACACTGTGGCCTACTTCCAGTTGATTGCTCCCTGCTTGAGTGGACATCACTGCATATCAACATTTGTTTCCATTTGGCTGGAATATTTGCGACTGCTTTATTCTTAATTCTAATACATGTGTATATGGGGATAATGTTCTATATTATACAATTAAAAATCTAACTCAACATTATAATACAAATGAAGCTTCCTCTCATAGAGCCAAGACAATACGCTATTTGGTGATTGGAGTGTTGTGTGAAATTATTAAATATTATAGCAGTTCTTGGTACCGAAAGGGACAACAAAAATAAAGTAATATTTTCAACGTCTCAAGTGTATTTAATCCATTGTTTTGTTGTCTCACACAGGCCCACTCAATTTTCGAATGCCCATATCACATTATATTCAATATGCCATAGTATATACCATTTGAAAGTAGAAGCTCCAAAACATTGTATTATCAACCTATCCGGTGTAATAAACTGTGAACATGTTGTTTTTTTCTGTGCTTACGTTTCATGTATGGACTGTACTTCAATCTATTTTTTTTCAATGGAAGGGGACTAACTCTATATCTTAGTTCGGATTCTGTTGCATTCTGGGAGCGAAACGGTGGAAATGTTCTATGATTTCAGCTATTTTGTATTAATCTATAGGCACCATCTGAGACACAGACGATCCAATTGGTGATGAATTATAGAATTTTAATCATATTTTATGTAATAACATAGATTGTTATTGAAGCCGTATTTCAAGGCACTATACAAAATATTCGGTGACTCGAAAATTAAATGGGCCTTTAATAATTACTCTGATTATTTATACAATGACGAATGTAATATATGAAATATATGACCGATAATATGTGAAATATATGACCGATCATCATTTATTTTTATATCTACAACATCAACCTTGTCAAAATACACTAATAAAGCACAACATGAGAGCGATTAATAGAGTATTTGGGTAAAATGTGTAGATCTTATTATCCGTGTCTTAAAAGAGTAGGCATTATAGTTGCCGACTGAAGTAATTTGAACATCATTGCATCATTATCTATCCTTGTCACTCTATTCGATCCCGTACTCTAATTTCACACAAAATGGTAAATATCGGATGGAGTAGTAAGGCGTTCTGGTATCGTCGATCAGGGATATTGTCGAAAAACCTACATCCCAAGGTCGGAAAATGGGCATTTTTTAAATCTCTGACAAAACAATTGCTCAAAGAGAATTTTAGCGGATTTTGGATAGTTATAGAGGTGATATTCCTGCTTCAAATGACACCAAAAAACCTTCGTCATAAATTTCTTCCGGTAGAACCAGCTGGTAGAACCCTAGTTTCTGGTTTGACGACTAGCCTGTGTGATATGTGAACTCAATGTATATAATAATTAGTTATATTGACCTGGTTGCTTGTGTTCGTGCCATTTTGGAATGTAAACGGAAAGTCAAAAACTGACATAGGTCGAGGTACGTTAAATATATACGCTGGTTTATTGAGGTCGTTCTAAGGTTTTGTATGTGTTTATTTTACATTCAAGCGAAGAGGTTACTATACGGTCCTTTGAAAGAACGTAATACACAACACAAATTATAATGTTAAAATCTAAGATAGGGTATTTGAACACAAAGGTATAGTAACTTTATCACCCGACTACTAGTATATATATATATAGTGAGACTTAAAGGTACTCAATCCGATAAAACTCCTCTCAATTACTATTTCAATGGCTTCGGGGGTCAAAAATATTTGATTCGAGTCGAGGAAGTCACCCATCAAAGCTCAGATTTGTTAGATATCGATTTTAGAAATCTATTATTTTTCATTATCGGGAATACTATCTGGCCCAGTACTCAATCAAAATTGCGTTAAAATTACCACTTGATTTTAGAGTTATTCATCCTTGTCTGTTTGAATAGATTTGGAGTACACATCCAGAGCAGATTACGGCAGTTATTAGTACTCATCTCGAGTTAATAACCAATTTCAAAAATCAATATCTAATAACTCTGAGCTTTGTTTGATGGGTTCCTCGACTCGAATCAAATATTTTTTACTCCCAAAGTCAAAGAAATAGTAATATAGGACCCTCTGATCGGATTTTTTTGTTGTTGGAATCTGTTGAGATGGGGACCCTCTTTACGGATTGAGTACCTTTAACAGATGCGATGCGTTGTGTTTAAGTGAGATTAAACGTAGAAATTCAATCTTTAAACGGTAAGCATACAGTACGGTATGCAATACCAATTAACTTGACAAACGTTCTTCCTTCCTGCACTCTATCCCTCTACCCCCTCCTTGAACAATATTTTTTCGGATCTAACATGTTATCCCCGTCTGCTAAATTTACCCTAAATGGTATCTACTCTGATACCAAGGGTAAACTTCCTGCTATGAGGAAAAGACTTTATAAAAGCCTTTTAGGCTTGTTGTCCAATCCCCGTTTTGAATATTATTATTACTTATGTCAATTTGTTTGAATGTATTACATGTTTTGTTCGAAATTAAATATTGTTTACACCAAGCATACATGGGCCAGTAGATTCCGGATCATCTAGCATATACGTGATTCGATATACCATGCCACTTTGTTCGAAACAACCGCTGTATGTGACCGACACAGCCATTTTGTGAGGGTATAGTTTACGTCAATACATTCAGAATGGATCGGGGCACATATATTACTGAACTGGTGATTTAACTTATGTCGTATATTGCAGCACATGTGATCAACAAGGCATGACAGAAAAACCTGATTCGAAGTCCGAAAAATATAATAGAATGAACCATTGTGTATGTGATTTCAAAGTCACTTTTCTACGATCCCAATTCCCTATAGAAACTCCCCGATGACAATGGCAAATGTCAGATAATATACCCCATGCACCACAAATGTAATCGTATATTTTGTTATATTAGATACCTTTCGCATCCTCACGTTTACGATTACGAATACGGATAGCTATTCGTAGTCGTAAGTCTATCCGTGTGGCCAAAAAGTCCTTTCGCAAAACGACTACGCGTAAGAGTTTTGACGAACACGTACCATCATTATTTCGTACCACTTTTACAACTCAAAGCGTGTGTTTGGTATACAGTCCCTTAATACTTCACTTATCGTCTCATTTGCAACAATGCGATAATCATGACCTGTTTATATTGTCAATAATTCGACCAGTCACAACGTACGACCCGGGATTCTCGTGATATATTATGGCAATACAGGTATAAATGCCAGGTCATATGTGGTGGAAATTCAGTTCGTTGTTATCATATGGATGACCTGATAGGCGTTATGCTGATGGGGGAAGAGCGGTTCCTAAATTTGGACCTCACATCAACCACGACGCCACCACTTCAAGACCCTTTCAGTCCGCAATTTCATTTCAACGCGATTTCTGCAGAAAGACAGTCTAGCCAAATTATGCCATCCCCCACAATTTACGACAGAATTATCCATAATTGTCATCATTATTATGTAATATGTATGTGCAAGGACGTGGCTAGAGGGTTTCCGTTGGGGGTGTGCACACGACTACGGGCAATAGACCAGGACCCACCGGGCCGATCATGGTTGTTCGGCCCGGTGTGAGAAAATTGTGAAAACTAAACAAGAAAATCGCAAAATCCTAGCATCTAGACTGACCTCAAACTTTCCTAGTGTTGGAAATTTCAAACCTCATACTCTCCCTTAGTTTGGAAATTTTCAGTCAACGATTTTAACCAAATGTAGTAAAATATTGTTTTCTTAAAGGTACTCAACCCGATAAAACTCCTCTCAATTACTATTTCAATGGCTTCGGGGGTCAAAAATATTTGATTCGAGTCGAGGAAGTCACCCATCAAAGCTCAGATTTGTTAGATATCGATTTTAGAAATCTATTATTTTTCATTATCGGGAATACTATCTGGCCCAGTACTCAATCAAAATTGCGTTAAAATTACCACTTGATTTTAGAGTTATTCATCCTTGTCTGTTTGAATAGATTTGGAGTACACATCCAGAGCAGATTACGGCAGTTATTGGTACTCATCTCGAGAACATAACAAATTTGAAAAATCAATATCTAATAACTCTGAGCTTTGTTTGATGGGTTCCTCGACTCGAATCAAATATTTTTTACCCCCAAAGCCAAAGAAATAGTAATATAGGACCCTCTGATCGGATTGTTGTTGTTGGAATCTGTTGAGATGGGGACCCTCTTTACGGGTTGAGTACCTTTAAACTCATTAGCAGTTTTGTATTGGCCACGGGGAGGGACCAGGACACACCGGGCGAAAGTTTTTTTTAAACGTGAACAAGAAAATCGCAAAATCCTGGCATCCAGACTAGCCTCAAGCATTCATAGAGTTGGAAATTTCCAACTGATGACAATTCCAGTGACAATTTTGACCAAATGTAGGACAATATTATTTTCTTAAATTAACTAGAAGTTTTTGACTGGCCACGGGGAGGGACCAAGACACAAGCTTTCCAAGTGTTGGAAATTTCCAACCTGACACCCCTAAGGTTGGAAAATTTCTAACTGATGGCCATTTCAGTCCAAAATTTTTATCAAAAGAAGGAAAATATGCAAATATTGGTCCAAAAACAATAAATTCCCCACAATAAGTTGTTTGAAAATCAAACTACAAGAACATTATCAACCTATTGTTGGTGTAAAATTTCCAACTAATGTTGTGTCAGGTATGAAATTTCCAACTGTTGAAAATTTTGACCAAAGTTGGAGGGTGAGACACTCCCCACCCCCCCCCCAACCCCCTGTCGCCACGTCTCTGTGTATGTGTATTGGGAATCAATTAATATCCTATCCTATCCAGGCCTAACACCTCTTTGGGTTTAGGAAATCAGACATAAGTTTGCTGTGCTCGCTGATGTGCATCACTTCTGATTTGTCCTATCAAATCGTAACAAAGTCGACACGGTGATGTTGGTGGGTGTGCCAAATATTATTTTAGTACCACCAAATCCATGTCAGTCGTGTTTTTTTGGCGACTGGTTTCATAGTGTACTTCTATATATTACTGCAAAGTGTTGTGTCGCAGCCAGCGATTACTATCCGTTGTGAATAGCGATCTTATTTCGCGGGAAGCTCGAGATTCACGACGACGAGTACAGTGATTGTCAATCTAAACAGCACACCGAGGTTGTAGCTCAATACAACTGGATGGTTTACATGATATACATATACAGTCTCGAACGGAGTAAAGTGATATATTGCAGAAAATAAATTTCAGGTGTTATTTGAGCTTATTAGAAACCATGAAATCGTAACCGTTATTGCGGATAGTAAAATACGACAACGATTAGAAAGTACACAAATGTTGGTGACGTAGTACCCTATCCGTATCCGTAATCGTAAACGTGAGTTTTGCGAAAGGTCTCTATTGAAGAACACTCTGGACGACTGGCAGAAAAATGGCAACGCCGCTTGTGGTTGTAGTTTCAAAGCTATCGATAAATATATACATGTAGAGTTGTAAGTCGGTACACATGGACCAATGGCTGCGGACACATGTACCACAGTAGCGATGGCATAGTATGTGTGACACTTTATTACGGTGGGGTTTGGTGACAATTGGTCGTCATAATAACTATGTCAGAGCTAGCCATGTTGCCCGTTGAGTTTCCGCACAATGAGTCGACTGGACCAATTAACCCATTGCGTTTCACCAAGGTTGATCTCTACACATTACATTTTGCTACATTGTATTATCTACGATATGTATTATCTACGATATGTATTATCTACGATATGTATAATAATTGCACGATCGATCGTCCAGAATTGTTCTTCATCGTGGCAATCCCGCACTCACTCACATATCAGGCACGTAGTACGTTTTATTGATATTATCTCAATGCATGTTTATCTACTTACATTAATTTCATGCGTAGTAAGACAGTTACCCAATTGCGTTTTTTAATTGGCGACGTTTGCGTGTTGAGTAAAGATCAACAGCGACATGACATTCAGGCAGATAAATCCTTGAGATAACAACCGCGACGCTGGAAGAGCTTGGTAGACTTCCGGAGCGCTCGCGGGATGGTCGCATTTTATGCTCGACGCGTTAAGCCGTGAGCGTTCCGTGACTATTTCTATCGGACTTGGCGGAATGGATTTAATCCCCCGCCAAGTCTGTCTCGTGCTGAGCGACCTGCAGTCGGCTCATTGTGTTGGATGGACTTTGCACTCTAACGCGGGCCGACTGCAGGTGACTTTGGACTATCGAGTTACCCCAGTGGAACCCTCCACCGGCCGGGACTCGGTTGGGGCTAGCCAAAGGACACATACCGGGAGGAAGAGGAAGGCGAAGACCCCTTTACAGCGCCGCAGGGATGCCGAGAGGAGGGCCAAGTGGAGAAGAGGAAGAACTGAGAGACGCCCAGTTCTTCCCCATTGACCTCCCAGCAGCAACGTCAGCCGGCAGTAGAAGATATCACCACCACCAGACGGAGCAGGGACGCCGATGTCACCCGATGTCCCTGCCGTCGGCGAGGACAGCGGAACCAGGAACACCGAAGTCATTGCTTGTTGTGTGTCATCATATTACCTACAATGTATAGTATAAAAGCTAACAGGCGCACATGATACCACGTTAACTTCCCGGTTTATCAGACATAATAAACAAGAAAACCATAGTCAGAAATGGTAACGCCACCAAGATTATGGTATTACATATAAATAGAAATTATAAAAAATACATAAAATATTTTGATAACAATTGCGTTTAAACAAGTAATCCTTCAAATTATTACTAACAAAGTAAACGACTGTGGGGTCACTCAACAGATTATAAAGACTTGGACATAGTATACTGTAAATACTAAAATTTAAATGAAATAATTAAAAGATAAAATTTAGCAAGTAGTAAAAGTTAATTTTCTCATTTTTGTTTTGGTTAAATAAAGCAATAATTTAAATGTAACATTTGGTTTAAAAAAAAATGATTGACCGTGGCTCTTCCAATAATTGCGCGACTGACCTGGTCAATTGTTCTTAAGAAGTTGTTTGGAGAATTACTATGGAGGGAAATAGTTGTGGCTGTGGCTTCGCAAGTAATTACCTTGGTGACGTGATGTTAACAAATCTGAACTCCAGTTAACCAAGGACGCTTCATACCAAATATAAGGTGAATTATTAATTCTTTAGAAGTTGTTTTAAGATTTACTATGGAGGGAAAGAATTGTGGTGCTGGCTTCGCAACTATTTGACCTCATTGTAACAAATATAAATATTAGTCACTCAGGCAATAGATGTATCTATTCTGTATATTAACTTATTGGGTCTTACGTGTCTTGAGATGTCTAAATAGTTTTCGATGGACAGATCGCGCAAGGGACCCACGCCAATCTTCTCTGTTGGGATTCCAATTGTTGGCTCATTAAATAGGCACATATGCTTAAGATACAGTCGCACGCTCCCGTAAGTCGGGGTTTGATTCCAGTTAATGAAAATATCATTGAAATAATCGGTTTCCCCCAATAAACATCCATATATTGAATATACATGTTTTGGAGCAGAATTAGGCAGTCCATATTGGACGCCATCATGGAATTTATTTTGTTTTGTTTTAATTTTCACACATAATTATTAGTTATATGGATGGAGTTCTCATTAAACCTCACATCCTTGTATTGGTTACAGTAATACCCAAAGTAATTGACCACTTAACCACATCAGAATTATTGGTAATTTTTCAGGATTTGAAATCCTGAAAATTTACCAATAATTTTGCTGTGGTCAAGTGGTCAATTACTTTGGACATTACTGTATGAGGATTGAGTTATCATTAAACCTCAAATCCTTATATTGGTTACAGTAATGCCCAAAGTAATTGACCACTTAACCACATCAGAATTATGTATTTTTTCAGCATTTACAATCCTCAAATTACCCATTATTCTGCTGTGGTTAAGTGGTCAATTGCTTTGAACATTACTGTATGATGATTGAGTTATCATTAAACCTCAAATTCTTATATTGGTTACAGTAATGCCCAAAGTAATTGACCCTTTAACCACAGCATAATTATGGGTAATTTTTCAGGATTTAGAATCATGAAAAAATACACACAATTTTGCTGTGGTTAAGTGATGAATTACTTTGGACATTACTGTATGTAGATGGAGTTAAACCTCACATCAGTGTGTTGGGGATTTGGACCTTGACTTGGGACCTTTGGTTTTTAACGCAACAAATGCGCGTACACCTTATACACAAATTTTTTATGTAACCAGAGTTTTTCTTGGATAAGATGAGTTTGAAGCCTGCTTACATTTCAAAATGTTGTCAGTTTTGTATTGTCTGCAGCGGATCTCGACGCGTTGAAGCAAAAGTTACAAAAGATAAAATGTGTATGTGACGAGACTATAATACAAATGAAAAAAATAAATTGAGGGAGGGGTGGGCGATACAGGGAACTAAGGGTTGAACCGATATAAATTTGTAGAGCAATAACGACCAATGTTGACATATTATGCATATCAACTCTACTGTTGCAACAAGGCTATAAAATAGGGGGGTGTCAGAATCTTAGTCATCTCTATATAGTGCCAGAATAGTAATTTATGGAGTTCTATAAGATGAAGGGTTGGTTATATGGACTCGGAGAAAAAAGGGGTTTGTACCGATGAAGTTGATGAACTGACATAAATTAGTGGATCGATGTTGCCATGTAATGCATCGTGATCGACTGTACTAAAGCAGCAATTATATAAAATTGGGGGGGGGGGGTCTGAAATTATCTCTATAGTTGGCACCAGGATTATATAGAAAGGAATAGCAATTGATATACATATACGGCATACTATAGTAATACCATAGACATATAAGTACAAGTATCACGAGATAAAATATTACGTAACATGACCACGGTACCGGTATATACCGATGAAAGAAATAAATAAATTGGACCGGGATTAGAGGTTGGGTTGGTTATATGTGGATAATTGGATATGGAATTCATACAGATGAAACGATACAAATTAGTGGAGCGATAAAGACACTTAGTCAGGCTACGCGGGGGAAATAGGGGTTGATACGATAGACCAAAATAAATTTGTTGAGTGATAATGACCAATGTTGACGTATAAAGTAACGCGACTGTACTGTCACACAATTATCAGGTAGAACCGGTCAAATATGACAGGGTACAGCACGTAATTATTTCCTAGATCGAAGAAATGATTATTTTTTTTCGATGATAAAATTTAACATCGGATTTGCCATTAAAATCGATTTATGTCTATAAAACTGTCATTTTTCAAAATTTTGAGCTGAAACTTGGTGTGTATGTGTATAATACTACTATATTCTTAAAATGACAGAGTTCAGCGCGTAATTATGTTTTAGATGGAAGAAATTGAATTTGTTTTCGATAACAAATTTACAGCGTGTACGGCCTACGGGTCATTGAGTATGCTCAATTTTTGTAAACAAACTTTTGTCAATAGCCGTTTTGGTCAAACTAAACCTTCTTCGACCGGGACAGCAGATCCGAATAGTAGCTAAGATGTATTTAGATAGAATTATCAAATGAATATGACCGATCAGGGTACATTTTAACAGAATAGAGTGGAGAAATCTTGGTGATAATTCCAGAAAATAAAGATGTAGGAGAATCACAATTAAACTTCCCACAATGCACTTCACTAAACCAGGGGTTCGCAATGGGTTACACATTATTTTCAGTCTATCAGATTATTTATATTTTCAACAACAAGTGACTTTAAGTTTACAATTTCAGCCTGTCCTGACTCTATCGATACGATTTAACACATTTTCAAAAACGTATTATACACCGGTGGCGTTAACTTTACAATTTAAGCATCTACGTGATTATATCGGTACGATTGAGTAAGGTACAAACAAGAATACATCAGGGGCTCCCAATGGGTTATATATTATTTTCAGTCTATCAAATTATTTATATTTTCAACAACATATTATTACACCGGTGACTTTAAGTTTACAATTTCAGCCTGTCCTGACTCTATCGATACGATTTATCATATTTTCATAAACATATTATACACCGGTGGCGTTAACGTTACAATTTCGGCATCTACGTGATCCTATCGGTACGATTGAGTAAGGTACACAAAATCTCCAAGAATACATTCGCCCTGTCCACCACACAATATCAAACTCACAGAAGCTAGAAACACCACAGGTGGCGTAATAATTGCGTTGCACACCATTGAATGCTAATTGGGACGTCGGAAATATTTGCTCGGTCTCATGCTGCGATGACATGGCTCTAATATATATTTCCCAATAGTGGTTTGTCGCTGAGTGGCGCAGAGATCATGGTCTGGAAACAATATAGGTAAAACCCATTTAACCCATGTAGTACATGACCCCAATTAAAGGTCAGGCCAAAGAAAAAAATATTTATGGTTTGGGTTTTCTTACCGACCCTATTTTAAATCCCCTACCCTAAAGTTTTTTTCATGGTTTTCAAGAAAATCTATTGAATTTTTTCTCACAAAATTTCATAAAACACAAAAAACACATAAGCATCTCAGGATAGATTTATTTCTAAGTAAAAGTATTGTGTAATATTAAAATTTATACAAAAATAAGCAAAATAGTTTTATGTCAATCTCGCAGAGTGAAATACGCACTCTGCGAGATTGACATAAAACTATTTTGATTATTTTTGTATAAATTTTAATATTACACAATACTTTTACTTAGAAATAAATCTATCCTGAGATGCTTAAAGATACTCAATCCGTAAAGAGGGTCCCCATCTCAACAGATTCCAACAACAACAATCCGATCAGAGGGTCCTATATTACTATTTCTTTGGCTTTGGGGGTAAACAATATTTGATTCGAGTCGAGGAACCCATCAAACAAAGCTCAGAGTTATTAAATATTGATTTTTGAAATTTGTTATTAACTCGAGATGAGTATTAATAACTGCCGTAACTGCTCTGGATGTGTACTCCAAATCTATTCAAACAGACAAGGATGGATAACTCTAAAATCAAGTGGTAATTTTAACGCAATTTTGACTGAGTTCTGGGCCAGATAGTATTCCCGATAATGAAAAATAATAGATTTCTAAAATCGATATCTAACAAATCTGAGCTTTGATGGGTGACTTCCTCGACTAGAATCAAATATTTTTTACCCCCGAAGCCATTGAAATAGTAATTGAGAGGAGTTTTATCGGATTGAGTACCTTTAAAAGTGTTTTTTGCAATTTGAAGCTTAACTACCGACCCTATTTTTTCAGCTTGTAACCCAAACCAGACATTTAATTTGTTTTGGCATCAGACGCACGTTTTGCCAAAATTTCCTGGCATTTCAAAATGGATTTACTCTTCTAATCTGTCAGGAATTTCTTTGTGAGATTTAGTACAGGCGATTATTGTGACACAATATTTAAAAACCCTCGAATTATTGGATATTATAACCTCATTTACTTTACTTTACGGCATGAACAATATTTAAAATTTCACTGTTTTCAGGTTCAAAGAACTTATGTAAAATATATTATTTTTTTTCAAAAGTGCTGTTCATCTATCTCAATATCATGAGGGGAGACTTGATTACTCTTGATTCGTGATATTTAAAGGCCCACTTAATTTTCGACCCCCCCCCCCCAATCACATTATATAAAATATATGCCATATTATACACCATTTAAAAGAGGAAGCTCCAAAACGTTGTATTATCAACTGTGAACATGTTGTTTTTGTTGATGTACCGACGTGTTTCGTGCTTAAGTTTCATTTGGATTCTACTGTAAGTCTGTTGTTTTCAATGGAAGGGGAATAACTATTTATATTAGTTTGAATTATGTTGCATTATGGGAGCGAGACGGGGAAATGTTTCTATGGGTTCAGCTATTTCTATTACTATATGGGCACATTCTAAGACTCAGGCGTTCCCAATGGTGAAGAACTATTGTATCTTAATCATATTGTATGTCATTTTATGTCATTAAATAAGGATTAACTGTCACGTGGACTGTTGTTATGGAGATGTAACCGTGAGGTAAGTGGACATAACTTGTGTAAAACCCGAAGGGTTTTACAAACAAGTTATGACCACTTACCTCACGGTTACATCTCCATAAAAATAGTCCACATGACAGCTAATCCTTATATTTATATACATTTAGCGAAAAGGCCACTTTTGTAAATGAATTTAAATCGAAAAGTGTATCGTGACAAAAACAGCCCAAAATACCCAATAGCACCCTTGGCAAAAGTTAATAGGAACAATTTCTCTTCATATTGAAACCCGATGATGTATTAAGTCAATCCTGCGCGAGTCCAAATGCGCCCAAAACATTACGCGTTCGTCTTTCCAATGACGTATCGATGGTGTTATGAGCTTGGTGTTATGAGGCGTTGCGCATTCACCGAGAAATAACTGCAACTAGCCACGTGGGCGCCGACCAATCAGAATGCTGGATTTAGTGATGACAACACCTAGTATGTAAATATAACAGAATATAAAGGCACTATATACAAAAAAATAATCGGTGACTAAATGGGCCGTTAATGATTAGTTTCATTTAGAAAGGTAACTACCAATAGATAATGTTCTATAGTTGAGAATATTAATGGCATGCCTGTTTATCGGGGAAAAATTGGGCTGAGATGAGTTCTGGGTAATGTGTTCAAAACCAAGTTAAATGTGACCACCATGTCTCTTAGCACTATGGCCTACTTCCAGTTGATTTCTCCCTGTTTGAGTGGACATCACTGCATATCAACATTTGTTTCCATTTGGCTGGAATATTTGCGACTGCTTTATTCTTAATTCTAATACATGTGTATATGGGGATAATGTTCTATATTATACAATTAAAAATCTAACTCAACATTATAATACAAATGAAGCTTCCTCTCATAGGGCCAAGACAATACGCTATTTGGTGATTGGAGTGTTGTGTGAAATTATTAAATATTATAGCAGTTCTTGGTACCGAAAGGGACAACAAAAATAAAGTAATATTTTCAAGTGTATTTAATCCATTGATTTGTTGTCTCACACAGGCCCACTCAATTTTCGAATGCCCAGATCACATTATATACAATATGCCATAGTATATACCATTTGAAAGTAGAAGCTCCAAAACATTGTATTATCAACATATCCGGTGTAATAAACTGTGAACATGTTGTTTTTTCTGTGCTCACGTTTCATGTATGGACTGTACTTCAATCTATTTTTTTTTCAATGGAAGGGGACTAACTCTATATCTTAGTTCGGATTCTGTTGCATTCTGGGAGCGAAACGGTGGAAATGTTCTATGATTTCAGCTATTTTGTATTAATCTATAGGCACCATCTGAGACACAGACGATCCAATTGGTGATGAATTATAGAATTTTAATCATATTTTATGTAATAACATAGATTGTTATTGAAGCCGTATTTCATAGCACTATACAAAATATTCGGTGACTCGAAAATTAAATGGGCCTTTAATAATTACTCTGATTATTTATACAATGACGAATGTAATATATGAAATATATGACCGATAATATGTGAAATATATGACCGATCATCATTTATTTTTATATCTACAACATCAACCTTGTCAAAATACACTAATAAAGAACATGAGAGCGATTAATAGAGTATTTGGGTAAAATGTGTAGATCTTATTATCCGTGTCTTAAAAGAGTAGGCATTATAGTAATTTGAACATCATTGCATCATTATCTATCCTTGTCACTCTATTCGATCCCGTACTCTAATTTCACACAAAATGGTAAATAACGGATGGAGTAGTAAGGCGTTCTGGTATCGTCGATCAGGGATATTGTCGAAAAACCTACTTCCCAAGGTCGGAAAATGGGCATTTTTTAAATCTCTGACAAAACAATTGCTCAAAGAGAATTTTAGCGGATTTTGGATAGTTATAGAGGTGATATTCCTGCTTCAAATGACACCAAAAAATCTTCGTCATAAATTTCTTCCGGTAGAACCAGCTGGTAGAACCCTAGTTTCTGGTTTGACGACTAGCCTGTGTGATATGTGAACTCAATGTATATAATAATTAGTTATATTGACCTGGTTGCTTGTGTTCGTGCCATTTTGGAATTTAAACGGAAAGTCAAAAACTGACATAGGTCGAGGTACGTTAAATATATACGCTGGTTTATTGAGGTCGTTCTAAGGTTTTGTATGTGTTTATTTTACATTCAAGCGAAGAGGTTACTATACGGTCCTTTGAAAGAACGTAATACACAACACAAATTATAATGTTAAAATCTAAGATAGGGTATTTGAACACAAAGGTATAGTAACTTTATCACCCGACTACTAGTATATATATATAGTGAGACTTAAAGGTACTCAATCCGATAAAACTCCTCTCAATTACTATTTCAATGGCTTCGGGGGTCAAAAATATTTGATTCGAGTCGAGGAAGTCACCCATCAAAGCTCAGATTTGTTAGATATCGATTTTAGAAATCTATTATTTTTCATTATCGGGAATACTATATCTGGCCCAGAACTCAGTCAAAATTGCGTTAAAATTACCACTTGATTTTAAAGTTATCCATCCTTGTCTGTTTGAATAGATTTGGAGTACACATCCAGAGCAGATTACGGCAGTTATTAGTACTCATCTCGAGTTAATAACAAATTTCAAAAATCAATATCTAATAACTCTGAGCTTTGTTTGATGGGTTCCTCGACTCGAATCAAATATTTTTTACTCCCAAAGTCAAAGAAATAGTAATATAGGACCCTCTGATCGGATTTTTTTGTTGTTGGAATCTGTTGAGATGGGGACCCTCTTTACGGATTGAGTACCTTTAACAGATGCGATGCGTTGTGTTTAAGTGAGATTAAACGTAGAAATTCAATCTTTAAACGGTAAGCATACAGTACGGTATGCAATACCAATTAACTTGACAAACGTTCTTCCTTCCTGCACTCTATCCCTCTACCCCCTCCTTGAACAATATTTTTTCGGATCTAACATGTTATCCCCGTCTGCTAAATTTACCCTAAATGGTATCTACTCTGATACCAAGGGTAAACTTCCTGCTATGAGGAAAAGACTTTATAAAAGCCTTTTAGGCTTGTTGTCCAATCCCCGTTTTGAATATTATTATTACTTATGTCAATTTGTTTGAATGTATTACATGTTTTGTTCGAAATAAAATATTGTTTACACCAAGCATACATGGGCCAGTAGATTCCGGATCATCTAGCATATACGTGATTCGATATACCATGCCACTTTGTTCGAAACAACCGCTGTATGTGACCGACACAGCCATTTTGTGAGGGTATAGTTTACGTCAATACATTCAGAATGGATCGGGGCACATATATTACTGAACTGGTGATTTAACTTATGTCGTATATTGCAGCACATGTGATCAACAAGACATGGCAGAAAAACCGGATTCGAAGTCCGAAAAATATAATAGAATGAACCATTGTGTATGTGATTTCAAAGTCACTTTTCTACGATCCCAATTCCCTATAGAAACTCCCCGATGACAATGGCAAATGTCAGATAATATACCCCATGCACCACAAATGTAATCGTATATTTTGTTATAATGAAGAACACTCTGGACGACTGGCAGAAAAATGGCAACGCCGCTTGTGGTTGTAGTTTCAAAGCTATCGATAAATATACACATGTATAGTTGTAAGTCGGTACACATGGACCAATGGCTGCGGACACATGTAGCACAGTAGCGATGGCATAGTATGTGTGACACTTTATTACGGTGGGGTTTGGTGACAATTGGTCGTCATAATAACTATGTCAGAGCTAGCCATGTTGCCCGTTGAGTTTCCGCACAATGAGTCGACTGGACCAATTAACCCATTGCGTTTCACCAAGGTTGATCTCTACACATTACATTTTGCTACATTGTATTATCTACGATATGTATTATCTACGATATGTATAATAATTGCACGATCGATCGTCCAGAATTGTTCTTCATCGTGGCAATCCCGCACTCACTCACATATCAGGCACGTAGTACGTTTTATTGATATTATCTCAATGCATGTTTATCTACTTACATTAATTTCATGCGTAGTAAGACAGTTACCCAATTGCGTTTTTTAATTGGCGACGTTTGCGTGTTGAGTAAAGATCAACAGCGACATGACATTCAGGCAGATAAATCCTTGAGATAACAACCGCGACGCTGGAAGAGCTTGGTAGACTTCCGGAGCGCTCGCGGGATGGTCGCATTTTATGCTCGACGCGTTAAGCCGTGAGCGTTCCGTGACTATTTCTATCGGACTTGGCGGAATGGATTTAATCCCCCGCCAAGTCTGTCTCGTGCTGAGCGACCTGCAGTCGGCTCATTGTGTTGGATGGACTTTGCACTCTAACGCGGGCCGACTGCAGGTGACTTTGGACTATCGAGTTACCCCAGTGGAACCCTCCACCGGCCGGGACTCGGTTGGGGCTAGCCAAAGGACACATACCGGGAGGAAGAGGAAGGCGAAGACCCCTTTACAGCGCCGCAGGGATGCCGAGGGGAGGGCCAAGTGGAGAAGAGGAAGAACTGAGAGACGCCCAGTTCTTCCCCATTGACCTCCCAGCAGCAACGTCAGCCGGCAGTAGAAGATATCACCACCACCAGACGAAGCAGGGACGCCGAAGTCACCCGATGTCCCTGCCGTCGGCGAGGACAGCGGAACCAGGAACACCGAAGTCATTGCTTGTTGTGTGTCATCATATTACCTACAATGTATAGTATAAAAGCTAACAGGCGCACATGATACCACGTTAACTTCCCGGTTTATCAGACATAATAAACAAGAAAACCATAGTCAGAAATGGTAACGCCACCAAGATTATGGTATTACATATAAATAGAAATTATAAAAAATACATAAAATATTTTGATAACAATTGCGTTTAAACAAGTAATCCTTCAAATTATTACTAACAAAGTAAACGACTGTGGGGTCACTCAACAGATTATAAAGACTTGGACATAGTATACTGTAAATACTAAAATTTAAATGAAATAATTAAAAGATAAAATTTAGCAAGTAGTAAAAGTTAATTTTCTCATTTTTGTTTTGGTTAAATAAAGCAATAATTTAAATGTAACATTTGGTTTAAAAAAAAATGATTGACCGTGGCTCTTCCAATAATTGCGCGACTGACCTGGTCAATTGTTCTTAAGAAGTTGTTTTGAGAATTACTATGGAGGGAAATAGTTGTGGCTGTGGCTTCGCAAGTAATTACCTTGGTGACGTGATGTTAACAAATCTGAACTCCAGTTAACCAAGGACGCTTCATACCAAATATAAGGTGAATTATTAATTCTTTAGAAGTTGTTTTAAGATTTACTATGGAGGGAAAGAATTGTGGTGCTGGCTTCGCAACTATTTGACCTCATTGTAACAAATATAAATATTAGTCACTCAGGCAATAGATGTATCTATTCTGTATATTAACTTATTGGGTCTTACGTGTCTTGAGATGTCTAAATAGTTTTCGATGGACAGATCGCGCAAGGGACCCACGCCAATCTTCTCTGTTGGGATTCCAATTGTTGGCTCATTAAATAGGCACATATGCTTAAGATACAGTCGCACGCTCCCGTAAGTCGGGGTTTGATTCCAGTTAATGAAAATATCATTGAAATAATCGGTTTCCCCCAATAAACATCCATATATTGAATATACATGTTTTGGAGCAGAATTAGGCAGTCCATATTGGACGCCATCATGGAATTTATTTTGTTTTGTTTTAATTTTCACACATAATTATTAGTTATATGGATGGAGTTCTCATTAAACCTCACATCCTTGTATTGGTTACAGTAATAACCAAAGTAATTGACCACTTAACCACATCAGAATTATTGGTAATTTTTCAGGATTTGAAATCCTGAAAATTTACCAATAATTTTGCTGTGGTCAAGTGGTCAATTACTTTGGACATTACTGTATGAGGATTGAGTTATCATTAAACCTCAAATCCTTATATTGGTTACAGTAATGCCCAAAGTAATTGACCACTTAACCACAGCAGAATTATGTATTTTTTCAGCATTTACAATCCTCAAATTACCCATTATTCTGCTGTGGTTAAGTGGTCAATTGCTTTGAACATTACTGTATGATGATTGAGTTATCATTAAACCTCAAATTCTTATATTGGTTACAGTAATGCCCAAAGTAATTGACCCTTTAACCACAGCATAATTATGGGTAATTTTTCAGGATTTAGAATCATGAAAAAATACACACAATTTTGCTGTGGTTAAGTGATGAATTACTTTGGACATTACTGTATGTAGATGGAGTTAAACCTCACATCAGTGTGTTGGGGATTTGGACCTTGACTTGGGACCTTTGGTTTTTAACGCAACAAATGCGCGTACACCTTATACACAAATTTTTTATGTAACCAGAGTTTTTCTTGGATAAGATGAGTTTGAAGCCTGCTTACATTTTAAAATGTTGTCAGTTTTGTATTGTCTGCAGCGGATCTCGACGCGTTGAAGCAAAAGTTACAAAAGATAAAATGTGTATGTGACGAGACTATAATACAAATGAAAAAAATAAATTGAGGGAGGGGTGGGCGATACAGGGAACTAAGGGTTGAACCGATATAAATTTGTAGAGCAATAACGACCAATGTTGACATATTATGCATATCAACTCTACTGTTGCAACAAGGCTATAAAATAGGGGGGTGTCAGAATCTTAGTCATCTCTATATAGTGCCAGAATAGTAATTTATGGAGTTCTATAAGATGTTGGGTTGGTTATATGGACTCGGAGAAAAAAGGGGTTTGTACCGATGAAGTTGATGAACTGACATAAATTAGTGGATCGATGTTGCCATGTAATGCATCGTGATCGACTGTACTAAAGCAGCAATTATATAAAATTGGGGGGGGGGGGTCTGAAATTATCTCTATAGTTGGCACCAGGATTATATAGAAAGGAATAGCAATTGATATACATATACGGCATACTATAGTAATACCATAGACATATAAGTACAAGTATCACGAGATAAAAATATTACGTAACATGACTACGGTACCCTGCTGGACAAAACAAGTGTCCACTTAACCGCGGTGCGGTTAGCGTTGCCACCGCGGCCGAAATGCAACTACACTGCGGCTCCACCGGCTAACAACAGGTGGGCTGCGGTGTACTTGCCATTTAGCCATGGTGTAGTTGCCGCGGTGTACGTTCATTAAACTGAAAAAAGATGATACAAACCCGAAATCTAACCACGATGTACATGCCATTCGGCCGCGTTGTAGTTGCCTTTCGGCCATGGTGTACTTGCCGCTCGGCTGCAGTGTACTTGCCGTTCGGCCGCGGTGCTCAACTGCAGTTACAAACTCTGACACCGCGACCGAACGGCAAATACACCGCGGTGCCAATGGACACTTGTTTTGTCCAGCGGGGTATATACCGATGAAAGAAATAAATAAATTGGACCGGGATTAGAGGTTGGGTTGGTTATATGTGGATAATTGGATATGGAATTCATACCGACGAAACGATACAAATTAGTGGAGCGATAAAGACACTTAGTCAGGCTACGCGGGGGAAATAGGGGTTGATACGATAGACCAAAATAAATTTGTTGAGTGATAATGACCAATGTTGACGTATAAAGTAACGCGACTGTACTGTCACACAATTATCAGGTAGAACCGGTCAAATATGACACGGTACAGCACGTAATTATTTCCTAGATAGAAGAAATGATTTTTTTTTTCCAATTTAACATCGGATTTGCCATTAAAATCGATTTATGTCTATAAAACTGTCATTTTTCAAAATTTTGAGCTGAAACTTGGTGTGTATGTGTATAATACTACTATATTCTTAAAATGACAGAGTTCAGCGCGTAATTATGTTTTAGATGGAAGAAATTGAATTTGTTTTCGATAACAAATTTACAGCGTGTACGGCCTACGGGTCATTGAGTATGCTCAATTTTTGTAAACAAACTTTTGTCAATAGCCGTTTTGGTCAAACTAAACCTTCTTCGACCGGGACAGCAGATCCGAATAGTAGCTAAGATGTATTTAGATAGAATTATCACAATGCACTTCACTAAACCAGGGGTTCGCAATGGGTTACACATTATTTTCAGTCTATCAGATTATTTATATTTTCAACAACAAGTGACTTTAAGTTTACAATTTCAGCCTGTCCTGACACTATCGATACGATTTAACACATTTTCAAAAACGTATTATACACCGGTGGCGTTAACTTTACAATTTAAGCATCTACGTGATTATATCGGTACGATTGAGTAAGGTACAAACAAGAATACATCAGGGGCTCCCAATGGGTTATATATTATTTTCAGTCTATCAAATTATTTATATTTTCAACAACATATTATTACACCGGTGACTTTAAGTTTACAATTTCAGCCTGTCCTGACTCTATCGATACGATTTATCATATTTTCATAAACATATTATATACCGGTGGCGTTAACGTTACAATTTCGGCATCTACGTGATTCTATCGGTACGATTGAGTAAGGTACACAAAATCTCCAAGAATACATTCGCCCTGTACACCACACAATATCAAACTCACAGAAGCTAGAAACACCACAGGTGGCGTAATAATTGCGTTGCACACCATTGAATGCTAATTTGGACGTCGGAAATATTTGCTCGGTCTCATGCTGCGATGACATGGCTCTAATATATATTTCCCAATAGTGGTTTGTCGCTGAGTGGCGCAGAGATCATGGTCTGGGAACAATATAGGTATAACCCATGTAGTACATGAACCCAATTAAAGGTCAGGCCAAAGAAAAAAATATTTATGGTTTGGGTTTTCTTACCGACCCTATTTTAAATCCCCTACCCTAAAGTTTTTTTCATGGTTTTCAAGAAAATCTATTGAATTTTTTCTCACAAAATTTCATAAAACACAAAAAACACTTAAGCATCTCAGGATAGGTTTATTTCTAAGTAAAAGTATTGTGTAATATTAAAATTTATACAAAAATAAGCAAAATAGTTTTATGTCAATCTCGCAGAGTGAAATACGCACTCTGCGAGATTGACATAAAACTATTTTGATTATTTTTGTATAAATTTTAATATTACACAATACTTTTACTCAGAAATAAATCTATCCTGAGATGCTTAAAGATACTCAATCCGTAAAGAGGGTCCCAATCTCAACAGATTCCAACAACAACAATCCGATCAGAGGGTCCTATATTACTATTTCTTTGGCTTTGGGGGTAAACAATATTTGATTCGAGTCGAGGAACCCATCAAACAAAGCTCAGAGTTATTAGATATTGATTTTTGAAATTTGTTATTAACTCGAGATGAGTAATAATAACTGCCGTAATCTGCTCTGGATGTGTACTCCAAATCTATTCAAACAGACAAGGGTGGATAACTCTAAAATCAAGTGGTAATTTTAACGCAATTTTGACTGAGTTCTGGGCCAGATAGTATTCCCGATAATGAAAAATAATAGATTTCTAAAATCGATATCTAACAAATCTGAGCTTTGATGGGTGACTTCCTCGACTCGAATCAAATATTTTTGACCCCCGAAGCCATTGAAATAGTAATTGAGAGGAGTTTTATCGGATTGAGTACCTTTAAACGTGTTTTTTTGCAATTTGAAGCTTAACTACCGACCCTATTTTTTCAGCTTGTAACCCAAACCAGACATTTAATTTGTTTTGGCCTCAGACGCACGTTTTGCCAAAATTTCCTGGTATTTCAAAATGGATTTACTCATCTAATCTGTCAGGAATTTCTTTGTGGGATTTAGTACAGGCGATTATTGTGACACAATATTTAAAAACCCTCGAATTATTGGATATTATAACCTCATTTACTTTACTTTACGGCATGAACAATATTTAAAATTTCACTGTTTTCAGGTTCAAAGAACTTATGTAAAATAAATTTATTTTTTTCAAAAGTGCTGTTCATCTATCTCAAGATCATGAGGGGAGACTTGATTACTCTTGATTCGTGATATTTAAAGGCCCACTTAATTTTCGACCCCCCCCCCCAATCACATTATATAAAATATATGCCATATTATACACCATTTAAAAGAGGAAGCTCCAAAACGTTGTATTATCAACTGTGAACATGTTGTTTTTGTTGATGTACCGACGTGTTTCGTGCTTAAGTTTCATTTGGATTCTACTGTAAGTCTGTTGTTTTCAATGGAAGGGGAATAACTATTTATATTAGTTTGAATTATGTTGCATTATGGGAGCGAGACGGGGAAATGTTTCTATGGGTTCAGCTATTTCTATTACTATATGGGCACATTCTAATACTCAGGCGTTCCCAATGGTGAAGAACTATTGTATCTTAATCATATTGTATGTCATTTTATGTCATTAAATAAGGATTAACTGTCACGTGGACTGTTTTTATGGAGATGTAACCGTGAGGTAAGTGGACATAACTTGTGTAAAACTAGAAGGGTTTTACAAACAAGTTATGACCACTTACCTCACGGTTACATCTCCATAAAAATAGTCCACATGACAGCTAATCCTTATATTTATATACATTTAGCGAAAAAGCCACTTTTGTAAATGTATTTTAATCGAAAAGTGTATCGTGACAAAAACAGCCCAAAATACACAATAGCACCCTTGGCAAAAGTTAATAGGAACAATTTCTCTTCATATTGAAACCCGATGATGTATTAAGTCAATCCTGCGCGAGTCCAAATGCGCCCAAAACATTACGCGTTCGTCTTTCCAATGACGTATCGATGGTGTTATGAGCTTGGTGTTATGCGGCGTTGCGCATTCACCGAGAAATAACTGCAACTAGCCACGTGGGCGCCGACCAATCAGAATGCTGGATTTAGTGATGACAACACCTAGTATGTAAATATAACAGAATATAAAGGCACTATATACAAAAAAATAATCGGTGACTAATAGGGCCGTTAATGATTAGTTTCATTTAGAAAGGTAACTACCAATAGATAATGTTCTATAGTTGAGAATATTAATGGCATGCCTGTTGATCGGGGAAAAATTGGGCTGAGATGAGTTCTGGGTAATGTGTTCAAAACCAAGTTAAATGTGACCACCATGTCTCTTAACACTATGGCCTACTTCCAGTTGATTTCTCCCTGTTTGAGTGGACGTCACTGCATATCAACATTTGTTTCCATTTGGCCGGAATATTTGCGACTGCTTTATTCTTAAGTCTAATACATGTGTATATGGGGATAATGTTCTATATTATACAATTAAAAATCTAACTCAACATTATAATACAAATGAAGCTTCCTCTCATAGAGCCAAGATAATACGCAATTTGGTGATTGGAGTGTTGTGTGAAATTATTAAATATTATAGCAGTTCTTGGTACCGAAAGGGACAACAAAAATAAAGTAATATTTTCAAGTGTATTTAATCCATTGTTTTGTTGTCTCACACAGGCCCACTCAATTTTCGAATGCCCAGATCACATTATATACAATATGCCATAGTATATACCATTTGAAAGTAGAAGCTCCAAAACATTGTATAATCAACCTATCCGGTGTAATAAACTGTGAACATGTTGTTTTTTCTGTGCTCACGTTTCATGTATGGACTGTACTTCAATCTATTTTTTTTCAATGGAAGGGGACTAACTCTATATCTTAGTTCGGATTCTGTTGCATTCTGGGAGCGAAACGGTGGAAATGTTCTATGATTTCAGCTATTTTGTATTAATCTATAGGCACCATCTGAGACACAGACTATCCAAATGGTGATGAATTATAGAATTTTATTGAAGCCGTATTTCAAGGCACTATACAAAATATTCGGTGACTCGAAAATTAAATGGGCCTTTAATAATTACTCTGATTATTTATACAATGACGAATGTAATATATGAAATATATGACCGATAATATGTGAAATATATGACCGATCATCATTTATTTTTATATCTACAACATCAACCTTGTCAAAATACACTAATAAAGAACATGAGAGCGATTAATAGAGTATTTGGGTAAAATGTGTAGATCTTATTATCCGTGTCTTAAAAGAGTAGGCATTATAGTAATTTGAACATCATTGCATCATTATCTATCCTTGTCACTCTATTCGATCCCGTACTCTAATTTCACGCAAAATGGTAAATAACGGATGGCGTAGTAAGGCGTTCTGGTATCGCCGATCAGGGATATTGTCGAAAAACCTACTTCCCAAGGTCGGAAAATGGGCATTTTTTAAATCTCTGACAAAACAATTGCTCAAAGAGAATTTTTGCGGATTTTGGATAGTTATAGAGGTGATATTCCTGCTTCAAATGACACCAAAAAATCTTCGTCATAAATTTCTTCCGGTAGAACCAGCTGGTAGAACCCTAGTTTCTGGTTTGACGACTAGCCTGTGTGATATGTGAACTCAATGTATATAATAATTAGTTATATTGACCTGGTTGCTTGTGTTCGTGCCATTTTGGAATTTAAACGGAAAGTCAAAAACTGACATAGGTCGAGGTACGTTAAATATATACGCTGGTTTATTGAGGTCGTTCTAAGGTTTTGTATGTGTTTATTTTACATTCAAGCGAAGAGGTTACTATACGGTCCTTTGAAAGAACGTAATACACAACACAAATTATAATGTTAAAATCTAAGATAGGGTATTTGAACACAAAGGTATAGTAACTTTATCACCCGACTACTAGTATATATATATAGTGAGACTTAAAGGTACTCAATCCGATAAAACTCCTCTCAATTACTATTTCAATGGCTTCGGGGGTCAAAAATATTTGATTCGAGTCGAGGAAGTCACCCATCAAAGCTCAGATTTGTTAGATATCGATTTTAGAAATCTATTATTTTTCATTATCGGGAATACTATATATGGCCCAGAACTCAGTCAAAATTGCGTTAAAATTACCACTTGATTTTAAAGTTATCCATCCTTGTCTGTTTGAATAGATTTGGAGTACACATCCAGAGCAGATTACGGCAGTTATTAGTACTCATCTCGAGTTAATAACAAATTTCAAAAATCAATATCTAATAACTCTGAGCTTTGTTTGATGGGTTCCTCGACTCGAATCAAATATTTTTTACCCCCAAAGTCAAAGAAATAGTAATATAGGACCCTCTGATCGGATTTTTGTTGTTGGAATCTGTTGAGATGGGGACCCTCTTTACGGATTGAGTACCTTTAACAGATGCGATGCGTTGTGTTTAAGTGAGATTAAACGTAGAAATTCAATCTTTAAACGGTAAGCATACAGTACGGTATGCAATACCAATTAACTTGACAAACGTTCTTCCTTCCTGCACTCTATCCCTCTACCCCCTCCTTGAACAATATTTTTTCGGATCTAACATGTTATCCCCGTCTGCTAAATTTACCCTAAATGGTATCTACTCTGATACCAAGGGTAAACTTCCTGCTCCGAGGAAAATACTTTATAAAAGCCTTTTGGGCTTGTTGTCCAATCCCCGTTTTGAATATTATTATTACTTATGTCAATTTGTTTGAATGTATTACATGTTTTGTTCGATATTAAATATTGTTTACACCAAGCATACATGGGCCAGTAGATTCCGGATCATCTAGCATATATGTGATTCGATATACCATGCCACTTTGTTCGAAACAACCGCTGTATGTGACCGACACAGCCATTTTGTGAGGGTATAGTTTACGTCAATACATTCAGAATGGATCGGGGCACATATATTACTGAACTGGTGATTTAACTTATGTCGTATATTGCAGCACATGTGATCAACAAGGCATGACAGAAAAACCTGATTCGAAGTCCGAAAAATAAAATAGAATGAACCATTGTGTATGTGATTTCAAAGTCACTTTTCTACGATCCCAATTCCCTATAGAAACTCCCCGATGACAATGGCAAATGTCAGATAATATACCCCATGCACCACAAATGTAATCGTATATTTTGTTATAATAGAGACCTTTCGCATCCTCACGTTTACGATTACGAATACGGATAGCTATTCGTAGTCGTAAGTCTATCCGTATGGCCAAAAAGTCCTTTCGCAAAACGACTACGCGTAAGAGTTTTGACGAACACGTACCATCATTATTTCGTACCACTTTTACAACTCAAAGCGTGTGTTTGGTATACAGTCCCTTAATACTTCACTTATCGTCTCATTTGCAACAATGCGATAATCATGACCTGTTTATATTGTCAATAATTCGACCAGTCACAACGTACGACCCGGGATTCTCGTGATATATTATGGCAATACAGATATATAAATGCCAGGTCATATGTGGTGGAAATTCAGTTCGTTGTTATCATAGATGACCTGATAGACGTTATGCTGATGTGGGGAGGGGTTCCTAAATTTGGACCTCACATCAACCACGACGCCACCACTTCAAGGCCCTTTCAGTCCGCAATTTCATTTCAATGCGATTTCGGCAGGAAGACAGTCTTGCCAGATTATGCCATCCCCCACAATTTACGACAGAATTATACATAATTGTCATCATTATTATGTAATATGTATGTGGCTAGGACGTGGCTAGAGGGTTTCCGTTGGGGGTGTGCACACGACTACGGGCAATAGACCAGGACCCACCGGGACGACCATTGTTGTTCGGCCCGGTGTGAGAAAATTGTAAAAACTAAACAAGAAAATCGCAAAATCCTAGCATCTAGACTGACCTCAAGCTTTCCTAGTGTTGGAAATTTCAAACCTCTTACTCTCCCTTAGTTTGGAAATTTTCAGTCAACGATTTTAACCAAATGTAGTAAAATATTGTTTTCTTAAACTCATTAGCAGTTTTTTATTGGCCACGGGGAGGGACCAGGACACACCGGGCGAAAAAATGTTTTAAACGTGAACAAGAAAATCGCAAAATCCTGGCATCTAGACTAGCCTCAAGCATTCATAGAGTTGGAAATTTCCAACTGATGACAATTCCAGTGACAATTTTGACCATATGTAGGACAATATTATTTTCTTAAATTAATTAGAAGTTTTTGACTGGCCACGGGGAGGGACCAGGACACAAGCATTCCAAGTGTTGGAAATTTCCAACCTGACACCCCTAAGGTTGGAAAATTTCTAACTGATGGCCATTTCAGTCCAAAATTTTTATCAAAAGAAGGAAAATATGCAAATATTGGTCCAAAAACAAATTCCCCACAATAAGTTGTTTGAAAATCAAACTACAAGAACATATTCAACCTATTGTTGGTGTGAAATTTCCAACTAATGTTGTGTCAGGTATGAAATTTCCAACTGTTGAAAATTTTGACCAAAGTCGGAGGGTGAGACACCCCCAAACCCCCCCCCCCCCCCCATGTCGCCACGTCTCTGTGTATGTGTATTGGAAATAAAATATCATATCCTATCCTATCCAGGCCTATCACCTCTTTGGGTTTAGGAAATCAGACATAAGATTGCTGTGCTCGCTGATGTGCATCACTTCTGATTTGGTCCTATCAAATCGAAACAAAGTCGACACGGTGATGTTGGTGGGTGCGCCAAATAATCTTTTAGTACCACCAAATCCATGTCAGTCGTGTATTTTGCGACTGGTTTCATAGTGGACTTCTATATATTACTGCAAAGTGTTGTGTCGCAGCCAGCGATTACTATCCGTTGTGAATAGCGATCTTATTTCGCGGGAAGCTCGAGATTCACGACGACGAGTACAGTGATTGCCAATATAAACAGCATACCGAGGTCGTAGCTCAAAACAACTGGATGATTTACATGATATACATATACAGTCTCGAACGGAGTAAAGTGATATATTGCAGAAAATAAATTTCAGGTGTTATTTGAGCTTATTAGAAACCATGAAATCGTAACCGTTATTGCGGATAGTAAAATACGACAACGATTAGAAAGTACACAAATGTTGGTGACGTAGTGCCCTATCCGTATCCGTAATCGTAAACGTGAGTTTTGCGAAAGGTCTCTTTATAATGAAGAACACTCTGGACGACTGGCAGAAAAATGGCAACGCCGCTTGTGGTTGTAGTTTCAAAGCTATCGATAAATATATACATGTCCGTACACATGGACCAATGGTTGCGGACACATGTACCACAGTAGCGATGGCATAGTATGTGTGACACTTTATTACGGTGGGGTTTGGTGACAATTGGTCGTCATAATAACTATGTCAGAGCTAGCCATGTTGCCCGTTGAGTTTCCGCACAATGAGTCGACTGGACCAATTAACCCATTGCGTTTCACCAAGGTTGATCTCTACACATTACATTTTGCTACATTGTATTATCTACGATATGTATTATCTACGATATGTATAATAATTGCACGATCGATCGTCCAGAATTGTTCTTCATCGTGGCAATCCCTCACTCACTCACATATCAGGCACGTAGTACGTTTTATTGATATTATCTCAATGCATGTTTATCTACTTACATTAATTTCATGCGTAGTAAGACAGTTACCCAATTGCGTTTTTTAATTTGCGACGTTTGCGTGTTGAGTAAAGATCAACAGCGACATGACATTCAGGCAGATAAATCCTTGAGATAACAACCGCGACGCTGGTAGAGCTTGGTAAACTTCCGGAGCGCTCGCGGGATGGTCGCATTTTATGCTCGACGCGTTAAGCCGTGAGCGTTCCGTGACTATTTCTATCGGACTTGGCGGAATGGATTTAATCCCCCGCCAAGTCTGTCTCGTGCTGAGCGACCTGCAGTCGGCTCATTGTGTTGGATGGACTTTGCACTCTAACGCGGGCCGACTGCAGGTGACTTTGGACTATCAGGTTACCCCAGTGGAACCCTCCACCGGCCGGGACTCGGTTGGGGCTAGCCAAAGGACACATACCGGGAGGAAGAGGAAGGCGAAGACCCCTTTACAGCGCCGCAGGGATGCCGAGAGGAGGGCCAAGTTGAGAAGAGGATGAACTGAGAGACGCCCAGTTCTTCCCCACTTGACCTCACAGCAGCAACATCAGCCGGCAGTAGAAGATATCACCACTACCAGACGGAGCAGGGACGCCGATGTCACCCCGGATGTCCCTGCCGTCGGCGAGGACAGCGGAACCAGGAACACCGAAGTCATCCCGGAGGTTCCTGCCGCTGTCTTCGACGTGGAGATGGCTACTCCACCAAGCCAGACTCTACCAGGGGCGGAAAGCACCGCCCCTGCGACGCCGAGGTACGAGGAGAGGCCGGCGTTGCCCAACAAAACAGAGCGGGAAATAATCAACGACGAACATCACAGAATCAGAAGAGCGATGAACTCACATCACTCAGCAGGAAATAAATACCAGCTCAGTAATTACGAATTCTTCCAGCTGAGGGATCGCCAGATCTATGAAGGGCCTGACCAACACCAACCATCAATAGGGAGAACCATCATCCGAACAGTAAATGGTCAGCCAGACCCAGACATCAGCCTTTCAAAGAATCCACCATTCCCAGGAAAAAGAAATTGAACACCAAAAAAAAAAAGAGTACCAAAATTGCTATTTTTTCACCTTTTTTCTTCTTATGTTTTAAATAAAGCTAAAAAATGAGGGGTGAAGGAATAGACCTCTCGGTCTATTCGACCATCCCGGGGTTAACCCCCAAAATCACCACCGCCGCCGATTTTTTTATACATCCGAGCTCCGACTCATTCGAGCTCCGACCGCCGTTGGGGTAAGATGTCCTGGTTGAGCGCTCCCGGGCTTCGCCCACCTGGCGATCGGATAACTGACTTCAGCTGGACAATGGATTCATCTATAATCCCCGCTGAAGTCAGGCTCGTGCTGAGCTCAATCAACCTGGATTGCCTGACCTGGAATTTACACAGGTCAGGTAGCCATGTGCAGGTTGACTTGTTTTTGACATACCGCGGGTTACACCGACACGGTCCTTTTCATGACCCTCTGCCTGCCGTAAACCGGTAGCTGGAGATCACCAGCTACCTGGAACCGAGGAGAAAAGTGGAGGCGGAGAAGAAAGAAGACCCCCTCCCACAGGAGAAGAGACGCGGACAGGAGGGCAAAGTGGAAACAGGGGCGAGCTGAGAGACGCCCAGCTCCCCCCACTTGGCCCCCACCGACGATGCCGCTGACGATATTACCACCAGACGCAGGGACGCCGCTGACACTCCGGATGTCCATGTCGTCATCGAGGCCAGCGGAGACAGGGATGCCGATGCCACCCGGACGTCCCTGTCGCAGACTTCGTGGTGGAGATGGACACGCTTCCACCAAGGACACTGGAATACCACCACATCCCGGTGTCCTCCATCTCCACCACCTGCTACAACAACAACAACAACAACAACAACAACAGCAGTAGCTCCACCAACACCAGTGCGGAGCTCATAAGAATCTCATAGCAGAAGTTCAAGCAGAACGTGCAGAGTACCAAAAAGATTTAGAACAACGACGACAGCAACAACTAGATCGAGAACTTCTTGCAAACAGACAGAGAAAGAAAACAAAGAAAAGAAAAAATAATTCAATGTCTGGATCATTTTCACCATCATTTTCATCGTGTCATGTATTGTAAAACCATTCATGACCCCCATTCAAAATTTCTCAAGTAGGTTGTAGGGAAGGTGTGCCGCCCCTTCCAAATCCCCCCTGACCTTGGCCTAAACCACCAATAAACCGATTTTTATACATTCCTTAATTCGGCACAATGCCTGTTGACTGCGTTTTCTCAAGCATATGATTTGGTAAGTCAGTTACTACGATGGATCGCAGAGATTTCAGCATGCACCCATTACTGACAGCGACAGTGATAGCGACGACGACGTTGTTTGAATTTGTTAATTGAATTTATTATTATATTGTCATTATTATTATTATCAATTTCATAATTCATATCATAAATTAAATAAAGAATGGTTTTGTTATATTTGGGGCCGACTTCGCGTGGGGCCGTCTTCGTATGGGGCCGACTTCGCGCGGGGCCGACTTCTCCTGTATGCGAAATACCCTGTGCCCATGTACTAAAGGTGAAGGTAACTGGAGAATGACATTCACCTGATACATGCGACACGTTATTAAAGGATGACATCGCGTTTATTTGATTTGTACATAATATCTAAATAATTTAAACTGGTGAATGAATGGGGGAATGGATTTTTGTGAGCGGGAAATTTATTTAACTAGCTGCTGTAGTCCTGGGTTTTTCCAGATCAAATTTGGCTGTGAGATAGCCCTGTCGTAGACTTGGGGATTTATTTTAAAAAGTAAACACATGACCTATGATTTTTCTTGCATTTTCATGATCAACTGGTGTCAATCTAGCTGGGTAAACATCACTGGTATGGCTTGCAGGCTTCAGTTCAGTGAATTTGGCCGAAACGTTAACACTGTCGCCTATTAGTCTGGTCGATAAAAGGTTTGACCTTGACAAAATTTGGACTAAGTTGGTTTGTATATCATTTTGAAGAGGAATATATCCTCCATAACATATCCAAAATCCGCTAAAATCTGCTTTGAGCATTTTTTGTAATTCAAAATGGCGTCCAAGATGGCTGCCATTTTCATATAAGTCAGCTTTATGCAATTATAGTGAGAACATCTTGTCATATATATACACATGTATACATTTTTGTGAAGCTAAGACATAACTCCCCGTCCAAGATGGCCGCTAAAATGGCGACCGGAAGTGGATTTTTTACGTTTTTTTAATAATATCTTTAAGATAAGTGTCCGTGGTTTGGAACTGGTTGAGAATTTTGGCTTTATTTTGTATACAGCATGTTAAATGACAATTGGAGCAATGAAATATGCTGTTCGTGAGGTCCACACCCCTTCTGATCACTCAAAAAATCGATTTTACAAAACGCGGTATAACATTTCACAAAAGATCCCCAAGATTCTAATCATATTTCATCAAGAAGTGGGAAGAACTGTGCAATGTAACTGATCCATTCTATATCTTATTGATATTCGAATTCAAAGGTACCAAAATTGTCACTTTGGCTCAAAATGGCTGCCAATATGGCCACCAAAATATGGAAAATGTTAATTATTATCCCAGCGTGCCACGCAACCGCTTACAAGTTAGGGTGATGCACACAGTTGACTAGTATGTCTTATATAGCTTGAGTACTAACATTTCTGATGCACCTTTGGTATTTTGTTACTATTTTAACCACTGAAATTACCAGAATTATTCGAAATTTTCTGTCACAATCCTGATATCAAAATCGGCAAAAAAATCGCTGTTCAGGTTTGAGCCATATTTTGAAAGTAAAATGGAACTATGTTTGGTATCAAAGATGTTTATTGTTTTGATATGTGTTACATGTGTCACACTGAGTTGTGTTAGACAAAATTACTCAAGATGGCTTCCAAAATGGCAACCAAGTTGGTAAACATTATGATATACATAAACATATGTGTATATACGTGGTGTATATGTATACATAATCAATTGTGACTCACGTGCTACTTAATCAACTAAATGTTCTATTCGGATTGCCCCGGTACCCTACGAGTCATGACAAATTCATTTTGATGATTGCAATATGGATTTTGCGTAAAGCTTCCTTGTTTTTGAACGGAAATGGGCAGAACGTTGAAACCGAACTGAGATGGGTCATATTAAGTGGCTATTCTGGTCCATTAGCATCAACATTGATCAACTTAATACAGTGTGTATGTCTGTTGATTGTCTGGTCATAGGCGATGTGAGTAGGTATACATGGAACTATTGTATTCATGAATGGTGTGAATAGTTATACAATGTGTGACTATATGGTCATGGATGGGATGTCCATAGTGAGATGTATATAAGGAGTAGCTGTATGCTGATGTGTGATGTGAACATGTTTACAGTGAGTGGCTGTCTGGTCATTGAAGTGGTGTATGGTCATAACGAGAGCAGCTACACTGTCCTGTATGTATACATGGAGTGATTGTGTGGTCAGTGGTGGGCTGTACATATGTACATTGGGTGGATGTATTGTCATGGGCGGGTGTATATATATACACATGTTGGATGTATGGTAATGGATGGGTGTATGTATAAATAGGGTGTGGTTGTGTGGTTATGGGCAATGTGTATATGTATACACGGAATGACTGCACGGTCATTGTTGAAGTGTATATGCATACCTGGAGTACACTTTGATGGCCATTGGCGGCTAGTGTATATAGAGAGCAACCTCATGGTGATGGATGGGATGTATATGTTAATATGTACTATTGTATTGTCTTTGGTGGTGTGTACAAGAATACAGTAACTAGCTGAATGCTCGTGGAGAGGGTGTATATGTATACAGCGAGTGGCTGAATTGTCACGATTGAGCTGTATATGCAAGTCTGACGTGTACGAATGGCCGTGTGTGCGGGGTATTGGTATATATAAGGGTTGTATGGCCATTGGTGAGGTATATATACACACGCGGAGTGACGCTGTGTCATGGGTGAGGTGTATATGTATATCATGAGTGACTACATGGCCATGGCACGGCCAATATGTACATATGTATATGGGGATTGACAGTATGACAAAATTAATGGTGGGGTGAATTGATATACAAGGAGTGACAATGATCACGAATCTGGTTTATGCGTATACAGCGAGAAGCTGAAATGTCATGGGTCAGGTGTATATGCAAGTCTGGAGTGTATGAATGGCCGTATGCGCGGTACGAGACATTGATATATCTAGAAGGGCTGTAAGGCCACTTTTGTGAGGTTATATGTATATACATAGAGTGACTCTATAGTTTTGGGTTGGGTGTATATGTATATCTTGAGTGGCTATATGGCCATGGGTGTCGCAAATATGTATATATACAGGGAGTGAGACTGTGTGACCACCGGTGAGGCAAATAGATATACAAGAAGTAATATATGTAGCGAACATGTATGGAGTGACTGTATGGTCATCGGTGAGGTGTATATGTATATATTTAGTGGCTGTATAGCTATGGATGTGGCAAATACATATACATGGAGTGACTGTATGGCATATGGTTAGGCGAATAGGTATACAAGAGGTCACTTTGTGTTCATTTATGTAGTGAATATGTATACAGGTCATGTGATGTGTGGGAGTATACCTGGTGTGTCTGCAATGTTATTCACGGCTATATGACCATGAGTTGGTGTATGGGTAAACCCAATTGTGGCTGTATGGTAATGGGTGAGGTGTATGTCTATACAGCGAGTGGCACATGGCCATTTACGTGGTATTCATGTATGTATATATGGAGTGACTGCATGCTCATGTGTGATTTGTACTGGTGCACCTTTGTGTGACTATCACTTTCCACAATAACTCAAGGATATGTTAATCGATAGAGGTAATATCAGAGTGGAGTGTTCTCCACATTAATTGCGTTTTATATGCAATGTGAAGAAAACGGTTTTCCTGACAATAGTTTATAAGTTAATCAATTTTGATGCTAATGGGCCAGAGTAGCCACATAATATGATACCTGTCAGTTCAGGTTCAACGTTCCGTCCGTTTCCGTAAAAAACATGGACATAATCCCAAAAGAGGTGTTCGGCAAAATTCATACTGCATCCCTTAAAATTAATTTGTCGTGCCCCATAAGGTTTTGGGACAACCATAATATAAGATTAAGTTGTCCATTGATTAAGTAGCATCTTTAATAACCAAGTGAGTCACAATTTGCTACCATTTCGGAACAGCCGAGAATAATGTTCGGAATATAAACTTTTTACTAAATTTGGTTGCCATTTTGCATTTAATCTTGAGTAATATTGTCTAAAACACCACACTATGTCATATTTAAGGCATATCAAAATAAAAAGAACCTTTGATACTAAAGATAGTGATTTTTTGCCGAGTTTGATGCTGTTTGTGATAGAAAAATCCCATAATTCTGGTGATTTCAGAATGGTAAATAGTAAAAATTAATCAAGGTGCATAAGAAATGTTGGTATTCAATGTATATAATACGGAATAGCCATTTGTGTACATCACCATAACTTGTAAGCGGTTGCATGGCACGTTGGGATAATAATTAACATTTTTCCATATTTTGGCGGTCATTTTGAGCCAAAGTGACAATTTTGGTACCATTCAGTTCGAATATCAATAAGATATAGAATGGATCACTTACATTGCACAGTTCTTCCCACTTCTTGGTGAAATGTGACCAGAATCACAAAGGGGATCTTTTGTAAAATGTTATACCGCGTTTTGTAAAATCGAATTTTTGAGTGATCGGAAGGGTGTGGACCCCCACGAACAGCATATTTCATTGTTCCAATGGTCAGTTAACATGCTATATATACAAAATAGAGTCACAATTCTCAACCAGTTCAAGACCTCAGAAACTTATCTTAAAAGTATTAGTAAAAACGTATGAATTCCACTTCCGGTCGCAATTTTGGCGGCCATCTTGGACGGGAAGTTTCAATTGTGGCACATAAAGATGGCGTTATGTTATAGCTTCACAAAAATGTATACAAGTGTATACATATGACAAGATGTTCTCACTATAATTGCATCGAGCTGACTTATAGGAAAATGGCAGCCATCTTGGACGCCATCTTGAATTACAAAAATTGCTCAAAGCGGATTTTAGCGGATTTTGGATATGTTATAGAGGAGAGCTTCCTCTTCAAAATGATATAAAAACCAACTTAGTCCAAATTTTTTCTAGGTTGACCCTAAAACCATTTAGTTCAGTGATTCCGACAACTGTATACCGACCGAATACATATAATACGCCCTGACCCTCCATCGCGGTAGACCCCGAAGCCACGACAAATAGTTTTCACGGCTGGCTCAACCAATTTTGGTGGCTGGTTATCTAGCTAAGCCGGCTCAGTCGCGACGTTCGTGGCTGACGAAATATGGCGGCTCAGCCGGCTGAGACGTTATCATTCTGCGTATTTCGCTTCCGAAATTTTCCCAATCCCCGGTTATAGACACCCGCTTGTTTTTGGCGTTTGTTGTGAACCCGTATAATTCCAGACCATGCGTATTATTTTGGTGTTGGGCTTTTCCATTATGGCGAAATACACGAAGGACTCAGTAAAGGACTCGCAGTGATGTACTATGTAGTTTCCCATCTATATAATCGGTATAACTTACATTGGGACTTCTGTCGACTTCAGACGGCTAATCATCACTGGCATCTTGCGATATATGCATGCATCATTGAATGCTGAATCCGATAGTATCGATATATAATATTTCAAACTATTTTCTATTCTCTTCTACAGGTTATGTGCATATATTGACAAATGTCAGCGATGTCTGAGACTGAGATCGTGTCGAATTAAATAATTTATACGTTAAACCCTTTCAATACTGAATGGATGTTCCCACTCCGTTATATGAAAGCATGCATTGAAATAGTCTATTCCACAATGAGAGGCCCCGGGTATTCTGATAGTGTAACAACCATACCGTGTCCATACGAGTATGCCAATATTAGGCAGTGCGGGTTAGTTATTTGCTATTCGCAGTACAGTTGTCCTTAACATATAAGTCCATGCACATGGCTCAGCCATTTTACAATTCCGGCGGCGGAGATTTTTTCATGCGGCTGGCGTTAGAGATAATATGGCTGGTGGCGGCTTGTGGCCAATATGGCTGGCGACGGCGGCGTGCGATGGCGGCTTCGGGCTCTACATCGCGGCCATATTGGATCCACAGGGTCCGGTTCCGTGGTATTAGTGCTACAGGTCAACGTTCTGGAGTAGCATTTCCATATATGGAAGTCATGAATAATAAAAAGCTCCATATATGGACGATACCTCTGACAAGCATTCAACTGAAATGCCTGCGGATAATGCACCTATAGATTATCCTTCATTCGATCGTGTTTTGGAATGCCACCAATTAAAAACCACTCAGGCAGGCGAACCAGGAAGTTGTTATACTAGATGGTAATTCAATAGTCGCATGGGTGTGATACATATCTTTCAATGGTTTTATGTTTAAATGCATGCAGTATGAAGTACGCCTATACGTGTCTGTCTACAGTTATGAAAGTTGACATTAATTCCATTATGAAAGCATTTCATGCATGCATGCAGCTCGTGTTTGCTTATTCGGCATACTATTGTTAAGAAGGCGCCCAAAATCTCAATTTCAAACTATTAATTTGAATGAAAAATCAGTATCCCTTATAACCAATGTATGCTATAGATTTTAGATTTTTTTTAAACCCAGATTTCTTTAAATAGGTCGATAGTCTACCATCTGCTTGCATATTTTAGATTTTGGCAGCCATTTGAAGAACTATTTTGTTTTATGAAAAATAACCATAAAACTACATAATGTCTGAAAACATGAATCAGTATTGAGTGTCTGCCAGATTATTGAAAACGTGGTTGAATAATAGTTATGTTGTTTTATGTTGTTTTGGTCCTTCACGTGATACAAATATAGTTCTGCAAATGGCTGCCAAAAATAAAAATATGCAATGAACGAGAGGCCTATCACGATCGGCAGATGTTTAACCCATCCCTTGGCGATAGTAAATTGTTATGATCAGAATCATAATGTTTTAATGTTGAATTATAGAGTATACTGTTATGATCTAAAGTAGTATATGTCAAATGTACATAATAACCAGTAATAACAGGGGGGGGGGCGGAAAAAATTTCCAGGCACGTATGATGGGGTGGGTGGGTGTCTCGTGGGTCCAAAAAACTGTTTTTTCCATATGCCAAATTTGTTTTCCATTCCTGCTATTGAGTCTTATTTTGATGTGTTTTGAACAGAAACAGGTCATATATAGTTAATACTAATGCTATACTACATATAGAGGTTATCAGAAGTTGGATCAGTTGCACAATGGCCAACAATAACCCAAATTCAACTTGATAGAACTAGACACTGCGCTATTGGAAAAATAAAATTTAATCAGGATTCCATCTACTGATACAACAAAATAAGAATAACTATGCAGAACTCAGCTGAAAATAATCAATAAAATGAAAGCACACTTGACCATATGTGACATGGAAATAAAGATATAATAAATAATGGAATAAAATAGACTTTTGACAACGTAAAACATAAAATCTTAACAAATAAATTGAAGGCCAGCCTGAACAATTTCACATTGTTTTCCATGTTAATGTGGATCATCTTGTAATGTTAATCACAGTAACGAAGATTTTATCGTCACTGATATCGTGAGCAATAAAAAAGTGAAATTGGGCTATCCATCCATATTATTCCCAATTATTACGAAGCCTATTACTTCCGGCAGTGGCTACCAGCCTGCCATTACACGCTATAACATGTTTCCTCAGTTCTGGTTTCTGAGATGCCCCAAGAAGATTCACTCATGTATATCATGGTTATGTTTGGTATTAGCATTATTCTTCAAACTGGGATGAACTGGGATGAACAGTTGTATTTGCACATGTTTTGATAAACAATTTGATTCCAGCAATACAGTAATGCCCTAATTAAACGACTCCATAACCACAGCAGAATAATGGGTGATTTTTCAGGATTTAGTCAGAAGACTAAATTAAAATTAAATTACCCATTATTCTGCTGTGGTTATGGAGTCGATTAATTAGGGCATTACTGTATATCACATAGCAAATATCAAAATATCAAATAATCTGAAATTTGTTGTACCGGTACCATATATTCTGTAGAATACTCAAATGTGATTATGTGACTAGATCATGTGACTATATATTATGAAAATGAATGTTAATAAAAACCTTGGCACTCTGCCTATATATCCCTAGAAATGTGATTATGTTGACACATTTCTTGATTAATGACACTTATATGATAAATTCAAATAGTATAGTTATCTCATTATGCACTGTTATATTCAAATATCGCGCAATAAATTATGATAATGCAGGATAATCAGCTATTTGGTTGCTCAATTGATAATTTTTCTCAAATTTAAGGGGGGTGGGTGTCCAAAACTGACCGGAAAAAACTTCCTGAAACGGAAAAAAAGGGTGGGTGTCCAAAATTGCCTGGAAAAAAAGGCCGGAAACGGAAGAAATTGGGTGGGTGGATCCCCCGTGGCCGGATCAAACCCATATTTGAACTCGATCTGTATTTTGGGCTGAAAACCCCATATACAAAATTTGGTTTTGATCAGGTAGAAAATGTTTGAGTTATCGCATTACACGTAAAGTGTCTACGGACGGACAGACGGACGGACGGCCGGACACACGACGAGTGGTCAATCCGGACAACGACACTATGTTTACCATACTATGTACTATGGTATGGGTAAACATAAAAATGTTTTATTTTATTTTTCGCAGACCGTCATGATTTCAGATGGTAGACTGAGCGCATACCCTAGTTGTTCATAGTCTAGATAATGCAGTGTCGGGGTGGGTGGGTGGTCAAAGCCACCAACAAGCAATTTTTTCCGCGACTAAAAAAAAAATTCCTACTTGTTTTTTAGTGTTTTGGCAATGAGTTGGGCTTCAAAACCACTTTGAATGAGAGAAATAATGTAATTCTAACTGGTAAACTGACTGCAGGCAGTTATCGTGTTGTATTTTGTTGCAAATATTGAAATCCAAGATGGCCGCTGGCAGCCATGTTTTTTTGACCGAATGACCTCAAAATGACTCATTTCTATTTACATGTCCATGTTAACATCCATGATAAATAGTATGCACAGAAATTCATATACAGCTGTTTACAGTGAATTTCCCCCCGAAAATCTCTGTTTTAGTGTTAAAAGGGGGGTGGGTGTCAAAAAATGGTCGGAAAAAACTGCCGAAAACGGAAAAAAAATTTGGCGGTGGGGGTGGGTGGGTACAAAAAATGATCGAAAGGGAAAAAATGCCATACGTGCCTGAAATTTTTTTCCGACCCCACCCCCCCCCCCCCCCCCTGGATCTCATCCGATATAGGACGGCGAACCATTATATTTGTCAATAAAGACCGGGCGATGGAACAAAACTCGTCTGTTTGAGCGTAATGCTCGATTTGCTCATTTAATGTTATTGGCGATCACTGTATTCCGCGTATAGTATTACTTGAAGGTCCATCACTATAGCCCATATCAGAAAACAATATACCGCGTATTACTTGAAGATCCGTCACTATAGCTCATACCAGAAAACAATATACCGCGTATTACTTGAAGGTCCATCACTATAGCCCATATCAGAAAACAATATACCACGTATCACTTGAAGGTCCATCACTATAGCTCATATCATAAAACAATATACCGCGTATTACTTGAACGTCCATCACTATAGCCCATATCAGAAAACAATATACCGCGTATTGCTTGAAGGTCCATCACTATAGCCCATATCAGAAAACAATATACCGCGTATTACTTGAAGGTCCATCACTATAGCTCATATCAGAAAACAATATACTGCGTATTACTTGAAGGTCCATCACTATAGCCCATATCAGAAAACAATATACCACGTATTACTTGAAGGTCCGTCACTATAGCCCATATCAGAAAACAATATACCGCGTATTACTTGAAGGTCCATCACTATAGCCCATATCAGAAAACAATATATCAAGAAATATCATTGGAACTCTTAGTATTAGAGAAAAATTACCATTTCAAATACCAAACCAAATAAAATTCGAAAATTGTGTAAATTTATCTGTCACATTTTGGCCAAATGAAACATTGAAAGAGCTAATTGTTTTCCTGCATGCGTAATTATTATTTCACATTTATCGTCTGAGGTGATGTGAGTTCATGGTTTCATGGTATGCACATATACATGTACCGGTATGTAGTATGGAAGAATTAAAATGAATCTTAAAGGTACTCAATCCGATAAAACTCCTCTCAATTACTAATTCAATGGCTTCGGGGGTCAAAAATATTTGATTCGAGTCGAGGAAGCCATCAAAGCTCAGATTTTTTAGATATCGATTTTAGAAATCTATTATTTTTCATTATCGGGAAAACTTTCTGTCCCAGAATACAGTCAAAATTGCGTTATTATTACCACTTGATTTTAGAGTTATCCATCCTTGTCTGTTTGAATAGTGTTTTGGTGTACACATCTCGAGCATATTACGAAGTTGAAGGCAATTATTAGTACTCATCTCGAGAAAATAACAAATTTAAAAAATCAATATCTAATAACACTGAGCTTTTTTTGGTGGGTTCCTCGACTCGAATCAGATATTTTTTACCCCAAAAGCCAAAGAAATAGTAATATAGGACCCTCTGATCGGATTGTTGTTGTTGGAATCTGTTGAGATGGGGACCCTCTGATCGGATTGAGTACCTTTAATCTGAACCATGCAGTGACCGACTACACGTCGTGTACCCTTGTTTTGTTAGGTTAGACATCATCGTTCTATATTCTGATTGGTCGAGAGCTGATTTCTGACACCACTAGCTATAATATAGTATCGTGCTGAATTTAGCACTATACTACACAAACTAGCATGTAAAAAGCAATAAACAGACGCAACAATCTCGAAAACAGATATACATAAATGTGTCCACCAATTTACTTAGGCGTGTCCAAATAAAATTAAAACATTACTGTGAAAAAAAAATTCACAGGAACGACGTCAATTTGCGAAGTGGCAACTTCACCTTGTAGTACAGTTTCTGGTTTTCGTGCATTCAAAGCAAAAGCTAAATACTGCGCGTTTGGGTTTGTTGAACTCGATTTTAACACACTCTTGCGGCATTACATATATGTTTCTCTTAAACCGTTTATCGGTAAGTTGATAATCATATTTTGTTCTCATTAAAACGAGTGGTACATTATTTCTATTAACGTCCTAGGAAGGGAATTTGAACTGTCCAGCATTTGGTGTGTTGGTAGGATACGGTTATGTAGTAACAAAGCAACAAGTTCGAATTGTTCGGTGAAATATAATAAATGGAGCATGTCTTGTCGTTGACTACGCGAGTATATAGTACCCAATGGGGCTGGTATAGTTCACTCCATTTCGCATCGTGTAATTAAGAGGTTTCATGAGACCTTCACCTTTGTGATTTAATATGATCGTGCGTATTTTATGTCAACTTATTTTATTACGCCACCTAGTGTGGTGTTTCTAGCATTTGTTTTTTTTATATCGCATGGAGTACAGGGCGAATGTATTCTTGGAGATTGTTTGTACCTTACTCAATCGTACCGATATAATCACGTAGATGCCGAAATTGTAAAGTTAACGCCAGCGGTGTATAATACGTTTATGAAAATATGATAAATCCTATCGATAGAGTCAGGACAGGCTCAAATTGTAAACTTAAAGTCACCGGTGTAATAATATGTTGTTGAAAATATAAATAATCTGATAGCCTGAAAATATTGTATAACCTATTGGGAGCCCATAATAAATGGGAATAACCTATTGGGAGCCCCTGCATGTAGTGAACTGAATTGTGGGTATTTTATGGAGATTGTTTGTACCTTACTGAATCGTACCGATATAATCACGTAGATGCCGAAGTTGTAAAGTTAACGCCACTGGTGTATAATATGTTTATGATAAATCGTATCGATAGAGTGAGGACAGGCTCAAATTGTAAACTTAAAGTCGAAAATATAAATAATCTGATAGCCTGAAAATATTGTATAACCTGTTGGGAGCCCCTGGTGTAGTGAACTGAATTATGGGTAATTTTAATTGGAGTGCGCATGTCTGTTTTTTTTGTAGTAACGGCCATCTTTTATTTTCTGTAATTATGGTAAGAGTTTATGGTTTAATTTATTTATTATTTAAGTTTGTTTCAATTTTTGAATGGTTTTATGTTAACCCGATAATTTGTATTTTGTAAAGAATAAAATTGTTTGAAGAAAAATGGCGAATTTCCAAATTTCCGGCTTCGGATGCTGTTCTGAGTGTCAGCTCGATAGTGAGACTGAGACTGTGACGGTGTGAGTGACTGAGAGTCTCAAGTTAGTTTATTTACAGTTGTGTTCCGAGTATTTTTTGAAGTCAAATATTAATGAAATACGCTTTGTTTATATATACTAATTTGCTTATTTATAGAAACGTGTAATATTAATTTGAAAGTTATTTCGATAGACTATTTGTTTTTAGTTGAAGATAAAACAAATTTGGAAAACAAATATTATAACCCATTGTGAGCCTCGTGAAGTGTATTGTGGGTATTTTAATATAATTGCGCATGCGCAGTCTATATGCGTTCTTTTGGGGAAATTCGCTATTTTGGTTAAGTGAAACAATGGTATGAGTTCAATGTTTGTTTGTATATAAGAAAGTATATTGAATTTTGGAGGCCGACAATTGTATCTATTTGAAGATTAAAAGTTGCTTGTGTGTATTTAGCTGTGCATGGTTCGTTAATTAGGCCAGCCTATTGTCATATTAGAACGTCTCCAATAACATACAACCTCTCTGCAGTTAACATTGTGAATTTGGCAACAGTCCAAGCAGGCCCTCTAATGGAGCACTGTGAATTTGGCAACAGTCCAAGACACGTGGGGTATAATAACTGAACACCTGTGGCCAACTTGATCTCCAGAATGTTTTTAAGTGGAAGGGACAGTGTAGTGGGGTGGGGGTGGAAGTTAGATTTTGAGTGTGTATGATTCACAACTTTTGTAAAAAAAAGTTAATGCACATGTAGTTGGAAATTTCATACATTATTACACTACAACATAAAGGTTAAAATACATGGTTACCATTGCCTGGTATCCCAACTAGTAATTATTGTCCCCATTATGATGGGGACGGGGATCGAATGATGGAGGTATTTTGAGGGGGTGGGAGTCACAACTGTTATAAAGAATTTTAACAGTTGGAAATTTCATACATGATTACACTAACTTTTTGTCCCCATTTATTTTACTGCTGTCTTGTTTGTTACTGTATTCCTGTTATGGAAATAATAAAGAGCATTTATTACGCCACCTGTGGTGTATCTAGCTGCTGAGATTTTGATATTGCGTGGTGGACAGGGCGAATGCATTGTGGGGCTTTTATTTATAGAGTTGGAAATTCCGTTTATTTAAAAGTCGGAACTACGCGACCAGTAGGCCAAGTCCAGTAAAACGGTTCGTTATAGGTGCTGGTTGTTATTGTTATTTTAACGGAATTCTGAGTTGGTCATTCGCGAAACCAATATATTTTATATTCTATAATTAAAACCGTGGGTATATAATATATGATCCTCTTTATGGATATTGTAGGAAGGTAAATTTAGCTAAAGCGGTGGGATATCTTGCAAGACAACACATTTCGGTTTGCGCTATAACTGCTCAATGTTTTAAGGTGTTACACAACGTCTGATAAAAAGAGTTCTATCGGGAATATTCACACTATTTTTTCAGAGAACATGCATAGAGTAAACATAGTCCTATCGGACTATCGTAAAGTAGTTCCGTTTAATTCGGGATTAATTAACCCTCAGACTGCCGAAACTGCCGACAATACATTCGCTTGTTCGTGTCCGCCGAAAATCAAACTTGCCTGTTTAGAGGTCCCATTTTCGTAGCTAATGGTGATAGAATCACAATTTTTCAGTCAAGTTCATGGATAAATTACATTACACTTAATCGGCTTATGTCCGCGGCCATAAACCTGCGTTTTGATAACAATTTATTTGAGACAATCGGTTGAAGTTATTATGATCGTGCAGCCTGCGCGTGCAACAAGTGTTCAAATACAACAGAAGAAAAAAATACTATGTCAAATAAATAACGTCATCAATGGACAGACAAGTTTCATTTCCGCGGGACACGAAAAAGCGAATTTAATGTCGTCAGTTTCGGCAGTCTGAGGGGTTTAATTAATCTCCTTTACGATATCCCGATAGGACTATATTTACACTATGTTCTCTGAAAAAAAAATGGTGTGAATATTCCCGATAGAACTATTTTTATCAGACGTTTTGTAACACATTAAAACATTGAGCAGTTAGCGCAATTTTCTGGAATTTCGGACTATTTCGTCTATAAAAATACGATGAGCAACTGAAAATGTTTTTCAACATTCTGGAAAAGGTAGATGTCCAGGTATATATGTTTAAAATTTCACGCATAAACTATGACAGATAACAAAGTTATAATTAGTTTTATAGGCCCACCATAAATCCCCTATAATAAACGCATGCCTCCGTAAGCACATGGCTTTGCTGTGGATGCTTTCGTTCCCAGCATGCATCATTCTCGCTATCTGTAAAATGTCTATGAACAATGGCTGTGCCACGCACTCTTAGCTTTGATCCGCATTTAGAAGCATTCTGGTGTGGCGAATGAGAAACCTGCAGTAATTTATAAGCCGTAGTTCATTGTAATAATTTGAAGAATTACTTATCTTAACGGAATTCTGAGGCGGTCCATTCATGTAACCAATATATTTTATATTATGATTTATATTTATGGCTAATAATACGATCTTGGTGGCGTTACCATTTCTGACTATGGTTTTCTTGTTAGTGATTGCCATTCACTGAATTCTATCACATGATATGTTTTCATCGAGGACATTCTGACAGCGGACTCTATTGTATAATGTACACATCCTTGACCTATCTTATTTGTAATTAAAACCCACCGGCGTGTTATCCCTTTGTCCGGACAGGGCTCTTATCTGGCAGAACGCTCAAGCGTTTGGATCGCATGAGCATTATTTTAACGCCAACAGTCATTCTTTTTTAAGAATGCCCGTGGGCATTATTTTTTAAGAATGCCCGTGGGCATTATTTTTTACGAATACACGAGGGATTAAATCGACTGAGGGACGTCATAGAGTGGCTCCTCCCCCAATCATGTAAGTTGAGTCAATATAGCGTGTCGGCAAGCTGCATTAAATATCGGAACACTTAAAGGTACTCAATCAGATCAGGCCCTTATAAATTACTATTTCTTTGGCTTCGGGGATAAACAATAATTGATTCGAGACGAGTAACCTACCTATCAACGCTCATAGTGATCAGATTGTTTTTTGAAGTTTTGTTATTTCTATTGTTTCTGGCCCAGAAACACGCCGTCAAAAGGATGGTCTCAGTCAAAATTGCGTTATTAATACACTTGATTTTAGAGTTATCCAGCTTCGCCTGTTTGAATAAGTGTTTCTGTGAAAATTATACATCTCGAGAAAATTACAAACTTAGGGGCAATTATTAGTAAGCATAATTGAAAACTTTAAAAATTAATATCTAATAACTCTGAGCTTTGATGGATGGGTTCCTCGACTCGAATCAAATATTTTTTTTACCCCTGAAGTCACAGAAATTGTAATTTAGGGGTGCTTAATCGGATTGAGTACCTTTAATTTGCTGAGCTAATTAAAACTCACAAATATTTAGCGATTTTGATTTTATATTGCCAAGCCAAAAAATTAAATAAAATTTCTTCAAACTTTGATACAAAAACACCAACATTTAGAAAAGTCCGCAGACAGGCTAAAACACATATAGATAACATCTAAATACGTCCCTAAGTCGGTCAAATAAACACAAAACCGTTTAACACAGATTTTAACTATACGTTACTTATTGAACGAGAAAGTGCTCACATGGTTATTTTTAATACAATGGGGAAGCACAGAAAAAATATAACATTTCCAGTATCAAATTGAAACAGAACAGCGTATACCCATGTGTATAGACATGTCATGCATATCTACTCTGGCTTCGCCAAGATATCATACTCCACTAATTCAAAACATGGTAACTTTCTGTTGCTCTGACAGGGAAGTTTTATAACATTGAAAAAAAAATGCAGTTAACATAATGCTCGGTTATAACTGTTCCGTAATAACACTGTATTTTATAGCAGGTAAAGGTCTGTGGGACTTTAATTAATCGATTGTACTATGCGTCGCTTGGAATTTCATTGATGTTGGCTCACAAAGCTACACAAATCTTGCAACCTCGAGCTGGGAATTTATATTCAAGGAACAAGTATTAACACAGAAATATATTCCCTGCATGGTTTGTTCAATCTTCAACCCCATCAGAAGATATTAGAAAAGGCTCCCAGGGTTTGAACATATGGGAAATGATATATACGGGGGTACGGGAGGCTGATAAATTATTATGGAATGTTAACGTATTTGATGTCGAATTAGATGGGGCATCTTTAAATCAAGAAAGAAATATAGTAAGATATTGCTCACACACACTGTCCGAATCCATAGCGCAACGACAAACTTCGGAAGAAACGTCCCTCAACTGGCGAGTCCTAATTCGAATTAAATAATAATTGAAATGTGTTTGTTTTTCATCGTGGACAACACGGACATCACAAACTGTCCGTGCTGAACTGTGGGCGTGTACTCAGGTAATCAAGGCAGAGCTGTCGGCCAGACACATAGTTGGCTCCAACGACAATTCAATGAGTGGGTTTTAAGTCAGATAATATTCTCAGCGTCGGGTATTCGGTAAAGAATAGACTCGGGCAAGCCCTCGTCTATTCTTTTACCGAATTCCCTCTGCTTCGAACATTATCCTTTACATAATTTAATTTCATCCGTCTCTGAACTATATTCAACAACAAATTTAATACAATTCGCTGACTGGGAGAAACCGTTTTTTTTCGTTTATCTTAAAGGTACTCAATCCGAACAGAGGGTCCCCATCTCAACAGATTCCAACAACAACAATCCGATCAGAGGGTCCTATATTACTATTTCTTTGGCTTTGGGGGTAAAAAATATTTGATTCGAGTCGAGGAACCCATCAAACAAAGCTCAGAGTTATTACATATTGATTTTTGAAATTTGTTAATTGCTCGAGATGAGTACTAATAATTGCCGTCAATTTCGTAACCTGCCAAAACACTATTCAAACAGACAAGGATGGATAACTCTAAAATCAAGTGGTAATAATAACGCAATTTTGACTGTCTTCTGGGCCAGAAAGTATTCCCGATAATGAAAAATAATAGATTTCTAAAATCGATATCTAACAAATCTGAGCTTTTATTTGATGGGTGACTTCCTCGACTCGAATCAAATATTTTTGACCCCCGAAGCCATTGAAATAGAGTTTTATCGGATTGAGTACCTTTAATCTCGGAATAAAATGTTCTTGACAAGTTGCATGATTATGTCATTCGTCAGAAGCAGCCCATGTATTGGAAACGAGCTAGGAGTACACAATCGCCCAGGTGTATAATATGCTGTATATGCATGCACACCTACACACATTAACGTTTGCTCGCGGGCATCGATAGTATCAAAGAAACGAAACGAAGAAGTTTCTTGAGTCAATATTATATATATAAATATATATATATTTATGTATGTTTTTCGGGCGATTGGTGTGCGTATACATATCCATGGTCGAGGTTAATTGTTCCGTCTTTCACAATGCCGGAAAGTGCTAAAGTTATCAGAAGCTGTAACCAATAGCCAGGTTAATTATAAATAATGGATCAGCACATAATTAATTATATTTGATTGAGAATAAAAAATATGTTTAAACTAATAACCAGGCGTAGACCATCTATCTCGCTTTCAGACTTCAAGTATCGGCAAGAAATCCTCAGCTTGTTGAATATTTAAAGGGATCCATGAAAAACGTCTGTAAAAAAATCACCTTTAAGAAGAACATAGGGAAATTGATAAACTTGTTTTATATTGATAGCTCTCTAATAAAGCTATTTCACGTGTTGAACCCATAGTTATGTAAACAAAACTGTTACCGTGATTTGTCAACAAACATCCCTACTCGTGTAGTAAGTTCAAATAGTATTCTATATATGATTTTCAGTGTATATTTTTGAATGCCTTGACCTCTTTTCCAAGGTTTACCGTCAAGCTTTTTTGGTATCTTATTGGACTAATTTTACTTATCGGTAATGGCACTGCAAATCTGTACCTAAATATTTCGATACGATTTATATTGAAAATAAGAACAAAGTTGATCAATGTTTGCATGTACTTGTTAATGACAGTTGTTTTACAGACTTTAGTATAAAAAAAACAAATGTTATTTTGTATGAACCCATTTCGAAGACACTGTGTCCCTTTAATGCTTCTCTGTCCGATTTGACACCGTAACTGTTTCTGTGCCAGATATAGTTAGATCGGACCCCATTAAAGGTACTTAATCCGATTCGATGTTCCCCATATCATCATCAACAAAAAAAATAAAAAATTGAAATGCCGCTTCAGTAATCGAGTAATTGCCAAAAAAATAATGCTAACCACAGTCAACTATAGTATAAAATTGAGTAATTGCCAAAAAATCTAGTAATTGCCCAAAAATAATGCTAACCACAGTCAACTGTAGTATAAAATTGCCCAAAACCTATTATTTATCAACATATTGTTCAACGAAATTTTGCAGGTTTGTCAAATATCTGACACAAAAAAAGTAACTTGATTTTAGAGTTATCCATCTTCATCCGCAATTTGTTCAGAGAAAGTCTTCTCGTCGACTGTTTACTGGGCCACTTAAAAATATCGGTGGTAAAAAATAATAGATATCAAACATCGATATCAGATCACTCTGAGCTTTGATGGGTGGGTTACTCGACTCGAATCAAATATTTTTACCCCGAAGCCAAGGAAATAGTAATTTTCGAGCGTTAATTCGGATTATGCATCTTTAATATGACCAAATGGTGGTCAGACGTCGACTTTCAGAAGAAGACATTTTAGCACGTTTTGGAATTTTTATCAGACAAGTACAAATCTCAATGATTGTCTCTTATAAAGAGCGTCCATGCTTCCGTCACCCAAAACCGCTAGATAATAAAGAGCGTTCTCAATTGTGAACTTTTATAATAGGTTTTGACGTATTGCTTATGGATGATGTTTTTGTTTTTTTTGCGATGCATATGTGATACGAAGGATGTTGGTTGCAACTTGCAAGTATTGCATGGTAAGCGGGAAATTTGGCTCAGGAAATTCTAACTTATTTGGTGACAAATCAGACCAGGCATCGTTAAAGGCCCACTTTATATTCGAGTCACCGATTATTTTTGTTATAGTGCCTTCATAAATGGTTTAAATAACAATCTATGCCATAAAATATTATTTAAATACTATAATTCATCAACAATATGAAACGTCTGTGTCTCAGAAGATGCACATAGAGAAATAGAAAACAGCTGAAATCATAGAAAGATTTCCCTCGGTATGTCTCCCAGAACAACATGTTCTCAGTTTTTACACATAATTAGATAATACAATGTTTTGGAGCTTCCTCTTTCAAATGGTATATAATATATGGCATATATTTTATATAGAATTATCTGGGGGGGGGGGGTTCGAAAATTAAGTGGGCCTTTAACTTATAATAATATCATATCTCTGTAATTATCAGCTGGCCGAGAGGAACGACGCAAGATGACGTCTAGAAGTTCAACTTATATCCTGCGAACAGCAGATGACATCCATAAGATCCCAGATCTCAGAGTTGGCGTCGATCTGCTGAGGAAGTACAATATTGACTGTAAGGGGATAAAACATAAGCAGGATGCTATCGACCGTCTGTTCAAACACAAAGATGTCATAATTCCCGTCAGTTCCAGAGAAAGACCGAGGCCCAGGGTAAGTACCAAACTCCAGGCAGAGTTATCTCCCATCGCTCTGCCGAGATACCACTGCCATAAGGACATTTGGTAAGGATTCCTTACGTGTTCTTAGTTCTTATGTTTTATGATTAAAATTGCGCTCAGTGCATATTGTTCTTATCAGTACCGAAAGAATTACCATTATTGCAAACTTTTGGTGGTCAAAATATGACAATAGGTGACTAAATATAGTTCCGACGATATGTAAAAATAGATGTATCGGTCCGCAAATTACCATCCTTGTGGCAGTGCTATATCGCAGTGCTAACTTAGAGGGCGCTGCTTGGAGTTTGGGTAAGTACATGTAATCTCACCGAAGGGGTGTCTACGCCCCATAAAAAAAACACGAATCGAATGATATGCATGCAGTCAAATGCGGGCGCGGTGGGGGTGGGGGGGGGGGTGACTCGACCCGGGACAACCCGACCCAAAATAAGGAATAAAATATATTGGAAAACATGAGGATTGATACTTGTATAGTAATGTTGTGACACGTACACGTCTGCAATAGAACGTGAAATAATGTATGCTTTATTAGTGACGTTGTGAACGTGATCCAACATGAATAACAACAAATCACATAATCACAGCTGAATCTTATAAAATAGTGCATATTTAGCGACAACTTATTAAAGAAATGAAGTAATTTATTCGTGTGTGTGCCCCCCCCCCCCCCCCCACCCACACACACAACCTTGGCACCTGACACAACAGTAGTTGGAAATTTCACAAAAACAATAGGTTCAAAGTGTTCTCGTAGTTTCATTTTCCAACGAATAGTTGGTGGGGAAACAGTAATATATTTTCCTGCTGTTGGTCAAACTGATGTACTGAAATGGCCGTCAGTTGGAAATGTTCTAACCTTATAGGATGGTGTCGGGTGTTCAGCACCTGGAGAGCTTGATGCCAGGTTATATGCTAGGATTTGGAAGTTTTCATTGGCTGAGGGGTCCTGATCCCACCCGATGGCCAGTCAAAAACTGTTAAATTTTTTTTTAAATCGAAGCCTAAATTTAACTAGAGTTAGCATTCCAAATAGTAGGAGTTTGCAGTTTTCAGATTTCATTTTTTTTTTCTCACATTGTGACCGAAGGGTCCTGGTTCCTCCCCGGTGGCCAGTTAATATATTTAAAAAAATAAATTTGCCTGGAGTTAGACTTCTAGTTGCAAGGACTTTGCAGTTTTCGGGTTCAGATTTAAAAATTGTCTCCCACTGAAGCAACATCGAAAATCCATTTTAAATCGTAGGAAGTATTGAATAGTTTCCATGTACATCTTTTGGCACGTGGTATATAGGTTTGGTCATATCACACATTGCTGCTCTCATTTCTGTAACGGAAAGTAATCAAGAAATTTAGGTTATCGATAAATAACATTAAAGGCCCACTTAATTTCCGAACCCCCAGATCACATTGTATAAAATATATGCCATATTATTGAAAGAGGAAGCTCCAAACATTGTATTATCAACTTATTCGGTGAAATAAAATGTGAACATTTTTGTTGATGTATCGACGTGTTGTCTGTGATTAAGCCTTAAGTTTCATCAGGATTGTACTACATAGTCTATAATTTTAAATGGAAGGGGAATAACTCTATGTCTTAGTTTGAATTATGTTGCATTCTGGGAGCGAGACGGGGGGAAATGTTTCTATGATTTCAGCTGTTTTCTATTACTCTATGGCCGGCACCTTCTGAGACACAGGCATCGCAAATGATGATGCATTATAGTATTTTAATCATATTTTATGTCATATATTGTTATTAAAACCATATATCAAGGCACTATAAAACAATAATCGGTGACTTGAAAATTAAATTGGCCTTTAATGCAGGGGGGGGGGGTGAAAAAAAAAATTCCGGCACGTATGCCGGGGTGGGTGGGTGGTCAAAGCCACCAACAAGCAATTTTTTCCGCAACTAACAAACAAAAATCCTGCTTGTTTTTTAGTGTTTTGGCAATGAGTTGGGCTTCAAAACCACTTTGAATGAGAGAAATAATGTAATTCTAACTGGTAAACTGACTGCAGGCAGTTATCGTGTTGTATTTTGTTGCAAATTTTGAAATCCAAGATGGCCGCTGGCGGCCATGTGTTTTTGGCCGAATGACTTCAATATGACTCATTCCTATTTACATGTCCATGTTAACATCCATGATAAATAGTATGCACAAAAGTTCATATACAGCTGTTTACAGTGAATTTTCCCCCGCAAATCACTGTTTTAGTGTTAAAAGGGGGGGTGGGTGTCAAAAAATGGTCGGAAAAAACTGCCGAAAACGGAAAAAAATTTGGCGGTGGGGGTGGGTGGGTACAAAAAATGATCGAAAGGGAAAAAATGCCATACGTGCCTGAAATTTTTTTCCGACCCCCCCCCCCCCTGTTTAATGGCTAAATGTTTGTCAAGCAATTGTTTTATAATAATTTTAAATAGATTGAGATATTGAGCAAAACATATATCCTTATATATAACTATACATTTCAGTCTCAAAAGGTTTTCGACGAGGTATTAGATAATGACAAACATAATAGAAAAGAGTTGAAAATGCTCATGACAGAAGCAGAGAATTTTCTTCAAGATCTTCCACAGTATTTTAAAGATGATTTGGAAGACGTATTCCCGAAATATACTGATCATTTGAAGTTACGGGAAGCTAGCTTGAAAAGCGACCAATGTTCCATTTTAGTAGCAGGTATGGTATTACTTATATATTACTATAAGAAAATTGTCGATTTTAAAGTACTCAAATGTTGCTTCATAGAATAATGTAACCAGATTTCCATTATTTGAAAGTCTGTTGAGTACGAAATCGTGTTACGGCAGATTAGCCGGAATGCGACAAAAGAACTATCGTCGTCGAGTAAATATTTTTAAGTTTCAAGCAAACATATCAAATGAATGTTATATTATATGTATACTAGTCCCATATATTCAATTTAGTTATTGTATATAGTCACTAGTGGCAGTGAGTGGTTTGAATTTACGCCCCATATCAACATAATTTGTACACGATCCACGCACAATCCATGCACTGTCCGTCAATTAATTTGATTACGTGTTGTACACTCATAAACCAAATGAACCCCAAGTGTATACAAAAATTTAATAATTTAATTAACAATTTTATTGTGAAATTCTTGAATTTCTGTAATTTTTGCAAAACTTTTGTACTTCTGTTATTTTGTAAGGCAGATCTAAATGCTTTTATATTTCATCTCAATAAATATTATTGAAACAAACAAAACAGTTGATACCCACATTCGCAACGCACAACATCGATTTGATATATGGACTATATGCAATCTGAAGTGATTCTCATTTGGTGGAATCATTACCGTCTGTTCAGCGGCGATTAATTCGTCCCGAATTAATAACGCTCACTCATGAGAATGTGCGGCTTTTCGGTGATTTGTTTTTTAAATTATGCGTGTCTTTTTGGGCGCCATCTTGAATTTGGGGGACTTTTTGTTGGATGAGATAAAAGGAGAATACGTCCCCTCATTGTTCCTTACTCACAACGGTATGTATATATGGATGGAGTTCTCGTTCAATAGCGCTCAGTGGCGTGAAACTCAGCGGTTTTCTGTGATCTTTAAGTTTCTGGTCGCCATTTTGGCCGCCATCTTTGATTTGGGTAATTATTCATTTAAAGGTACTCAATCCGATAAGACGGTCCCCATATCATCAAGTTACAACAACAACAACATTTCTTCAAAATACGCTTTAATTGTCAGAATCGATTGATTGCAAAAAAATAATGCTAACCACTATGGTATAAAATTTCCAAAACCTGTTATTTAACATGATGTTCAGCCTGAAATAAGTACACATCTCGAGAAATAACAACTTTCAACAATCGATATCTGATCACTCTGAGCTTTGCTGTGTGGGTTCCTCGAATCGAATCAAATATTTTTACCCCCCCCCCCCCCGAAGCCAAAGAAATAGTAATTTGGGAGCATTAATTCAGATTATGTATCTTTAACTCAAGTATAAGAGGAATCCTAGCCCGGGTATTTCCCCACACATATAGGTATGGGTGGAGTTATAATAACAATAACACCTACTGAATCGAATCAGACATTAAAGGTACTCAATCCGGTAAAACTCCTCTCAATTACTATTTCAATGGCTTCGGGGGTCAAAATATTTGACTCGAGTCGAGGAAGTCACCCATCAAAGCTCAGATTTGTTAGATATCGATTTTAGAAATCTATTATTTTTCATTATCGGGAATACTTTCTGGCCCAGAAATCAGTCAAAATTGCGTTATTATCACCACTTGATTTTAGAGTTATCCATCCTTGTATATTTGAATAGATTTTGGTGTACACATCCCGAGCAGATGACGGCAGTTGAAGGCAATTATTAGTACTCATCTCGAGTAAATAGCAAATTTCAAAAATCAATATCTAATAACTCTGAGCTTTGTTTGATGGGTTCCTCGACTCGAATCAAATATTTTTTACCCCCAAAGCCAAATAAATAGTAATATAGGACCCTCTGATCGGATTGTTGTTGTTGGAATATGTTGAGATGGGGACCCTCTGTTCGGATTGAGTACCTTTAACATGATGTTCAGCCTGAAATAAGTACACATCTCGAGAAATAACAACTTTCAACAATCGATATCTGATCACTCTGAGCTTTGCTGTGTGGGTTCCTCGAATCGAATCAAATAATTATACCCCCCCCCCCCCCGAAGCCAAAGAAATAGTAATTTGGGAGCATTAATTCAGATTATGTATCTTTAACTCAAGTATAAGAGGAATCCTAGCCCGGGTATTTCCCCACACATATAGGTTTGGGTGGAGTTATAATAACAATAACACCTACTGAATCGAATCAGACATTAATTACGTTATTATTGTCGACTCGTGGTTGACCGGATTGTACCGGCATTTGGAGTTTATATCATTGTTAGCTAATTGCGACATGCTAATGTCATTTACCATGGTGTCGGGGCACTCGCTCAAGAGGTTGATTCAATAAACAAGTGCACATTATGGCTTTAACTCTACCCATACTAAACACTCATTGACGAGCGGTTCCCATAGGAAATGTTCAGACAATAAGTTCAAACGGCGAGACAGGTTGTTGAACTTATTATCTGAACATTTCCCACCAATGGATACGAATCCGTCTGAACTTCTACTATCTTTTCATCAATCTGCCGTCGGCTCATTTTCCTTAACTCCCCTCCAAATGAACAATAAACTATTCCAATATATAGGAGGTACGGCACAGCAGCAATGTTATATATTTTATGCCTCCGAAACATGGCGAGCATTGCTCTTAGAACATGCTTGGGACTATACAACACACCAGGTTGTATAGAAAGGGTTAAAAAGTCACTCACAGAATGATTGGTTCACAAAAACTAATTTATATAAATTTAGTATAACTTGGAATGCGTATAGTCAAACGTGTGGTACACAATAATATAACCTGCTCAGTTTAGATTGGAGAACTTCAAACTTCGCAGGTCAAAATCAACAGACTATAACGCTTGATGTGTTGACGGGGAAATTGTCAATGGTGAGACGGCTATATTCTGAAACAAGGTCGGTGAAACTATTCGCAAGGTCCGTGAAACTATTCGCACCACGATAAAGGCTTGTTCTGAAACGTAGCATTTTATTCTGTCTTGTGTGGATTCGCTATATGGCATATATATATAGGCTATATATACTCGCGAGAAATAATTACCACTCGGTGTAATGCAGAGTTTATCAACAACTTATAAGGTAATGCCCTAAATAATCGACTCCTTAATTGGTTAAGGAGTCGATTATTTAGGGCATTACTGTAATTCAGCTACTGTTGGATGCCCTTTTCCCCGCCACACACATGAAATGGATAGCCTCGCGAAACCACCCCTCCATTTTCCATATGGGTTATAGGGTTAGGTTAGGGTTATAGTTGTGGCTATGCATGGTTAAGGTTGGGATTATGACTAGGCTAGGGTTAAGGTTAGTGTATTCTTACATGAAGGACATACCCTCGATCCTCGGCGTAATCGAGCTTTGTTTTGTTTTCCAAATAATGTTCTGTTTCATTTTGGCCTGCGTTTTATTCAAGGAGAGACTGGAGCAGGGAAAAGCAGTTTCCTGAATTTGATTCTGGGCGGAGATTTTCTTCCCGTCGCCAAGACTCCACTCGGTTGCACGGCGACCTTCTGCGAGTTAAGAAGAAGCGAAAAAAAATGTGCCATAGTCTACGATAGGTCACAACCACCAAGGCGAAGAGAGATACCGTTATCTGGCGATCGGGGCTTCCAGGATGTTTACAAATACATGACGGAAGTGGATGACGAAGAGGAGAGTCCGTATGATCGTGTAGAGTTCTACTGGCCATTCCCACTTTTGCAGGTTAGTGTGTACGTCCACAGGAGGGCGTTTTTAAAGGGGGTACGTTTCGTCGGTGGGGTGAAGTGTGCTCACATTTTACATTTCAACTTCACTCATCTTTTGAGCCTAAGCAAATTCCTATCGTTGTAGAAATTCTAATTAGAGCCAAAATTAATTTATAGAAAAATATTAACTCCTATAACAGTTCAACTTATAATATGTTCAAAATTTGCAAATGTGCATTATTAATCAAAATATTCACTCAATGGGGGAAATGTTTTTTTTAAAAGTTTTTATGCAAACACCAACCATTTTTCACAACATATTTCATACTACATTTATATTCTGGTTGGAAAATAAAATTATCAGAAAATTTCAACCTATTTTTGAATTGAATCTGAAACCCCCAAGTAATCTAGTGTTAGGCGTGCAATCTTGATTTTTCTTAATTAAAAGTTGGGAAGAAGAGACCACAGTCTCACCTGTCTGGTTCGTTTTCATCTCTTCAGGAGGGTATGGTGATTATCGACAGCCCGGGAATTGGAGGTAACAAACGGACAGCAGACAGAATTTACCATTATCTCGAGAAAGCTTTCGGCTTCATTTATGTCCTAAATCCTGGTGCTATACAGAAGGATCGGGTAAATATAGACATAATGCATTATGTTAACCCTTTCATGCCTGAGCTGCGCTGGTGCAGCATTAAAGATAATGTGCCAATGCATTCTCTTATATATACGAGTATCACGTAGGGAGGGTCGTATATATAAGAGAATGCACTGGATTACAAGGTCAACGTAAATATTGTTATACCAATGTATTCTCTCCCCATGGGAGACTCTCATTTATAAGAGAATGCATTGGCACAGGGTTTTCACAAACTTTTAGGAAGCTCTGGTCATGGAAGGGTTAATGTCACATGTTCCATTTTCAAAGATGTTCGTGTTTGATTATTTGAAGTGATACATGCATAGGAAAATCATCATTGGGCAACTCAAACTGAGACGGTTCCGCAATGGCACAGTCGCGGAATGGTTTGGTAGAGAAACAAATGGACTTTATTAAAGTGTCATGAAACACTCCATGCAAATGGCTCGGTGCAATGTAGTTATTTTCATAAATATTAAAACCAAATTAATGACACATAGTAAATTCAGGTACCTTATAAACTCATCCCGGGTAAGATAAAATACCATTGCTTAAAGATGGTCTACCTCTTCCTAAATACGTCTTATATAGTTTCGGGGTTATAAAATAATAAACATGCGTCGAAGACATCTGTCCGGAAACGTTTATATCAATTAATATTGATTTTATATCCATATGTTCTGGTATAATGGGTTAATCAATTGGGATATTTGTTCATTACTATATTTAGAATCTTTAGATAGAGTTGTCGCACATGGTACGCTCCGAACGAACGCGGTCCGTTAAATGTCCCGAATTGATTGTATGTATTTTATGTGCCAGAAAATTGGAAATAAAATCAATATCAATCTGTAGAATCATTGTTGGACAGTGGTCTTCGATTTATATTTATTATTTAATACCCAGGAGACTATATAAACTTGTTATAGGAATATATAGACCATCTTTAAATCTGTACATATAACATGGTCTCTACGCTGCCCTAAATACGATTTCAAACGACCCGACATCGCAGCAAAACTATATTTATATTCGCGATCAGCTGATTCTGTTTCAATAAGGATTATCCTATCAAATTAGCCGATATAATAATATTGAATGACCGATTAACGTTAATGTGTTACTGTCATCAGTCGGGCCCAGTATGCCCATGTTAATACGGAGATCAAAATAACACCCTTAGAACAATGCAAAACACATAGTAAGTATTGCATTTTTTCCCTTCAGCTGGAACAGCTTCTAAGCATCGTTGTGAATTCCGGTGAAGAGGAATTTGACGCTTCTTCCACGATATTTGTTTGCAACAAATGGGATTTGGTGCCACAGGAAGAAGAACAGAGAGTAAAGGATTTCACGATACGAAAACTGGGAAAGTCATACCCTGGTCTGAGGGCTAAGCAAGTTCACTATATATCTGTTAATCAGGTTGGTATGAACTAGATTTTCTTTAGGGGACCAACATTTATTTTATCAGTTTCAAAATTGCGTCATTAGCAAGCATTTAAGTTGAGGTTTTTGTTTGTTGTCTGAGTTTTTTAAAACTATTATTTCATGTGTTTGTGGGCTTGTTTAATCAGAAATTTCAAATAATGAATAAGAGTTCAGTCATCTTGGCATTCTTGTGCAACAAAATGTAGAAACGCTAAAAGTGCACATCCCTATACATAAGAGATACACAGAAGCCATCCATCTATCTCCCTCATTAGCATGCACGCTGTCGCAAACGTTAGTAATGTAGCTTGTGTGTTCAGTTGCTACCAAATAAACTACCCGGTTTATAAAATAAACTACCCGGTTTATAAAATAAACTACCCAGTTTATAAAATAAACCCAGTTTCAGTTGGTGAATACGAGCCAATAAGTCATTATTGTGTCGCCATATACACATTGGGCAGTGTACATCCATATATATACACACAATAAAATAGAGACATAATTAATCTATCACAAGAACCATCTACATTGAACGCGATCTGTCCATATGACAATGAAGTACAAATAGTCAAAGCACTAGTCCTTCTCCGTGCAGATAACACCATAAATCATATATATTTCACCAACATCACAAATCAACTTATGAGGACTCACTCTCATTTCATATATATGAATACAAATGATCAAATGTTCAGATCCAAATATATAAAGTTCTAAACGACATATATTATGTTAGAACAACATAATGTTCCCAGTTAAGGGTCGTAACCTATACTGAATGGATTCTCCCATGCAGTCAGTTAAAAAGTGTACTTCGGAATGGTATATTATTCATTTGGAGAGATGTTAATGTGATAGAAGCAGACCACAGCTTAATAAAAGTGCAGAAGAAGCCCTATTTATTGAGGGAAATGCTTAGATAATACATTTCTTGAACTTATTATCTGAACATTTCCCTATGGAATAACCATTCAACAATGATGCTTAAAGTGACACAACAATCTTCACCAATATACCCCCATTGACTGAAGCAATGATAAGGCGGAATCCCGCAGATATCTATTTTTAGCCACAATTCCATCCGCACGATCCGATTGGTCGGCGACCTTTCGTCACCAATTTGATACGATTGTTTTTACGACTTTGGAATAATAAATCACTCTCATTCTCAAGACGAAGTAAATTAATTAAAACCTAGTTAGAACGTATATTTGAATTAGATTATCGGAGTTTTAACTCGGTGTATGGTGCGTTGAGTGTTGGGTCGTCACATATGAATTCAACGATTATTGCCTGGAAAACTGGTCAAAACTCGTTTCGAATAAGTTCGTGTGTTGTTGACATTGTAATTGAATATTGTCAACAGCGGGAATTCTCAGCCTGATGACCAAGGAGCCGAGTGACTCGGGTCTCAATGGGACCTGTTGGAGAACCAATCGTTCAAACACGCAGATTTAAAAAAAACAGTGTGGGTAGATAGCGTCAGACAAATGTACATGTAGCAAGTGCAATTTGACACTGAAATGTACTAATATGCATGTATGGCTTTGGATTGGACTGGCTGCATTATGCCTACACTGACTACATACAGACCCTGCAGATTCAAATTCAACAAGTCTCAACAGTGACCCGTATAGTATTAAAATGACTAATTTCAAAATGTGTGGCCCAATATTAGATATATTTTTTTGTTGGGGGAAGTGTAGATCATGCCATGAATGATCTCTACTCTGGGTAATATGATTATGAGAGGCCACATTCACATTGAATTGCGCTTAAGCAAAATTTATTGCACTTAAGGGCAAACGATTGTGCATAAGTGCGATAAAATATTGTGCTTAAGTACAAATAGGGCATTCATGCTTAAGCATTATGAGTTGCACTTAAGCATGATTAATTGCGCTCAAGTGCAATTAATTGTAACTACTATCTAGCCTACCCATAAAATATTAATTGTCATAACCTGGAGTATCGCCTAGCATCACAAGAAGAGCATGTGCTAATTTTAACCTTTTTAAATAAGCCTAGTACAGTTACCTCTAACTGTATGTGTGCAACATTCAAAGATAATCCATAATGTCATAATTATCAGCATCCCTTATATCCAAAAAATGGATGTCTCCTCTAGTATGTTTTAATATATTTTTTTTAAAGAATTTTTGCACAGATTTGGGCCATAGCTATGGTCATATAGCAATAATGTGGTGTCACTGTATGAGGGTTTACTTATTTACTTAAATCGTGTGAAAAACCCTAAATATTGTCATATTATCAGCATCCCTGTCCCAAAAATATGTGTTTCATTCTGGGAGCTTTGGTGTCTCACTCCTCGAGCTCTGGTAGTTTTATTAAATCAGCGTCTCTTGTAGTATGTCCATGTCATAAACTGTAGCGCGAATATGGTGTCACTGAGGACCTGCTTCCCTCATATGGTGCACATGTATACCGGTATATACTCGAAAATCAAAGTTGCACCAACTAATACAGAAGTCAATGCTATCACGAATTGCCTGAACTAAAACAGAAGGTAATGCTATCGCGAGTCTACCATATCAATAAAGAACTTAGACTTGCTCCCTACCCATCCAAACTAATGAAAACAAGAGGTGATATGTCAGTAAGAACTATAAGGTTGAGTTATGGATAAACCTATTTATTCACCAGGGGTGTTTTATATAATAGTTACATATAACCATGAAATGCGCTTAAGATTAGCCAATTGATTGCGCACAGCAAGATTGATTGCGCTTAAGCACAAATAATTATGTTTTCAAGAACAAATTACTATGCTTAAGCGCAATCGACTGCACTTAAGATCAATGATTGCGCTTAAGAACAATGATAAGTTCAAGTAATTCTGCTTAAGTGTAATTATTTGTGCTTAAGTGCAATTAATTGCGCTCAAGTGCAATTAATTGCGCTTAATCACACTTCATTACTAAATGGCAATTTGGCCTCCCAGAGGCTAATGCCCGTAGAAATCATATTGTACCAATGAAAAACCTGGGAACTTTTTGAGGTTTTGATAGGGAACCTTATAAAGCTGAAAAAATAACACGGGAATATATTTCTTTGTTAATACCTGTCGCTTAACAGTTTATTCATAAGTAGGCGAAAGTGCCAGCTCGAGATGACATTATTTAACAGACTTGACGGGTGAGTTTGCTATGCGCACTTACAATCATGGAATTTCCCTCATACTTTGAAGTTGATTATCGAGGAACAATTATAAACAAATAAATATGTTCCCTGCCTTGTTTTTTCAATGTTATAAAGTTCCCTATCAAAACATAAAAAAGTTCCCAAGTTTTGTACTGATGGAATAAGATCTCTACAGGCGATAAGCAGAGTAAAGATTCATGGCATGATCTAGGGGAGGGGGTTTCTTCAATTTCAACTAGATAGCTCCAGGCTGTTGACCCAACATTCAACAATAATTTAAACAAGGACTAAATCATGCCAGAAGCTGGGGTTTGTCCCACAAAAATATTCATGATTGCCAATTACTCAATTAATAAATTCAATTGCAAGTCTATCACAGCTAGTGACAGTCAATTGTGATATTCAGTTATTAACAGACTTTTTAATTATATTAAATTTAATTCATTAGTGAAAATTCATACATGTGTTATTGTGTTAAGTACCTTATTAATAAATCATTTAAAATAAGTCTTCTTAAATATATCTCTTCATGATATTGATGATGTCCCTCCCTCCCATGGCGGACCCCAGACTCCTATTCTGAATACTAATAACAAATAGGTGATTTTTCTGTGTACCAGCAGGTACCAGATAAGAAAATATGGATAGTGACAATGGAGTGAAATCTCCTGGAACTGTATGATATATCTCACTGAGAATAATTGTCATTGAGCATCAAATTGATTATTTTTTGTCAAAATGACATATTTTGATATAATTCAGTCTCATACTTCTTGATGAGCTGGAGTTATGGACAATACTTCAGCAGCAAAAATGTAATTATTTTCATATTTATAACAGTGTGAAATAACCATGGCTTCTATCCTATATTTTTTGTATCCGGTACTCATGATTCACCTCTGTTATTCATGATTTATGGCAGGTGCTAGTACATGTATACCATCAGTAGTCAGAGTAATCAAAACTACAGTAATGCCCTAATTAGTCGACTCCAATACCACAGCAGAATTATGGGTAACTTTTCCGGATTTAGTCGGAAATATGGCTTGTTGCCATTCATCGGAAATCTCTCCCATATAATAATGAAGTGGCAGTGTCTCAGAAACAGAACATTAATTTGATTTGGCCTTACTAAACTCAGCAGAACCACCACCATCATAGTACAGTAATGCCCTAAATAATTGACTCCTTAACCACAGCAGAATTATGGGTAACTTTTGAGCATTTAGTCGAAAATATGGCTTTCCGATGAATGGCAACAAGCCATATTTCCAACTAAATCCTGAAAAGTTACCCATAATGCTGCTGTGGTTAAGCAGTCGATTAATTAGGGCATTACTGTATGTGGTTCATTTATGAGACAAAATACCAAACCTGGAGGGTCGGAACTAAAACTAAAACAAAAAATGTCTATTTGGAATAAAATCAATTAACCCTTTCATTATGGGAGCAGCATTCACCCTTCCATGATTGGAGCATTGGAAATATTGCGAAAAAACCATGTGCTAATGCATTCTCTTATATATGGTAGTTTCCAGTAGGGATCCTAGAATATGTAAGAGAATACATTACATGTACATTGGCCTAACAATATTTACCTTGACCTTGTAAGCCAGTGCATTCTCTTATATATGTGAGGCTACCTAGTATGGTATCTGCAAATATAAGGGAATGCACTGGCACATGATTCATTGCTCCACCAGCGCAGTTCCCATCAAGAAATGGTTATATTATATATTCGAGTCTCCCAAGTCCTTCCAACTGCATGTTTTGTAGATTTTATTTTCCTGCTTTACAGAAGAAATTTAATCATTTACAAATTTCCAGGATTCACTAAAGATGGATTATCTCTTCCTCTAACATGTGTTGTATAGTTTACTGGTTATAAAATTATAAAAATAAGCCGGAGATACCATTAAAATACTGGAAATTGATTGTATACTATTATAATACTAATTGATAGAAGTGTTTCCAGGCAAGGGTCTTCGATTCATATTTATTATGTTATACACAGGAAACTATAAAATAATTGTTACAGAAAGAGATAATTATTAATCCATCTGTTAGAGTAAGGATTTTTCAAGTTGTGTGTTTTCAAGAATGGGAGTGTATCACACTGAGCCAAATTCAATATATGATGGTCAGATATTTCAAAAACTAGAAATTTTTTGTACAGCCTTTTCATTGTTTTAGTAATAATTTTCTGACTACAATGTAGATTGTGTACAAAACATGATTTCTTTATTAGTCTATGATGAAGACAAAACTATTTTTGAACAAATTGTGTGTTAGACTTACAAACTGAAGGGATTTCCAAACACCTTGCGATGCTATATTTTTACAATTTAAAGTGTTCTAAGAGGAAAGTTCAAATAATTTTGCACATTTCATGACTGGAGCTTCCTGAAATTTTGCAAAAACACTATACCAATGCATTCTCTTATATATGCCAGTCTCCCATTGGCAGACTCACATATTTAAGAGAATTCATTGACCTAACAACATTTATCTTGACTATGCAAGCCAGTGCATTCTTTTATATATACAAGGTGCCATATGGGAGACCATTATTTATGATTAATCCTTCCATAACTGGAGCTTCATGAATTTTTTTTGAAAACCTGTGCCAATGCATTCTCTTATATATGCGAGTCTCCCATAGGATGCCTTGCATATATAAGAGAATGCATTAAGCTAACAATACTTGTATTGAACTTCTAAGCCAGTGCACTCTCTACTGATTGTTTTTTTCTATTTATGCCCCAACATTTGTTAAACAGACAAAAATACAAAAAAATGTCATTTTTGGAAAAGTATCATGACTGAAGGATTAATCTCAGTCATAAGTTAATTTTAATCACCAAAAACACCAAAACAAATGCCATGAGAAAAGCAGGGTATATGGATTTAAATTATTTCAATTTGCTCTGGAGGGGGGGGGGGGGTGTTAATATATATTCAGACACGTATGTTACTTTTTTACCTTTGACCATTTCTGCAATTCACCCAGCCCCGCAACCAATTTCTTTCCCTCTTTACAACTGTTTTCCCCAAGCATTTTTCAACACCCCTCCTCATCTGTCTGTCTGAATATATATGTGGAGATTCTATGAGGAAAACAAATATTTTTTTCCTCACAGAAACCCCACTGTGAAAATATTTCAGTGAATTTTGTGTTAACTAAAGCTATTGTTCTTGTTTAATATTACAGTTTTCACCACTTTTACATGAAATATTAAAGGGACCAATGCACTCGCAGTGCGGCAGTGGGTAAAATGTGCAAATATATTCGATAAAAACATCACCTATTAGAAGAACATGGAGAAATAGATCAACTTTGCTCGATTGGCTTAAAGATGGATCATCTCTTCCTAAACTGTTTTCTATAATTTCTAGGGTATAAAATAATAATGATAAGTCAAGTTGTCAAAGACACCAGTCCAGAAACGCTTCTATCATTTAATATTACAACTGATTGATAATCAGTTGGGACAATCTTTTTTTACTATTTTCCTGCTTGCTATGCTCCGAACGTTTCCTCAAGCAGTAAAATGTCACAAATTATTTGTAGGTATACTAGTATATATACCAGAAAATTCAAAATAGAATGAACAGTAATTGATTGAAGCATTTCCGGACATTATTTTATACCCAGGAAAATATATAAAACTTGTAATAAGAATATATAGACCATCTTTAAACTGTAATCAAAATATGAAACAGAGATTATTCCTTAAGAAATAATTTCAAGAGAGGGCACTGATTTTCTAACCTTTCAACTCAATCAACCTATATAATTAGGAGGCACAAGTTTGAAGTCAGAATCACTGAGTGCATTCTATTTACAACCGAAGGGGTTCAGAAACTTTTTTTAAAAACTCAATATACATGTGATTGGTATATACACATGTACAGTAATGCTCTAATTAATCGACCTCTTAACCAAAGCAGAATTATGGGTAACTTTTCAGGATTTAGTCGGAAATATATTTCCGACTAAATCCTGAAAAGTTACCCATAATTCTGCTTTGGTTAAGAGGTCGATTAATTAGAGCATTACTGTATGTACTGATAACCTATTTTAGTATGAAATTTTCTCCAGTCTTCATATATGCTATTACCATACGCTTGTGTATATATGCATTTTGTTATGAGAGGCCAAAAGTAACAATTATCGGTGAATCACTCATCCATAGAGAACCAGGTTCATTTTAACTTCAGACTGTCAGCGAGGTGGCGACGATGTCACAGTGGGGTTGTCTCCCCCCCACATAAATGTTTCCTTCCAAGTGGCCAGTTTCATACCGGTATAATCTGGATGAATCGTATCATTTAGTATAAGGTATATTGCAGTCTGATAGATATCCAGACTCGTATTAAAGAAAGAAATGAAACACGGTCTAATTTTATTTAGACTGGGTCTATTGATATGTTTTTTTTTAAATAACGTGAACTTTGTCACAATTTGGGATTTAAAAAAAAATTAAATGTGTCCAATTGGCGCGTTGTCATCAGATAACTTAATACAGTAATGCCCAAAGTAATTAAGTAATTGACCACTTAACCACAGCAGAATTATGGGTAATTTTTCAGGATTTAGTTGGAAATATGGCTTGTTGCCATTCATCGGAAAGCTCTCGACGAGAGCTTTCCAACGAATAGCAACAAGCCATATTTCCAACTAAATCCTGAATTATTTTCCATAATCCTGGTGTGGTTAAGGGGTCATTACTTTGGGTATTACTGTATGTTCTTTTTCAAAGGATTTTTTTCAAAAGCAACGCATGACAGTTGTGGGAAACGACAAAACATGTGGTGAGAAATGGCCAAATATATGGTGCGAAACAACCAAACACGTGGGGCAAAGTGTATGAAACAACAATAGTACACATATGGGAGGCAAAATTCACATTTAATTGCCAATCACCCTTAAGTGTAATTCATTATGCTTAAGCATGAATTTAAGCTTAATTCGCAATGCCTAAGTGTAATTTAGATTTCCATTATACCATACTTAAGCGTATTACATTATGCTTATGCGTAATTCATTTACGATCACACATAATGCATTCACGCTAAAGTAAAGCGTAATAGAATTGGAAAAACTCCCCTGAAGCTGAAATTGATGCAGTCAATTACGATGCTAGTAATCTTACCATCCGCCCAGAACATTAAACCTTACTAAGTTAGATACATGTAGGCCTACCATTACATATAACGTTGCAAGGCAATACAAACCAATTATGCTTAAGCGTAATGGAGTTACGCTTAAGCGTTTAAATCAGCCATTAAATGTTAGATTAATCTCCCATATAGTACTTAATATATGCAATGATAATGTTGTTGTTTGAGCCATCCAAAATTATTTTGGAGTATAAATATAAGCAGCAAGCGAAATAATTGAAAAATAATTTATTATATATGATAAACAAGCATAATTTTTAAATATTTAACCCTTTGAGTGCCAGGTCGATTTTTGTATCAACCCATATACCCTGTGCCAATGCATTCTCTTATATATGCGAGTCGACCATAGGTCGCCTCGCATATATAAGAGAATGCATTGGCCTAACAATTTTTTTTTTTACAATTTTTTTTACAATTTTAATAATTTATTCTTATATTCTTAAACAGACTTATTTGGTAGGTTTAGGGCCGATGAGATCGGCCCCTGGCACCTGGCTCCTTGTTAGCATTGTTGAAAACACTCCATACTGTTGTTCCCCTCGCAGAGCAGATAGAAAACCGTCAATATCACTGACATCAACAACCGACTGAAGTCTGTTCCAGGTAGTTCAATTCCACAGTTGTTTTAACAAATAAGGAGTGTTCGTATTGTGAGCTGCTGGTACGCAGAAGTTGGAACGATTCTGTGTTGTTACACACCTCCTTCTCCACCGGATTTTGACTGACACAGTCCTAAAATTTTGTTGGCTGTATTTCCCTTGTGTCTTTCTTCTCGTGTTCTAGATAATCAGGCTTTAGGCAGGGCTGAAACCAACCCCTTGACTATTTTGTGGTATTGAACCAGTCACTGTTCTTTCCTTCATTCTTCGAGGGGTGGTAGCTTTACCTCAAACAGCATGCCTGTGACTGATCCATCATCTCGTCTGTATTTGTTCTTTTCTGTATTTGTTCTTCAAGTCAACATGACCGCTTTCGCAGATTGCTGCTTCCAGCAAGGAAGGATACGCACTACGTTGATCATGACTGAACTAGAGTTGCACATACTTCCGAGTGTGCCTTGATGTGGTATATTTGAAAACAACAGGTATTTATCTGGCAGGTCCGATTGGAACTTGTATAGATGTTAGTGTATTTATTTTTGAATTTTATATTCAATATTGATATTTCAAATCTGACAAATTAATATGTAGGTCAAGTGATGTAAATCCAGAAAAAAATTATCAAAAATATATTTATTGCAAAATTTTATAATTTACAAAGCGGACCCACCAGATAAATACCTGCTGTTTCTTATACTATAGTACCGCATCAAGTCACACTCAGAAGACTGAGAAGTATGCAGGTATGTGCAACTCCGTAACTTTCAGAATTTTGCTCCGCAGATTTGCATGGAAATCCACTGTGACATTCGTGAACTTCCCAAAATCCATGGCGGAAGACACCCCATTCGCTGCTCTTTCCAATTTTTCGGCATCTTCGCGCTGACAAAAACGTCTTATTTGATCGCATTTTGCCAATTTAAGCTCAATAAATCAGAATAAATATCGTCTTTTTCTAACGATATCCTGAAACCATGCTTGCTGTCACTGAAAACATAGGAATACCCCCAATCTATTTATAGAAATCAGGGGAGATAAACCATGCATGCAGTTTTCAGAAGCGTTAGGAACAGGCAGTGAACAGCTGTTTCAACAACAACAACACGGTGGCGATGATTGTTGAGTCCCTTTAAACTTAAAAGCCCACTTAATCTTAATTTTCGAATGCCCAGATCACATTATACACAACATATTCCAAATTATATTATGTTCACAGTTTATTCGACTGGATAAGTTGATAATACAATGTTTAGGAGCTTCCTCTCTCAAATGGTATATACTATGGAATAAGTTCTATATAGTGTGATATGGGGATTCGAAGATTAACCCTTTACCCAACAGAAGGGCCCTGTGCCAATGCATTCTCTTATATATGCGAGTCGACCATAGGTCACCTCGCATATATAAGAGAATGCATTGGCTTAACACATTAAAAATTATAAAATTGTTAAAGAATGTAAGAAAAAATGGTAAAAAGTGTTAAAAAAAAGTGTTTTTTTAGGCCAATGCATTCTCTTATATATGCGAGGCGACCTATGGTCGACTCGCATATATAAGAGAATGCATTGGCACAGGGCATAACTGTAACTATCACAATGTGGTCAAGGAGCCGGTTCCAGTGATATCCATATATGTATGGTTCTATTGAGACAGACCGAAGATATTTTAGGCTGTTGAAGCTTTATTTGGCCGGTTTTGGCCGGTTTGTTGGGTAAAGGGTTAAGTGGGCCTTTAAGTATAGACAGTGTTAAATTGGCTTCAATGTTATGCATCTCCTTAAATAGCATGTATGACATTCCATGATCGAATGAAAACAGTTTGCCATAGACCATTGAAGCATTTTGTCATGTTATGAACAGGCAACCAAGAATGTACAGTACGACGTTCAAGATCCGGCATTGGACGATCTTCTCGGTGGGTTCAGAGATCTGTTTCCTCGCTCTCTCAAATCCAGATTGGGCAACCACTATAGGTACGTGTTTATGTCTTCTGTCGAAGTGGCTTGTAAACTGCAATACGACCCACACAACCACCCACAACATGTGCTACTGATATGCAGCAAGCATGGTGCTATGGAACTACATCAATTGGCCATCCGACTAGATATTTGTTACCCAGGTTGCCATGACAAAACATGCTCTATTTATTGTATTTATGGACCACTGGTATCATGTGTAGGGACACCAACGGTTGTTTTGATTGTACAATGAACGGTAAGCTCAAAGTTTCAAAAAACTATATTATTAGAAGTAGAACACATGTTTTATTTTACAGAGACATTTATGTTCCTGTCTTGAATGTATCAATGAATTTCGTTTTATGGTCAAGTCTCTATTCGTTGTTATATTGCCTTTAAGTGATGCTTGGAGTTCTTCAGTTAAACCTTTCTATACTAGCTGGATTCTCCCACCCAGTTAAAATGACATATTATTCATTTGGATAGGTGTTCAGTGAAAAAAGCAGATCACAGACAGAAAAACAGATAATACAACAGCAGAATGATTCATAGTCATAGGTGGGAAATGTTCAAATAATTAGTTCGACAGTTTGATTCGAATGTCTTAACCCTTTCTGTTCTAAATATTTCTCCCATTCGATGATATAAGTGAACATTGGCCAGAATGGTCTATTATTCATTTGGAGGGGTGTTCAGGTAATAAAATCAGATTATAGACAGAAAAACAGATAACACAACAGCGGAATTATTATATTCAGGGGGGAAATGTTTAGATAATAAGTTCAACAAACGACCTATGGCGTATGGTTTTGTTGAAATTATTATCTGAACATTTCTTAAGAGAACTACTCATCAATGACAATGAGTATTTATTATTGCAATGGTATAACCATCACACAATTAAGAGGTACTTTCTATACCGAAAAAAAACACCAGATGGACGATCTTCCAGCTGCATCTGTGGTTCAAAACTCAAAAATATAACTTCTAGATAATCATACTCATGCAATATTTTTAATTTCAGGTGGATGAGTTCAATAATGAAGCGTGCACGCTACAGTATACGAGTAACAAGACTGATGGATGCCAAAAGCATAGAAGAGAAGGAAAAACTCTTTGAAGACCTACGTCATAAAATCGAAAGGTTGGAATTAGACGCGGAAGATCAAATTACAGATCTCAAGAAGGAAGTCGAAAACCAGATAGCTATTGTTAAGGCTGGGCTGATGAATTTGTTCAGGTCCCCCGAATTCAGATTGCAGTTCTCAAAGTGGGATCCGCATGAATGTCCGAAGGAGGGTAGTTGGAGAAAGATTGTAGGGTCAGCTTTAACTAAGATAACAATGAGACTATCCTATGAGATCAACATATGGAATGTTCGAAATGGCATTGCCAATAGCATCGACGAAAAGGTGGTGAGGAAATTTAAAACAGACTTCGAGCTACTTGAGGACCAAATCAAAGCTATAGAAGGTGAGGTTTCAAATATAAAATGACCCATTAGCCGTTTATTTGCCAAATAAATTCTCCCATCAGTTTGAATTTCCAATCAGTATTTAGTGAGAAATTTTAGTGATGATGAAAGTCCAAAAAAAAAGTCCAAATCCACGTTAAAAGACAAATTATGACTATTATAAAATAAATAGAAATGTCCAACCTTATAATTTATAAGAGAGTGAGTGAAGATAAGTGGGCTCCCAGTTTCGATATTCACCGATGCATATTTGCTCTTTTATAAACCGATATCATGACGAGGTAAAATAGCACCGAAAAAAGAAGCAATTCCATCCGTTTTATTATTGAATTATTCTATTAATTTAAATAACATGGTATGAATATTAAAATATATACAGATTCCCTGTATTGTTGTATGATATTCATCCTTGGGTAGATAGTCATGGAATTCCTGGGACCGACTCATATAATAAAAAGTTGAGTAATTGAACATACATTAAATTTCTCATTTGTACAAAATACTCACCTTTGTGAGGATAAAAAAAATTTATTTCGGGATTCCTGTTATATTCAGGATCTGCGTATTTTACTGAAAATAATATGCAGTCTAATCATCCAATAATTTCATCATTTATTCTGGTTCAAATAGTTATGAAAAGCGACAATAATTTTTTTTTATAACTATTATATTAAAGGTACTCAACCCGATAAAACTCCTCTCAATTACTATTTCAATGGCTTCGGGGGTCAAAAATATTTGATTCGAGTCGAGGAAGTCACCCATCAAAGCTCAGATTTGTTAGATATCGATTTTAGAAATCTATTATTTTTCATTATCGGGAATACTATCTGGCCCAGAGCTCAGTCAAAATTGCGTTAAAATTACCACTTGATTTTAGAGTTATTCATCCTTGTCTGTTTGAATAGATTTGGAGTACACATCCAGAGCAGATTACGGCAGTTATTAGTACTCATCTCGAGAACATAACAAATTTGAAAAGTCAATATCTAATAACTCTGAGCTTTGTTTGATGGGTTCCTCGACTCGAATCAAATATTTTTTACCCCCAAAGCCAAAGAAATAGTAATATAGGACCCTCTGATCGGATTGTTGTTGTTGGAATCTGTTGAGATGGGGACCCTCTTTACGGGTTGAGTACCTTTAACGTCTCCCTACCGAACTCAAAACAATTCGAAGTGCGCATGACAAACCAACAGAGACAAAGATAGAATTTCGAAAAGTGTTCGTCAAATAATAACGATGCGTGTGTTGTAGGTGTCATGCTGGCTGGTGAGACAAGAATGGTTGCTGACCTCCACAAATCTATCAAGAAGCAGCTGCCAGTGAAAAACATGTGGAAAAACACAGGCCGGAAAAAAGATGACGACTCACCCGACATCGCTAGTATAGGTGGAGCTGTGAGCAGTCTTGGAGCACTGGACACGGATAACAAAGACGTGAAGAGGATCTTTAAGAACTATCGTCAGAGCAACGCGCCAGAGAGTATGGCCTATGCTTCCGTGATTGTACTCGATAATATCATGGTCGGTGACCAGCTTCGAAAGGGTCTTCAGATGTTTTTTGGCAGAATTCTTAGAGGTATAGACACTGTAGCGAAGATGATTCCAGACTTTCTAAAGGCCGATAAGCACCTTATGCGCAACTTGAACAAAGAAGTCGCAGAAAAGGAAAAGAACTTATATACAACGTATGCTCGAGCCAATGAACAATACGAAAAGCTCCAGGGAAGACTGGACATGTTTTACGTTCGTAAGCTAAATACCTTTGACTATAGTTTGAAGGAACTTATTTGGGACACGAGGGCGCCCCCTCTCGGCAGTGGAAGCTTCGCGGATGTTTATCTTTGTGAATTGAAGGGGTTGACGGGACGAAAACAAGTCGCGGTGAAGAAGTGCAGAGACAAGTTGGATGAATCAAATGTGACAGATATTCTTCTAGAGGACAGAATTTTGAGGTGAGCGGCAGAATTAAATAAACTGAGCAGGGATTTTTGTACCCGTTTTGAATGGAAAGGGTTCCGGGGGGCTTTCCATTTTGTGAATGGAGGCTTATAATTGTGAATATACATAACCGTAGAAACCAGTAGTTTTATTGTACAGCTCAGCGCAATCGAGAAGTTTAATTAATTGCTTAGATTGTTTTATTCATATTTTATTCAAATGAAAAAAAGAGTTCTTGAAAATATTCACAAAAAGAAGTGAACATTTCGGTGAATTTGGGAATTTTGGGGTCAGAACGCGTGAAAATCTTGACTATTCCCCCTTGTAACCTTGGGAACGGAGCCCATTTTAAAATCTTGACTATTCCCCCTTGTAACCTTGGGAACGGAGCCCATTTTTCGGCTTCAGTCGTGGCCTAAAACTCCTGGCTAAGAACATAATAACGCCCAATGCTTCGTCTGAAAGATTAAAACACAGTATATGAAATCGATCGTCTTCGTTCGGATCGCTTTGGGTTACGATTACCAGGTCACCATGGTTGGAAGAAATTGGTACTTTGGCACCGGAAACCAGATTGTTAAAATATTGCCGTTTTAAAATGGCGCCGTTTAAAAGTTATTGCATGGTCCAACCAATAATGTAACAATCTTTAATCTGCTCAATTAGATAACGCTTTGGGGGCTTTATTTATCGCCGTTTTCAATGTCCGCACTGGGACCTCCGCGAATATATTGATTAAGTAAACCATTATTATGTATTATTCATTGAAGAATATGTATTAATATACACCACCTTCCTTCTTTAAAGTTGTTTGTGGTGCCAATTTAGAGGTACCTCCGCGAATTGTGAATGCGAGTTGAGGGATCTCCGCGATATAATTTGCGTGATGGGGACATCCGCGCAGCATTCTGTGGGAGTATATACATATGCGCTAGCTAGTGAATGATATTATTTAATTGGCTGAATAAAATCTATGCAGTATGTTTCATTTTATTCACAAATTTAAGGGGTTCGGCTTATATATGTCAATTGAGACGTATTTTAGTATAATAGTGCGATGGGGTCGACACCCATGCACACAGCGTTCTTCTTGGTATACATGTAGGCACTATATATAGTTAATGAATAATATTATTTAATTGACTGAAAAACATAAATATTCTTCATCCTATTCACAAATTATAATGGGACCTCCGGGCATGCATGGACACGTATTATATATGGGGACTTCCGCAAATTTGTTATCGTGATATAATATTCAATCTCCGCAAAGGAATATTCGAGAATATAATTGATGGATAAAACTATTATTATTTATTATTCGTTGGATTTGTCTTAAATATACCCTGTATACACCACTTTCCCTCTTTAAAGTTGTTCGTTTTGCCAATTTAGAAGGAACTCCGTGAATTATGAATGCGAGTTGAGGGAACTCCGCGATTTAATTTGCGTGATCAGGACACCCACGCAGCAATATCCGGGAGTATATATATAGGCGCTAGCTAATTAATAATATTATTTGATTGACTTAATAAATAACAGCTAATAAATATTCTTCATCTTATTCACAAATTTAAGGAGTCCTTCTGGCATACGAGGACATATAGATCTATATAGTGAATATTTATCGTCGTTTGATTTGCACCAAGTGAACTCGGCGCATATAATTGATAGAACAAACCACTATTATGATGATCGTGTCGTTATTTGTTTAAAATACGTATCAATTGGCATATACGCACCCGTTCCCTCATTAAAATCAACATATTTCGCCCATGTTAGGGGAACTCCGCGAATTCGGGGACTTCCGCAAATGGAGGTCCTCAAATAGGGACCTACTGCAAACCGTCACACAGACATGACAATGGGAATTCCCATGTTTATTTATATATTTCTGACGTTACATGAATAAAGTTTCTTCCAACATAGCCACCAGAGACCTCTAGCGTTAATTCGTGTTTTAGTTATTAATTTTACATTCATATTCATTGGTTTGACAAATTGGATCATTACCGAAATAGTTTTTTATTTCGCTGTTAGATATTGATTCGAATATGAAACCTATTGAACTGAACTAGAACGTCATTAATTGTGCATTGGTGATAATTTATATCTATTAAATATAAGAATGACATTAAGGTCTATTAGTTTGATAACGATAATCATTTATCATGGGAAATCGTCTATTGGTTTGAAATATGTCTATTGATTAAGAAAATATGGCTATTGAACGGAATGTACGTTTATTGAATATGCGATGGCTGTACTGATTGTTTGCTATTATATATTAGTTGAACAATGAATACTATTAAATTAAAATAGAACATTAATTTTTGCATTGGTCAACATTGATTATGAATCTATATCTATTAAAACGGAATTGTCTCTTATTGAATCCAAGAACGACTATTGGTTTGAAAATGGAGACTATTGGTTTGAAATAGATTGTAATTGTTTTCATAAACCACCATTAACTTTTATTTCATGTAATTTCCGACCGAATGGCCGCCCATAGGCATCCGTTCATTCTATGAATAGTAATCGAGAAGTAGTAGTAGTTTATTGTTAACCTCCTCAATTTAGGAGAGCATATATACAAATGACAAATATATACATGTTATATAAATATGCATGCAAATGTTATTCTAATCACAATACTAATCACAATATTAATCTTACAGTGTTTACGTCATGTCACACGCATGCGGTCGGGTTCTGACATTTTCAAGTTTCAAGTGTTAGTGAGGTCGGTGATAATCTAAAGAATTTAGAAATGGGAAGGCATACATAGAGGTTCCCAAATGTCAGTTGCCCTTTTAAAACCTGATTAGCAATATCACATGCGTGTGATCGAGCGAAATAAAATTTCCAAATAAAATATTTACTGGACATCAATGTTGAGTATTGGAACTTGAGAATGTGTGTCGTTATATTACCTTCTCGGGTGAAATTAGACAAGGGTTTTAGGCATATATCACGTGAAAATGGCCCATTTAAGAAACTGGAAATAAATTAGCAATATCATATGCGTGTGATCGAGCGAAATAAAACTTCCAAATAAAATATTTACTGGACATCAAAGTTGAGTATAAGATTTTGAGAATGTGTGACGTCATATTACCGTATCGAGTGAAATTAGCAAAGGTTTCAGACATCGAATTCAGAATGATGCATATATCACAGGAAAATGGTCTATTAAAGAAACTGGAAATAAATTAGTCAGTGTATGTTACTGTGATTAAGAAAGAGCTACTTTGTTTCCTAGTTCTACTGAATAAGTTCGTAATGCGATTACCGCTATGACGCTGGTTATAAGTAAGTTGTTTTTGTTCCTCCCAATGAGTCGCTTGCACGTATGAGAAATATAGCAGTAGATAGATAATAGCATGTTGTGGATGGAATATAATTCAGATAGTGAGGCAGTGGAACTAAATCTATGACATTATTTGCGGTGGATTGATGCCATATCACACGTAAGAGGTTAGAGTAAATTTAACATAGAACAACGGTGGACTGATGCAATATTGCACGCATGTGGATAGAGTACGTATTGTCTCAATGCTGAAGGAGAGACTACTATATTCAAAATTGCTCTGCGGATGAAATGTCGCGTGAGCAGGTATAGTCTGGAGAATTAGGTGCATGTATGTTTTGGCATTCTTGCCCATACAACTTTCATAGTGAAAGCTATATCACATGTAAGTGGTTAGACATTATAAATACCGTATAGCGTATCAGTCAACTGATGCTATATCGCACGCAAGTGTTTAATAGTCTGGTCGATAAAAGGTTTGACCTAGAAAAAAATTGGACTAAGTTGGTTTGTATATCATTTTGAAGAGGAATATATCCTCCATAACATATCCAAAATCCGCTAAAATCCGCTTTGAGCATTTTTTGTAATTCAAGATGGCGTCCAAGATGGCTGCCATTTTCATATAAGTCAGCTTGATGCAATTATAGTGAGAACATCTTGTCATATATATACACATGTATACATTTTTGTGAAGCTAAGACATAACGCCATCTTTATGTGCCAAAATTGGAACTCCCCGTCCAAGATGGCCGCTAAAATGGCGACCGGAAGTGGATATTTTACGTTTTTTAATAATATCTTTAAGATAAGTGTCCGTGGTTTGGAACTGGTTGAGAATTTTGGCTTTATTTTGTATAAATGACAATTGGAGCAATGAAATATGCTATTCGTGAGGTCCACACCCCTTCTGGTCACTCAAAAAATCGATTTTACAAAACGCGGTATAACATTTCACAAAAGATCCCCAAGATTCTAATCATATTTCATCAAGAAGTGGGAAGAACTGTGCAATGTAACTGATCCATTCTATATCTTATTGATATTCGAATTCAAAGGTACCAAAATTGTCACTTTGGCTCAAACTGGCTGCCAATATGGCCACCAAAATATGGAAAATGTTAATTATTATCCCAGCGTGCCACGCAACCGCTTACAAGTTAGGGTGATGCACACAGTTGACTAGTATGTCTTATATAGCTTGAGTACCAACATTTCTGATGCACCTTTGGTATTTTGTTACTATTTAAACCACTGAAATTACCAGAATTATTCGAAATTTTCTGTCACAATCCTGATATCAAAATCAGCAAAAAAATCGCTGTTCAGGTTTGAGCCATATTTTGAAAGTAAAATGGAACTATGTTTGGTATCAAAGATGTTTATTGTTTTGATATGTGTTACATGTGTCACACTGAGTTGTGTTAGACAAAATTACTCAAGATGGCTTCCAAAATGGCAACCAAGTTTGGTAAACATTATGATATACATAAACATATGTGTATATACGTGGTGTATATGTATACATAATCAATTGTGACTCACGTGCTACTTAATCAACTAAATGTTCTATTCTGATTGCCCCAGTACCCTACGAGTCATGACAAATTCATTTTGATGAATGCAATATGGATTTTGCGTAAAGCTTCCTTGTTTTTGAACGGAAATGGGCAGAACGTTGAAACCGAACTGAGATGGATCATATTAAGTGGCTATTCTGGTCCATTAGCATCAACATTGATCAACTTAATACAGTGTGTATGTCTGTTGATTGTCTGGTCATAGGCGATGTGAGTAGGTATACATGGAACTATTGTATTCATGAATGGTGTGAATAGTTATACAATGTGTGACTATATGGTCATGGATGGGATGTCCATAGTGAGATGTATATAAGGAGTAGCTGTATGCTGATGTGTGATGTGAACATGTTTACAGTGAGTGGCTGTCTGGTCATTGAAGTGGTGTATGGTCATAACGAGAGCAGCTACACTGTCCTGTATGTATACATGGAGTGATTGTGTGGTCAGTGGTGGGCTGTACATATGTACATTGGGTGGATGTATTGTCATGGGCGGGTGTATATGTATATACATGTTGGATGTATGGTAATGGATGGGTGTATGTATAAATAGGGTGTGGTTGTGTGGTTATGGGCAATGTGTATATGTATACACGGAATGACTGCACGGTCATTGTTGAAGTGTATATGCATACCTGGAGTACACTTTGATGGCCATTGGCGGCTAGTGTATATAGAGAGCAACCTCATGGTGATGGATGGGATGTATATGTTAATATGTACTATTGTATTGTCTTTGGTGGTGTGTACAAGAATACAGTAACTAGCTGAATGCTCGTGGAGAGGGTGTATATGTATACAGCGAGTGGCTGAATTGTCACGATTGAGCTGTATATGCAAGTCTGACGTGTACGAATGGCCGTGTGTGCGGGGTATTGGTATATCTAAGGGTTGTATGGCCATTGGTGAGGTATATATACACACCTGGAGTGACGCTGTGTCATGGGTGAGGTGTATATGTATATCATGAGTGACTACATGGCCATGGCACGGCCAATATGTACATATGTATATGGGGATTGACAGTATGACAAAATTAATGGTGGGGTGAATTGATATACAAGGAGTGACTATGATCACGAATCTGGTTTATGCGTATACAGCGAGAAGCTAAAATGTCATGGGTCAGGTGTATATGCAAGTCTGGAGTGTATGAATGGCCGTATGCGCGGTACGAGACATTGATATATCTAGAAGGGCTGTAAGGCCACTTTTGTGGGGTTATATGTATATACCTAGAGTGACTCTATGGTTTTGGGTTGGGTGTATATGTATATCTTGAGTGGCTATATGGCCATGGGTGTCGCAAATATGTATATATACAGGGAGTGAGACTGTATGACCACTGGTGGGGCAAATAGATATACAAGAAGTAATATATAACAATGGATGTAGCGAACAGGTATGGAGTGACTGTATGGTCATCGGTGAGGTGTATATGTATATATTTAGTGGCTGTATAGCTATGCATGTGGCAAATACATATACATGGAGTGACTGTATGGCCTATGGTTAGGCGAATAGGTATACAAGAGGTTACTTTGTGTTCATGTATGTAGTGAATATGTATACAGGTCATGTGATGTGTGGGAGTATACCTGGTGTGTCTGCAATGTTATTCACGGCTATATGACCATGCGTTGGTGTATGGGTAAACCCAATTGTGGCTGTATGGTAATGGGTGAGGTGTATGTCTATACAGCGAGTGGCACATGGCCATTTACGTGGTATTCATGTATGTATATATGGAGTGACTGCATGCTCATGTGTGATTTGTACTGGTGCACCTTTGTGTGACTATCACTTTCCACAATAACTCAAGGATATGTTAATCGATAGAGGTAATAGCATAGTGTTCTCCACATTAATTGCGTTTTATATGCAATGTGAAGAAAACGGTTTTCCTGACAATAGTTTATAAGTTAATCAATTTTGATGCTAATGGGCCAGAGTAGCCACATAATATGATACCTGTCAGTTCAGGTTCAACGTTCCGTCCGTTTCCGTAAAAAACATGGACATAATCCCAAAAGAGGTGTTCGGCAAAATTCATACTGCATCCCTTAAAATTAATTTGTCGTGCCCCATAAGGTTTTGGGACAACCATAATATAAGATTAAGTTGTCCATTGATTAAGTAGCATCTTTAATAACCAAGTGAGTCACAATTTGCTACCATTTCGGAACAGCCGAGAATAATGTTCGGAATATAAACTTTTTACTAAATTTGGTTGCCATTTTGCATGTAATCTTGAGTAATATTGTCTAAAACACCACACTATGTCATATTTAAGGCATATCAAAATAAAAAGAACCTTTGATACTAAAGATAGTGATTTTTTGCCGAGTTTGATGCTGTTTGTGATAGAAAAATCCCATAATTCTGGTGATTTCAGAATGGTAAATAGTAAAAATTAATCAAGGTGCATAAGAAATGTTGGTATTCAATGTATATAATACGGAATAGCCATTTGTGTACATCACCATAACTTGTAAGCGGTTGCATGGCACGTTGGGATAATAATTAACATTTTTCCATATTTTGGCGGCCATTTTGACAGCCATTTTGAGCCAAAGTGACAATTTTGGTACCATTGAGTTCGAATATCAATAAGATATAGAATGGATCACTTACATTGCACAGTTCTTCCCACTTCTTGGTGAAATGTGACCAGAATCACAAAGGGGATCTTTTGTAAAATGTTATACCGCGTTTTGTAAAATCGAATTTTTGAGTGATCGGAAGGGTGTGGACCCCCACGAACAGCATATTTCATTGTTCCAATGGTCAGTTAACATGCTATATATACAAAATAGAGTCACAATTCTCAACCAGTTCAAGACCTCAGAAACTTATCTTAAAAGTATTAGTAAAAACGTATGAATTCCACTTCCGGTCGCAATTTTGGCGGCCATCTTGGACGGGAAGTTTCAATTGTGGCACATAAAGATGGCGTTATGTTATAGCTTCACAAAAATGTATACAAGTGTATACATATGACAAGATGTTCTCACTATAATTGCATCGGGCTGACTTATAGGAAAATGGCAGCCATCTTGGACGCCATCTTGAATTACAAAAATTGCTCAAAGCGGATTTTAGCGGATTTTGGATATGTTATAGAGGAGAGCTTCCTCTTCAAAATGATATAAAAACCAACTTAGTCCAAATTTTTTCTAGGTTGACCCTAAAATTTTAGTTTATCGACCAGACTATAAGTGTTTAAGTTGTACTACGTGTGACTAAGCATTAATTCCAGAAATAAATTGCATCAATACATTTTTAGAGAACGATTTCGGATTTCGAGCAATAATGAGCGACAAGCAAAGCCATTAGTTACCAAAACTGGTATGTCCAATTCCTTTGATTGCGAACAAGAGGAAGGTTGCGGTGGAGTCAACGACACTATCCAGAGAATTAGTATATGAGTTGAAAGACGTGTCATTTCTAGAACCAACATCATTTTTTTCTTTCGCATTTCCGCGCTATGCGACTTCGATTCTATATAACTATAATATACAAATCTCTGCAACCCTGTAGATTTTTCATCTGCTTAAAGACATATTATGTGCTTATTTTACTATACTTTAAAGGTACTCAACCCGATAAAACTCCTCTCAATTACTATTTCAATGGCTTCGGGGGTCAAAAATATTTGATTCGAGTCGAGGAAGTCACCCATCAAAGCTCAGATTTGTTAGATATCGATTTTAGAAATCTATTATTTTTCATTATCGGGAATACTATCTGGCCCAGAACTCAGTCAAAATTGCGTTAAAATTACCACTTGATTTTAGAGTTATTCATCCTTGTCTGTTTGAATAGATTTGGAGTACACATCCAGAGCAGATTACGGCAGTTATTAGTACTCATCTCGAGAACATAACAAATGTGAAAAATCAATATCTAATAACTCTGAGCTTTGTTTGATGGGTTCCTCGACTCGAATCAAATATTTTTTACCCCCAAAGCCAAAGAAATAGTAATATAGGACCCTCTGATCGGATTGTTGTTGTTGGAATCTGTTGAGATGGGGACCCTCGTTACGGGTTGAGTACCTTTAGACTATATATTACGACTCAATCACTACACCCATGTGAAGAATGTATCAGTAATGTCGAAAAATTCAACAAAAATGGATGTACCCTTTCGTATATGAAACACAATATCTGAATTATACGCAAAAATATAAACAATCAGTCCGCCATTCGTCCCGAACAAATCGCCGATAAACGAACGAGAATGATTTCGCTAACGAGAGTCACTATATTTGATTTATGTGATATAATGACGTTGTGTGCTGGTAATTTTGATACAAAATTAATTAAAATATCTGCTTTGAGCAAGTTGATTCACTGGGCGCCCAGCGGAGTCACTTTAAAGTATTAACACTGCATGGTGTGTTTCTATGCGAAAATGTGAAAAAGTACAGTAATGCCTAAAGTAATTGACCGCTTAACCACAGCAGAATTATGGGTAATTTTTCAGAAATTAGTCGGAAATATGGCTTGTTGCCATTCATCGGAAAGCTAGAGCTTTCCGATGAATGGCAACAAGCCTAGCTTTCCGATGAATGGCAACAAGCCATATTTCCGACTAAATCCTGAAAAATTACCCATAATTCTGCTGTGGTTAAGTGGTCAATTACTTTGGGCATTAATGTAAGTTATCGCTGGCGAAAAGCTGCTAGACCACATTTGTGGGCGATTTGATGAGCTGACTACAAAATAATGTGACCGGAGCCTGGCGACAAGGACCTCCATCAGCTCTTGTATGTTACCTATAAAACCACAGGATAACGACAAATCCAACGTTAGTTCTGTCCATTTCACCACTGCTGTTAGCCATTAAAAATATAGTTACACCTTTTTAATATGATATACAATCACATATAATCATATGCTATACCATCAGTTGTGTATTACTCACTGGAATCTCTCTGACCGATTAGAAAAGCAGAAATTGTCAGGTTACTCTGAATCATCGAGCGGCTGACTCGATTGGGAAAACGACCAGTCGTCTAATGCACGTAATTCGGGAACAACTATAAGTTTCTAATTTATGGGAGCAAAAGTACATTTTAATAACAAATTTTCGTCTCAAAGTTGATATAATTTCATAGTGAATTAAATTGCTATCTACGGTGGCTGATTTAGGACATCCGAAATATTTTTTTTATCTCGTTATAACGAGACACGATCTCGTTATAACGACTTACTAATCTCGTTATAACGAGATACTATCTCGTTATAACGAGAAACTTTCTCGTTATAACGAGAAACTAAGTCGTTATAACGAGAAACTAAGTCGTTATAATGAGAAACTATAAGTCGTTATAACGAGAAACTAAGTCGGTGTAACGAGATATCTGGTATATATATATATGGAACAGGTGTGTGAAGTTAGAAACCATTACCGCGGTACCCAGTACCCAGTTCAACACGTAAACATAACATTGGAATATCTCATTACGGTAGACGGGGGAGGTTTAGGATTTAGTTCGTTGTTTTTGCAGTAATTCTCAATCTGTCTGTTGGAGCTAGGGGTGCATGATTTGGGGTCTGGACCATTGGCGGCTCATCTATCCTATCCCCACGTCAGATTACTTATAGCCCCCGGAGAATGACCGGGAAGGACGGATTTCGAATAGGTTTCTGAACAGTACCCCAGACACCAGTCCTGTTCGCAAATTCACGTAATTGCCGTTATATGGTGTCATGTTGATCGTGGAGGTTCACGACGGGTAAACTATAATCTAACTGCAAATCTAACTGCGCCCCTCTGTATAGAGCCTTTACTCCCCGGGAGGATCCGGGGAGGGGTGCAGGAGAGGGGCCGCGGAGGTGTCGGCAGCTGAATGTACCACTGGGTATGAGCACCAAAAACACACAGAAACACCACCCTGTTGAGAAAATTAACCCCAAAAAAATGAGAGGGACCATGAAGAGCGTTTCTGATATTGAATAGGTTTCTGGAAAGCCAATTTGTAGCCAGAATCCAGTTCGTTGTTTTCTTAATTAATCCAAACCTGATGGTGGTAGGGGTGGAACATTTGGGTTCTGGTCGATCCGTAGATTATCTACCCAACCCCCATTCCAAATCACTTATGACCCCCGGGGAGGTACCGATATGGGCGTATTTCGAATAGGTTTCTGGAACGCGAATTGGGCGTCAGAAACCTGTTCGTTGTTCTCACAGTAACACTTAGTCTGTCCGTGGGAGGGGTGGAAATTTGGGTTCACGTCGATCCGCATATTATCTACCCGATCCCCACTTCAAATCACTTATATAAATGACTCCCTGTGAGGCACCGATAGGGCCGGATTTCGAATAGGTTTCTGGAATGCAAATGGGTACCCGTTTCTGGAACGCGAATTGGGTGTTAGAAACCAGTTCGTTGTTGTTACAGTATAACTCACAATGCCCATACCCAGTGCCACATTCAGCTTCCGACACCCACACGGCCCCTTTGCTGCACCCCTACCGGGGAGTAAGGCTCTATACAGAGGGGCGCAGTTATATATACTTGAGCCCAAATCGAATAGCAAAACCGTCCTGCACATCCCCGGCCAACATAACGACAGCCATTACGATAATTTGCGAATTGGTTTCTGGCGTACTATTCCGAATCCTATTCGAAATCCGGCCCTCTCGATCCCTCTCCTCGGGGTAAAAGTCATTTGACGTGGGGGTCTGGTAGGCGAGCAGCCAATTGTCTCGAGCCCAAATCATGCACCCCCTCACACGGACAGATTGAGAGTTACTTTAACAACAACAAACTGGTTTCTGATTCGAAATCCGCCCCTATCCGTGCCTCCCCGGGGGTTATAAGTGATTTGAAGTGTCGTATCTCCTTATAAGAGTTAACAAAAATATTTCGGATGTCCTAAATCAGCCACCGTAACTATCTATAGCTGTCGTATGTCGTTGTTTCTGTGACTGCCATGTCTGTTTATTTGCGCGCACGCAATGTCTGTTGTTGTATATTGACTGGTTCCTGGTTCAAAACTGAAAATTGTATTTGCATCTCTGTCCACGGGTTGTTTCTCAATTCTAGGGATCTGGACCATCACAATATTGTGAAATACTTCGGTTCAACGTTGGACATAGATCGAGGACAAATGAGATGGATAATGATTCTGGAGTATTGTGATAGCACGCTGAAGCATATGATAAAGAAAACTTCCAACTGGCAGTGCCCTGGAACGCTTCCTGCCAGCCCAGCTCAGGATTCCAGCACCAGGGAGATCGCCGGCCTCATCGTCCAGATGTGCGATGGACTCCAGTATCTCCACAATAAGGGGCTCGTTCATCGAGATTTGAAGCCTGACAACATATTGGTGAGCTGTCTATTGTTTCTACTCGAAAGCATACTACATGTTGGCAACTACTTTAATTCCTTAAATGTCCTCTGTGGCCTCGATAAAAATGCATAAATGCTCTTTAATTTCGATGAAATACAATATTTCGATTTGAGCACATACCATTATAACATTTAAAAACAACCGTGCCTTTGCTTTATAATTTTGGCCCCGTGTTATTTATTAAAGGCAAATCACACAAAACAACATGGTAACTATAACATGGTAATTAAAAATAAAAATGAGTAAGTATTATCAATATAATTACCATGTTGTTTACATCTTTCATAGAGCACATGCGCGTATTTTTCACTCGTCCATGGCTCAAATTCATTCATTTGTTGCATATATTATGTTGATTATAATAGGAGATGGTCCCATAAATGGCAGGATTTAGTGTGTAGTACCCCTATAAGTGGAAATTGTTTCTGTAACACATTTAGTAAAAATAATGCCTTCCCACAATCCTTTTCTTTATCAAATTTGGATTTCGTGCCAAACTGGCCCAAATAACTACAGAGCACACGCAGTAGCAAATCGTATTGCATAACTATGCTATTACAAAGTATTGTTGGTCCTGAAAAATGTGTGGTTCAGTGTTTATATCTATATAGCCTAGTGTTACGATATCATGCAATATTACGATGGCAAAATTAAATTTCAGTATATATAGTTTTTGCCAAACAAAAGATGTCAATATATTTATGAAATAAATCATGTTTCGATTATGGTTATGGGTTAATACCGGAAAGTTTGAAAACAAATTGCTATAACGCGCAATGTAATTGTCATCAAACTTTTTCGACTACAGCTGCACAACCTTAATAGAAACAAGAGTTATTTCTTGTGCATAAGCAAAAGAAATGGTCATTGAGGGGTGATTAATCGGATTGAGTACCTTTAATATATGTTGCTATAACCATGTAATAAGAAAAAAGAGCAACCTGTTAACTTTGGTGACTTGACTTTATAACCAAGTAATAACCTCTAAATATAATCGATGGCAAAATTATTGTTTGTGTGTTATATTAGCTCTTAGAAAACCTCTGATTGAATGTGCACTGTTTCCGTTTTTTTCAATAGATCCAAGAGGGTGTATTGAAACTGACTGACGTCGGAATGGCCAGAGCCAAAAGCGACATCACAGGGACCATAGCTGGATCACCAGTCTACATGGCACCGGAAGTTCTTCTCCAAAGGGGTTTATACGATCACCGAGCTGATATATACAGTCTCGGTATAGTCCTATGGGAGCTGTGGTACGGAATGGATGCAGCGGAACACATGGAACGACAAATGTTCGGAACTTTCGAAGAGACAATCAAACGAGGAGTTAGACCGTCCTTGACTTTGGAGAACAGACCAACTGATTCGTTCGTGAAGCTGGTTCGGGGCTGCTGGGAGGCTGAACCATACAAACGACCAGCGGTACTCAACATTGCCACATTCTTCGAGAAGTACCACAATATATTGAAGGATGAATGAACCTATTGTTTGTCTTTGGTTAATAACTGATATTTGTATGACAATATTCCAGACGAGATCTACACGCAATGTTGTTGCAGTACATGATCCGAGATGAGATGTTTTGATAGGTCATTATTGTTGCTGATATCTTTGGAAAATGTAGGGGAAAAAAACGCAGTTCCCAGAACCAAAAAAAAATGACCCCACCCGTATTACGGGGGTGTGGGTCTTATTCTGGGGACCTGTGACGGAAAAACTAATGTTGATACTAGTTTCCGCTATTTTCGAGCAAATTATGACCTATATGACCCGGCGTTGTAATGGGGGGGGGGGGGGTGGCCGCCTTGTAATTATCGACGGACCCCATGCACAGGGTCGTGGCTAGTGGGTGTTTGTTTGTGAGCTTGGGGCTGTCTAACTTTAATTTTCCAACTGCAACCCACTCCTGCAAGTATTCACACCTGAGTTTGAAGTTTCAAACTGGTACATCATGTTTCCAAACTGTTCGAAACTACTACCATGTATCCCATATGGTTGTAAATGGGAATGATCCAACAACCAATTGTAGTCTAAAATTGTTTACTGAAAGTATAGGAAAGGATTCTAAAACATCTTAATTATCTTAACCTATGTTCAGTTTGAAATTCAAACTATCGTTGTTTCATGCAACACATTGCTAACTGTTGGAATTTGGGGGTCAAACACTATACCACGAAAAGCAAGCCCCTGTCGCCATGCATGTTACTCTCATGGTCACTCCAGCTTCGAGCAATATCCTTTTGCACTTCCCGAATTTGATCAGAAATTATCAACCTTAATGTTTTTAATTAAATTTTCGAAAAAATATATCTAAACTACCATGTTAGAAAAAATCGGAATGTTTGTTTTGAATGATTGTCCCTGCATCAGTGTATTGACTCAGAAAAAAAATACTCTTAAATATACTTTCCACGCTGGACATCCCCAATCATTTTGTATGTATAGGTTTAAATGTATGGGTGGCCGTTTTCACATTTATTAAATAATTGGACAAGCGCATTTCAATTAGGTTGGGCTAGTTGTTTTCTGAAAGCAGACTATTCTATAAGAATTAAGGGGGTTTTGTTTATAGTGTTCAATAATTGTGCTTAAACGCAATTCAATTGCGAAATTGAAATTACATAGTTTTTAGCAAATGCTGCCCAACATAATGTTAAATTAATTGCGCTTAAGCGCATTTAATTGTACGTAAGCGCAATTCAATTGCGATTAAGGGTGGATACACACATGCATGTAATGTCTGTATGTAAAATACATGTATTTTACATGGCCACACCAATAATTGACAAAATGAATCACCTGCGCGCGAGAGGTCAATTTCACCAGTGAGTAGTTATAAGCCATTATCAAACAAACTGCCATCAAGAAATTTCAGGCCAGTCATAAACATGTCTTCTTTCATGGATGCCGAAATGAGTAATTCTTGTCTGATATATGTTGCTGTTTTTCACGAGTTATAATTCATTTCGAAAAGTGGATTAGAGCCGGTCGATTTTATACTTGATTTGTTTCTGTCATTTCTTGGAAACAGGGTCATCCAAAACAAAAATAAAATATGCAGAATTCTTTTATAGGATGATACCGGCTTGTTGAGATTTCTCTGATAATTTGAGAGCGAGCTCATGTGATAACATTAATTCAATTGGGATTGCAAATATTCATTATAGCGCCAAAAAATAATGCAGGTACAGCGTTGAAATTAAAAAGAGTGACACCCCCCCCCCCCCCATTTATATATATGTTTCTCAAGCCAAAGGTTGAACAAGCTCCTACCTGTCACAAGCTTGAATTATAACATTTTCGACCATAATTCATGATTGGGGGAGGGGCTGGTTCTCGAAAGCTTCCAATAACTAAGGGAGTTAATTGAATGTATCAGTCGGGATTATCTGGGCAAGAATTACAATATGTTTTACTTAAATATGCCATAGTTGTAAATTTTGCGTATACATGTATAACTGTATAACACAAGAGATGAAAGGTGACGTAGTTGGGAACTCGTAGCTAGGCAACCCTTTCGCCGAATGAAGACAAACAGCAACACCATGCATTCAAATTTAAAGCTGTATAATATGTTCATAATTATATGAATAGCATAAATTGCTGCATATTAGATTAACCACTCGTAGAAAACAGACACGACAGACATGACTACGATATTTATAAAGCAGGGTGTCAGTACTCAGGGTGCTGCGTGCACACCCCCGTCGAGGAAATATGCAATGGTGAATTCGGTAGCTTCTGGGATAATATAGCTCCCCGTGTATGTTGGGGGTCATAGCCCCTGCGTTGTGGAAGAGGCCATCACTGGTATTAACATCAATAGAATACTGACAATGATTTAAACAGAACGTCGACCATTTCAGTTATCGCGCGAATAATTATTTGAAGCGGCGTGACGACTTCGTCCCAGTCAACGGCTCTTCAGCGGTTCAGAGTTTAACTCACTGTGGTCAAACACAGTCGCAATGATTGGGTTGTCAGCGGACACATATTACACGGTGTGTATGATCCATGTAAAACTCCAAATACACGATATTTACAGAGATTACATGCATGTGTGTATCCACCCTAAGTCCAATTATTTAATAAATGTGAAAACGGCCTCCCATATAAATGTGATATTAGAGACCTTTCGCAAAACTCACGTTTACGATTACGGATACGGATAGGGTACTACGTCACCAACATTTGTGTACTTTCTTATCGTTGTCGTATTTTACTATCCGCAATAACGGTTACGATTTCATGGTTTCTAATAAGCTCAAATAACACCTGAAATTTATTTTCTGCAATATATCACTTTACTCCGTTCGAGACTGTATATGTATATCATGTAAACCATCCAGTTGTATTGAGCTACGACCTCGGTGTGCTGTTTAGATTGACAATCACTGTACTCGTCGTCGTGAATCTCGAGCTTCCCGCGAAATAAGATCGCTATTCACAACGGATAGTAATCGCTGGCTGCGACACAACACTTTGCAGTAATATATAGAAGTACACTATGAAACCAGTCGCCAAATATACACGACTGACATGGATTTGGTGGTACTAAAAGAATATTTGGCACACCCACCAACATCACCGTGTCGACTTTGTTACGATTTGATAGGACAAATCAGAAGTGATGCACATCAGCGAGCACAGCAAACTTATGTCTGATTTCCTAAACCCAAAGAGGTGATAGGCCTGGATAGGATAGGATATTTGATTCCTAATACACATACACAGAGACGTGGCGACGGGGGGGGGGGGGGGTGTTGGGTGTCTCACCCTCCAACTTTGGTCAAAATTTTCAACAGTTGGAAATTTCATACCTGACACAACATTAGTTGGAAATTTTACACCAACAATAGGTTGATAATGTTCTTGTAGTTTGATTTTCAAACAACTTATTGTGGGGAATTTATTGTTTTTGGACCAATATTTGCATATTTTCTTTCTTTTGATAAAAATTTTGGACTGAAATGGCCATCAGTTAGAAATTTTCCAACCTTAGGGGTGTCAGGTTGGAAATTTCCAACACTTGGAAAGCTTGTGTCTTGGTCCCTCCCCGTGGCCAGTCAAAAACTTCTAGTTAATTTAAGAAAATAATATTGTCCTACATTTGGTCAAAATTGTCACTGGAATTGTCATCAGTTGGAAATTTCCAACTCTATGAATGCTTGAGGCTAGTCTAGATGCCAGGATTTTGCGATTTTCTTGTTCACGTTTAAAAAAAACTTTCGCCCGATGTGTCCTGGTCCCTGCCCGTGGCCAATAAAAAACTGCTAATGAGTTTAAGAAAACAATATTTTACTACATTTGGTTAAAATCGTTGACTGAAAATTTCCAAACTAAGGGAGAGTATGAGGTTGAAATTTCCAACACTAGGACAGTTTGAGGTCAGTCTAGATGCTAGGATTTTGCGATTTTCTTGTTTAGTTTTCACAATTTTCTCACACCGGGCCGAACAACCATGATCGGCCCGGTGGGTCCTGGTCTATTGCCCGTAGTCGTGTGCACACCCCAAACGGAAACCCTCTAGCCACGTCCTTGCACCTACATATTACATAATAATGATGACAATTATGGATAATTCTGTCGTAAATTGTGGGGGGTGGCATAATCTGGCTAGACTGTCTTTCTGCAGAAATCGCGTTGAAATGAAATTGCGGACTGAAAGGGTCTTGAAGTGGTGGCGTCGTGGTTGATGTGAGGTCCAAATTTAGGAACCGCTCTTCCCCCATCAGCATAACGCCTATCAGGTCATCCATATGATAACAACGAACTGAATTTCCACCACATATGACCTGGCATTTATACCTGTATTGCCCTAATATATCACGAGAATCCCGGGTCGTACGTTGTGACTGGTCGAATTATTGACAATATAAACAGGTCATGATTATCGCATTGTTGCAAATGAGACGATAAGTGAAGTATTAAGGGACTGTATACCAAACACACGCTTTGAGTTGTAAAAGTGGTACGAAATAATGATGGTACGTATTCGTCAAAACTCTTACGCGTAGTCGTTTTGCGAAAGGACTTTTTGGCCATACGGATAGACTTACGACTACGAATAGGTATTCGTAATCGTAAACGTGAGGATGCGAAAGGTCTCTATTAAGTAATTTTTGCGACAGATACCAAGTTTACTACCTAAAACATCCACCATTCATGCTTTATATAAGCTATTGAAAAAGCTAGAATGTGCCAAAACCGGCACAGCTCTGTACGTAATTGTGTATATAGAAATATACAATGAACGGATACCTTTTATAATTGCTAAAAGTGTTTGCATTATATTGATAAATTATACCGATTATATAATATATGAACGGAAATTTAGATGTTATAAAAGACACAAATGGTGTCAATTCTGATATTATGTTATTATATATGTTGTATGTATTATAAGTGCGGGTTCACTATGTGTTGAATATAAAGTTAGCTATAGATCTATGTATGAATTGTTTTTATTTTAATATATAAACAAAATATAATGTTTTTATATATGTATGCTACCCTTGACCGCCGGGCATTGGGTTGGATATTTGGTCAACTATACGAAGAATTTTTTATTTTAATATCTGTTCAGATAACTCTGCCATGGCCGTCAAATTTATAATATATTTATTGTTATGGCGCGTCTTCTCGTGTGATGCTTGGAATAGGGCTAGTTCGTAAACGTACATGTATCAGATAAATTTCATAATAAGATAAATTTTATAAAAGTCTGAATTAAAAAACATTTTTATAAAACACAAGTTCCAAAGAGCTTCTAAATGAGTTCGACTTTCTCGGAGACTGAAAGTTGTGACTTAGACAACACAAAAGCAACCACCTGCAAATAGTGTTTAGTCAATGACATACCATAACCTTTGTTATGAGGCCTACCTGCAGATGATGTGTTTACCGCTGTGAGTCAATGGACATGATGTTACCAAATATTTGATTATCTTTTACTTCAATAGTGCCGTTAGTTGGGTTGAGAAGTTGATATATTGAATAATACTATTGCACCTGCTAACTCACATTTTCCATTATATTTGGTAATGGTTCAAATAGAACTGTACTGTTCGACCTCACTCCTTGTGTATGAATTGGAACACATGAGGCCGACAATCGATGACTTGAGATGGCATTGTGCGGCCCAAGCCCAAGACTATACTTGTGGCTTGCCGAATGTGGTTTGCATATCCCTGAGAGTAAGGCAATTTTCGGCACAGTCTATCTGACATTGAAACTCTTGCAGAATGTCAAATCCAATGATGAGTTCATGTTGCAATTCTTCAATGACATAGAATAAGAAATGATATTCTGGTACATATATTGCGATTGGTAGCCAAATTTGACCTGTATGTGGATGAGGTCGCCTGGCATACTGACCACAGCTTTGAGATTTGACCTTTGAACACGCTTGGTTAAATTCAGCTCTTCAATCACACGAGATGCAACACAACTTATTGGCCCCCCCTCTATCCACCAGTGATTTGAACTTTGTTGAATATAAGGTTTTTGTGAAATTAGAATGCATATTGGAACAGGGGGGGGGGGGGGGGGGGTGGGGTCAACTTGCTTTATCGGTGGTCTATCCACAGGATGATCTCCCTTACCAATGGCAGGCGAAAATTGTTATTGCCTACCTTGTGCTTGCTGACGTTTCAACTTACGGCATACACTGCTGCTGCTGCATATTGTTTTTTGTTTCTGTTGAGACATTTGACGAGTCAGCACATCTGGCTTTTGCAGGCCCGGTCGTGGCATAGAAGTTCTTATGCAGCCATTTGATTCAACCACCAGTATGATATAGACTTTTTATGAGCAGAATTAGCTTTGGTCCGGGGTTTGTCCTGGAAAAAAACGAAAAGGTGTAGGTGATAACGATTCGAAAGAATGTAGAGTGGTGTAAAGTCGTCCCGAATCACTTTACCTAAATAGTCATGACCTTCAACTTGGACACGACTTGGTCATATCTTACCTTATATCAGGTTATGTAAAAGTTTTATAAAAAAAAATATGACTCTACAAAAGATTGTTGTCAGTCTGGACTCTTGTTGCTGATGATTTATTACTCAAATATATAGCACACCAAAGGGTTACGTAGCGATATTCCGAAGACCCATAACTCCGAAGGTCCGATTCTCCGAAGTTCCGATTCTCCGACGCCCCGATTCCCCGAAAGCCCATAACTCCGAAGTCCCGATTCTCCGAAATCCCATAACTCCGAATACCCATAACTCCGAAAGCCCATAACTCCGAAGGCCTATAACTCCGAACGCCCATAACTCCGAAGGTCTATAACTCCGAAGGGCCGATTCTCCGAAGATCATGTTTTATCGCTTATTAAATAATGTACGGTCCAGTGGCGGAGTCAATGGGGTCCTAGGGAAGACCGCCCCCCAAAAAACATGTCAAATGTCATGTAAACGTCCGGAAATCCCTCCTAGGCATTAAAATATTCAAATTGGCACTGGAATCCGGCATCCAGTTTCAAATTAACCCTGGAATCCGGCGTCCAGCTTCAAATTGACGTCTGGAATCCGGCGTACGGGAGAAGAATATGCGCCTCGTTACCCCCACATCTAAAAATAGAATTTGTGGGTCTAAAATTGGTTGTACTAAAATATTCCCAAAATATCAAAAAACCCAAAAAAAAATTTCAAAAATTATTTTTTCCAAAAAATTTCAAAATCCCAAAACTTCCAAAAAATTTTAAAACCCCAAAATTTCAAAAAAGAAAAAATTTCAAAACCCTCCAAAATTATTTCTCTAAAAAAAAAAGTTTAAATAAAAAATTTATAACGAGTTTTCGGTTTCTGATAATCTCGATATTAAAAAAATGTCGAATGTTAAATTATTTGCGTGTAATATCTTTCGTTATTTTTTGTTGTTCAACCAATGTTTCAATGTATTTATTAATCGATGTTTAGAAATAGCTTTATTGGACATTGTGACCATCGATATGAATGCATACATTCCAGTGTTTTATCGGACGCAGTTCATATAATTGTCATACCTGAAAATAGACACTATTACTTTTACATAAATAATAAAGAGCGTTTATTCTTTACACTCTCTCTATCCCATATGACAGGTGTGTATTATCGTGAATTATTGGAAGTATTGAGACTAACGGTCGAAAATTGTAATGTGAAATTACAACCCTCCAGAATGAATTGTCATATTCGCTGTACACGCAATCACACACGCGACATTGGTGGTAACAATGTGTCTTTCACACCTTTGCTTTACCAAATGAATTATATTATTTCCCCGTTCACAGTTATATGCTATTCAGAAAACATATCGATTTAATGTCTGAACAAACGGGTTAGTATCAATTAAGGTTGATAAACTGTGTCATTCACACGATAATTAGTTAGCCAAAAACATGCATACGTCCAGGACACTCAATTATAGAAATTGCTTTGATGACATTGTTATAACAACATTACGTAATAACCACTTATCACTCCAGTCACACTTACGATCATATACCGAAACTACAGGTAGCACCGATGATGTAACATTATATCACTGCTATTGTACCAATGATAGGTTCAGACATGTTCGATGTTTAGAAAAATAGATATTAACAATTGTTAAATGTGCAGGTGTTCTCAGCGGGGGGAACACAGGATTACGTAATAATAACCAGTTAAACAACTAATGTTGCCTCGTCCGTACAAAACCAATTATCGGCCTATTCATACATTACGTTCATATATATAATCTTATATAATGTTACGTCATCCTTGCTTGCGTATGTTCGGGATTTTATGGTATAAAAATATAGATTACTAAGCTGTATTCCATATAGTGAATATACGCCGTTGTAATCACTACTCAGGACTTGTCGAAAAATGGCTGAAGAAATAATGACACCTCTGACAGTGGACGAAATTTATGAAATAGAATGTATTCTGCAAGACATCGAAGAATACGACAAGGCTATCGTAGCTTATCAACTGGATGAAGATATAATTGAAGCATCTACGCTTTGTTCAGGAGATGACCCATGGCCGAACCAAATCGGATACGGAGAACATGATGCGCCTAAAAATGATGTTAACAACTCACAACCCGGTACAGCTGGACCATCAGGATTACAAAACCGAGAAGACGAACAGACACCTCATCAAGATGAAGCCGTAAAATCAGACAATCAAACAGCCGACAGTTCTGATATTCAAATAACCGGATATAGCATTCGCAAAAGGAGTGAACGAACCTTCGGAAACAATTTGGCAACACAGAGAACATATGAGATCAAATTAGATGAAATTTACAAAGAGAAAAAGTTAATCGACATATACAGGAATCTACATTCAATGTTCGAGGACACTATTCAAAGAGCTCGTGGAAATTTGGCTGACAATGATCTTGGCAGAGTTATCATTCACCATGAGAGTTTGGACAACCCTATAGTAGTTCCGTTACAAACGTTGCAAACGTTAAATGCTAACACTGTGATTGACAGAATCGAACTCGTTTTGAACAGCAACCAAACACTGACTGTTAATCAAAGTTTCCGCATAGATATAGGCACCATCGAGTTACCTAAAGGCGGAGCACGGAAGAAGATAACTGCTTTACATAATGAAAGTGACAATCTAAGAAATAAAACATCGATCGTTACGATTGAAAATACCGACAATATGTGTATGGCTCGGGCTATCGCCGCATGTTGGTGTAAATTAAATATTTGCAGTCCTGATGAATGGCTAGAAATAACACAGAATAGAGGAACCAGAAATAATTTACAACTCATCACGGAATACAGAAAAGTACCGATCAATTATTACAACAAAATTTTGACCAAAAAACGTACGGAGCAAGGAAAATTAGCCAAAGCAATTAGTGTCATCGCAGGTGTATCAACAGACAGACCAGCCAGTTTAGCAGATCTAAAAGCATTCGAGGACACTCTGAATTTGACAATACTAGTCGTCAGTGCTAGACTGGGTAATAAATTCATTACCAGCGCGCCTACAGACGGTATAGAAAGACCCGTGATATATTTATATCTCACTGCTAATTTCACTTTATGTACTTGAATGTATACATGTATTGATGTAAATGTCCTTTTGTTATGTTCTTTATATGTGTTGGTAATAATCTAATATTGGATTCTATACCAAATAAACAATTTGAATTTTTTGAATTTGAACATTTCCACGCTATACAATCCATAACGGGATTCTTTAGCGCACAATATTTCTGTGTGCATTGTTTAAAACATTATTCACACAAAGGAAATCATTATTTTGAACACACCTGTTTCGTGTGTAAAAGTGATAAATGTGAACAAAGTGAAAACAAAGAACATTGTTCAGATTGTAATATGACGTGTATGTCTCATCAATGTTTCGTGCGTCATAAAGCAAAACCTATGTTTGGACTGTACAAAAGTCATGGAGAGAGGGAAAAGACGTCCGAATCAACACGTGTGCGGAGAAACATTTTGTAGATCGTGTGACAAATACACAATGGGAGCACACGAATGTTATGTAAGGGCCATACCTCCCGTTACTGATGATGAAAGAGCTAAATTCTGTTTCTTCGACTTCGAAACCATTCAACACGATATATTGGAATGTTCTGAAGGATATACACCTTTACATACAAAGGATTGTCAGGACTGTAAAGAGGATCATATATGCAAGAAATGTGCTAAGTGTCAGGTGAGTCTTAACCTAATTGTAATATATATATGTAACACATTACAGTCGAAATCACGATAACGTAACGCTCTTTATTAAAGGCGCGCATAAGTAGAGACGCTCTTTCATTTTAAAAAATTATATTAGATTATCGCTGAACGCTCTTTAGCTGTTACCTCGCGTGTGAGATTACCATAAAACAATAACATACTTGAATTCGACCAAAGTTAAGGGGGGTCTCAATATTAAAATTCAACTGAGTCACAGATGTTAAATCGAGTGATTAACTTTTTTAATTCTTGACACATTGAAAAAATGTGTACCATATTTTTTTGTGAAAAGAGATTTGTAATTGTTATATAGTAAACTAACATAATATATAATTGTTTTAACTTTATTGAACTTGATATCTGCGTGCTTGAATCGACAATTATACAGGCTATATGTCGGATCATGATATACATTTATAATATTGACACGTAGATTGGAAGGAGTAATTTTTAGGATCAACCAACGAACAATAGTAATACGTCAACGCTCTTTATTAACGTTGAACCCATACCAAAACATTTTTTTTTTTTTTAAATAATTATCTAAACAAAGTGTAGACGTTTTATTTTGTTAGTTTATTATCGATAAAGCTAGAGGTTAAAACGTTCAATTATTACTTTTCAGAACTGTTTAAAAACATGGTGCGGAAAAGTCCAGCATACACCGAACTTCCTCGTCGCCCAAACAGCTTGCTACGAATGCATGCATGAATCGTTGGAAGTGAAACCGAACTGTAGAAATTGCGGACCTCTATGTGATGCGTGTATCGACAGTGATGCGAAGAAGAAGAAGAAGAAGAGTGACCGAAATTTATGTTCGGATACATGCGGGCTCCGAGAGGTTATATTTAGCGGTCCTGATACCGGTGAAAAGTTTGGAAAATGGTTATTCTCGGAACAACACAAGGGATTCATAGCACTGGCTCACAACTTCAAGGGTTACGATGGATATTTTCTCATGGAATATCTCATTGATCAATCATTGAGACCCAAAGTTATATATAATGGATCCAAATTGATGTACCTATACGTGGAAAAAGATCTTCATATCAAAGTACTGGACAGTCTCAGCTTTCTACCAATGAAGTTGGCACTGTTACCGAAAACTTTCGGTCTGGATGGCGAGAAAAAAGGATGGTTCCCGCACTTTTTCAATAAATCAGCCAACCAGAATTATGAAGGACCCTATCCGGATGCCAAATATTACGGCGCTGATTATATGAGTGTGGCTGAACGAAAAGACTTCACGAAATGGCACGCTGCTCAATCAAATGCAGTTTTCATCTTCAAGAAAGAATTATCGGATTATTGTCGTAGTGATGTCAATATTTTGAGACAAGCTTGCATAAAATTCAGAACCCACATCATGAATGCGACTGGAAATATACAACCCGTAATTGACGAGTTTTCTGGCGATATGAAGTTCAAACTGGTTGGTGCGGTTGATCCATTCCAATACGTTACAATCGCATCGGTATGTATGGGTATATTCAGAACGAAATTCGTCGACGAGGAATGGAGAGTGCGTCTAAGTACCGAAGGGAAAACGTGGCTTCCTGCTAAATGTAAAGATGGAACTTTGTCTATTTTATACAAAGGTGAATGGGTTCAAGAAACAAAACTTGAAGATGAACTCGGCGTACAAATTCGTGACAAAGAATTTCTCAAATCCCAGATAGCTCGAATCCCCAAGACATCATATAAAGATCAATACAGCAAAAGTTCTATTCAATGGCTGGAATGGATGATGTTCAAAGACAAAGTTCACATAACTCACGCATTGAACGGCCGTGAAAAGAAACTCGATGATGCAAAGTACAGATTGGATGGCTATTGCGAAGAATTAAACACGGCATTCGAATTTCACGGATGTCAATTCCATGGATGTGAACTTTGTCTGAGTCACGATAGAGACGTAGTCAAGAATCCGATAACCAACCAGACACCTAATGAATTATACGGACTCACACAGAAAAAGAAGAAGTTTATAGAAAGTCGAGGCATGAAATATGTGTGCATTTGGGAACACGAGTTCGTCGCTGCTCGAAAGACTAATCCGGAGCTTCGTGACTTCATCGCTAGCTTAGACATTGTTGAACGGCTAGAGCCTAGAGACAGTTTCTTCGGCGGCAGAACGAATGCAACTAAATTACACTACAAAACTGCCGTTGGTGAGAAAATACATTATTTTGACTTCACGTCGCTGTATCCAAGTGTGCTCAAATACTCTCGCTACCCGATTGGACACCCGAAAATCATTTTGGGCGATGACATTACCGAGCTTAAGGATTACTTCGGAATAGCGCAAGTCAAGATTTTACCACCTAATGGACTTTATCACCCCGTATTACCGTATCGATCCGAAGGTAAACTGAAGTTTCCACTGTGCAGGACTTGTGCTGATAATGAAAATCAACGACCTTGCACGTGTACGTGCCAACAGAGAGCTATTACCGGTGTTTGGTGTATTCCTGAACTGGAGACAGCTGTCAAAGTGGGATACAAGATTCTCAAAATATATGAAATATACCATTGGACTGAAACGTCAGACTATAGCCAACAAAATGGATTATTCACGGAATATATAAACACCTTCTTAAAGTTCAAGCAGCAGGCTAGCGGTCCTCCGGATTGGATAAAATCTAACGAAGACATGGATAAATACATCACAGCGTATAAAGACAACGAAGGTATATTACTGGACAGAGAAAGCATCGAAAAGAATCCAGGACTGAGGCAAATCAGTAAGCTCATGCTCAACTCATTTTGGGGGAAGCTAGGCCAAAACCAGAATTTCAAACAGACCGAGTATTTCCATGAATCGGAACAAGACAATCTATTCCAGCTCATTTCAAATCCAATGAAACAAATGGAAAATTTTCATGTCATAACTGATGACATTCTTCAAATGGAGTGGACCTATCGAAAAGACTGTGTGCCTTGTGGAGCAGCGAATAACATATATTTGGCCACATTCACGACGTGCCACGCTCGATTAATGCTATATGAAGTTATTCATTCCTTGGACAGAAGAGTATTATATTACGACACGGATAGTTGTGTATTTAGCAGCACTGAGGATCAAATTAATCCCCCACTGGGCGACTATTTGGGACAACTGACCAGCGAGCTAGATCCTGATGAATACATCGAAGAATTTGTTTCTGGAGGCCCCAAGAATTACGCTTATCGAACAAATAAAGCTAAAGAGACGTGTAAAGTTCGGGGGTTCTCTTTGAACTTTGAAAATTCACAGTTCATCAATTTCCAGACGATTAAAGAGCTGTTAGAATCTGGAAGCACAGTGCCCATCACCACAACCAATCCAAGGAAAATATGCAGATCGAAAGGAAAAAGAAAAATATATAACAGATCTGAGGACAAACAGTACCGAGTTGTTTATACCAAACGCAGACGATTGGATAACATGGATACACTGCCATATGGATATTGAACGAGGTACGTAATATATATAATTTAATCGTCTATATTTGATCAAGGTTGTAATGAGAGTGTAAACATTCGATCGATGGTAGTTATCGGATTATACTAAGACTTGTTCAAACACGTTCGATCTTAGATAACATCGAGCGTGTATGAACACGTATTACTATAAACGTATGGCCGTCATTGGTCAATTTATCCAAGGTGTCCATTTTTTCGATCTATAAAATGCTACCCGATCCAGTTCACAATTACAAAAATTCGGTAGTCCTATACTGTGCGTGTGAAATATTCTATACAGGTTAGTTATGAATTAGTTGTTTTTTTTTCTATCATTACATTTTTACCTCCTGTACAATCTCATTTTGGTTTATACTTAAACCAAAATCAACTATGTTTTTTATTTTTTATTTTCTCAACGAAGAGTCACCATAATTCCAGATTATTCCGATGACCAGATTAATTCATTCTCTAATTCTGAAATATATTTCGATTTACTTGTAGAAATGTAATCCAAAATCACGCCGCTGTTAAGTATTTGTTCAATCGTGAACAGTGTACACGGTTCACGGAGAATGATATATCCATGAATTATTGTCACTTCTTCAAAACTTCTCTGATTGAAAACCCAGTCTCGGTATTCTGCAAATCTCACAAAGTTATCTCCAATAAGTTCACGAATGTCATGTATTTTGTTTTTAGGAACGCCTCTAAATACCCAGCGATTTGAAAACATTTGATTCAATATATCTTGTAAGAAATCAGTTTCAAATTCAGACCTAGCAATCAAAGATTTCAATCGTTGTACAGGAAAATATCCTTCATCTATATTCTTCAGTATTATTTTAATTTCTCTTATAAACCAATTGTGTAGTAGTTGTTTTTTTATTTCTGGATTTATAGTTGACATTTCAATTAGCTGATTGTATATTTTCTCCAGTATTTCTGCGGGTAGTATTCTCTCCATAATGAACTGACTCAATGACTCAATTTTCTTATTCTTATTGAGTATGCGGGCGGGGGCGGGCCTCCCCTCCCCCAGGGCGGGTGGGGCTCTCCTCCCCAGGGCGGGCGGGCGGGGCGGGCGGGCCTCCCCCTCCCCAGGGCGGGCGGGGCGGGGCGGGCGGGCGGGCGGGCGGGCGGGCCTCCCCAGGGCGGGCGGGCGGGGCTCCCCCCATCCCCAGGGCGGGCGGGGGGCGGGCCTCCCCCACACCCAACATCCACCAAACACATGAGCGGACTCCTTTCGGACTTTTGTATTCTCGATGTGTAACTGATAAGTAATGTTTTGTTTTCTTATTTTCCAGGTTCAAAATAAAAAACAATGACTGATCAACCCGATGTTGAAGGAAACCAACGGACTGAAACCAACGAGAGGGCGTTCCATCCACAATGCTTAGCCCCGTTAGGAAATGACATTTTCCTATTTGACGGCCGATTCCAGGGAAATCTGTATATACACATACGAGAGTGCGGTGAAAGTTCTGCGGTCCAAAAATTTCCGACAAAATCTGGAATAACATTAAATCTAAGGAGATTCAAAGAGTTGAAATCTTACTTAGCAGATATACATCAAGAAGTGGTCAGTTATCGTACCGGTGAAGACGATGTATTCATGAGACGTCATATCGGAGGGAATTTCTTCATTACGATAAAGAGCGGCATCCCGCGTGTTGACATTCGCAGGTATTGGCTGCCTGAACATTCAGATGATTTGTGTGCAACCAAATACGGAATATCTCTGACATTCGACCAATTTGAAGAACTAGTTGGAGCTATATTCGTCCTGTGTGCTAATATTCCTGAAATTGATCAGACTGTGCAGTGCTATTTGACCGACGATCACCAAAACCAGGAAGGATCTTTAAGATGTATGGAATGCTGCCCCAACGGCGATAGAACGTGTTTGATTAACCGGATGCAGACATTGATCTAAACATTACTCCTATGATGCTACGAATAACTAATGTCGTATGTTCTGCAGATTTGAACTGTTCTATTAATCTAAGGGATTTGACACTCGGCTGTTCGAACATTGAATACAATTCCAAAAAGTTTAGCGGAGTTGTATGGAAAACATTCTAAATTCGGTGGATGTTGCCTCGTGTTTAACACGGGTAAAATCGTTGTTAACGGGCGTTCTGATAGTGTCAAACAGACACGAGTTCGATTGCGTCGGTACGCTCGACATATTCAAAAATGTGGTTGGCGAGTGAGATTAAATTCCATAAAATTTTTGACAATGTCTGCATTTTGTCAGTTAAATGGAAAACTTGACTTAAACGTTTTAGTGAAACTTATGGAATGTTTTTACGAATTAGAGCTGTTCCCTGCGGCAATGTTCAGACGTGAAAAAATACATTTTACATGCTTTCATAATGGAAAAATTGTGATTACGGGCATTAAAAGTGAAAAGCAGATGTTAAATATTGTATATCCTACCATATGTGAACTTGAATTACTTTCAGAATAAATATATATATGTATCGATTATCTATTTTTTTCATTCAGGGGGATGGCTCACATACCTTTGTTTTTTAGGCTTTTGACGAAACAAACAAAAACAATAGATTTTTTTGTTTGTTTTGACAACAGACCTAATACCACCTCACCGGACTCTCTCCACAGACCCCCACCCCCACCCTCTCAACCCAGTCATATACATATATATATATATATATATTTTCCCAGTCATACATATGATAATATAAGAACGATAAATGATTGTATTTACAATATTTTATTTATATACATAATATAATTTAAAGAGTGTTTCTCTCGTTGTCGCTAATGAAGAGCGTTTACAGAATATATTTCAACATAAAATCCTTAATAATTAAATCATTATACATATAATTATTGGCACTGAAACGTCTCATTATATTTTCTAGACTGTATCCGCACAGTTTATAGAATGCAAAGTATATGCAATAGGGACCGCATATATTAGAACCCTGTAATCTGTAAGCATTGCACTCGTAACGAGGTCCATTCAATAACAACACGTGTTTAAATCGTCCGTTGTAACACTCGGGTTTTAATCCCATAGGGTCGAAGAACTCTGATACGTTATGTTCCTGGAATGTCATCAATATCCAGTGGCGTCCAGGTTGGCTACTCTCGTCTGTGTTAACTATATACATCCGGGGATATTGGATATAAAGAGGTAATTTGTCTATGGGACAAACATCTATCTCATTATGGTTTGTGAAACTATTTATCGCCCTCATGAGTCCGCGTGTATTCATTATTCAATGCAAACTTTACGACTCTCGTCAACTTTGAGAAAGGCAGGAAATTTTGCGTAAACGATTACAGTACAATTGTCTTTCAAAGCCGATGAGAATTTAATCTCGAGGCGTGTGTGACCTTTGTGCGGTATGACCCTGTCGTGATTAATTCCTTGCGGGTTTATCCGATATATGCAATAACCTTTCGCATAATCCTCATAAGTAATATGAACGGCTTTTCGTTTCGCATCTTTTATTATCGTATTGTAAGCTTCTACATATTCCTTACTGGTAAAGTTCGGTTGGAGTGCTTGGGCGGGTATAGACTGCCCGTTGACGTAAAATCCGACGAAGTTGCATCCAAAAGTCGCAAAGTTGAACGGGTTCTTATCGCGTGAACCGCTTTCAGCCTTTGGTGATACTAAGCCAATAATACAGCTACTGGGTACGTTTCCTTGAAATAGATTATCTTCTCCCAAACTGAATGCACCTTTTGACACTGTATACGTCTTTATGATAGATTTTGAAAAAGGATAACACGCGTTCTTTTTCTTGAGTGACTCAGTATGACTGAGTAATACACCGGGGTTAACTTTCACAGTGGCTAGTCTCAAATTAGCTTCCTGTATTTTCAACTTGTATGTCTCAGTGGTTCCCGCATACATCAGTCTAAAAACATCTCTCGTCTGCCAGAATTTTAACGTGAGCGGTAGACCATTTAGTAGTAATTTGTCCTGTTGGAAGAAGTCAAGCTGAATTGATCCCATAATATCCATTATTTGACTAGTACGGGTTGTTTTGGACCTGTAATACAGGCCAGAGTTCCCGCTTTTCGAATCTGCCAGGTCCATACCACCTGCCGTGTCCTTTTCGAACGCTTGTCCATGTAGCTGTTCCTTACGTTCAGTTTCTAAGAGTACATCGAAATATGCTTTGTATGGATAATTCGGCCCGACTTGACTCACGGGAACTTGCTGTATATTCAAATCGACCTGCGAAAATATTGAATGTAGGGGTGCATTTATCAGACCCACATCGTCATTAACGGTTAGAGCCGAACCATCTTGCTTGGTTATTTTGAGTTTGAGAAGTAGCAATGTCCGTTTGAGGTCCATGTAGGTTGTGGCCATGGCGGGAATATTGAACTCTAAAGCTGCAGTGTCTGTCAGCTGATTCACGGGTCTGTAGTTTATCCATTCTGTCGCTTGTATTCCGCTGTCAACCGCGGGCGATTCAAATAATGCCAATTTAGAGGTATGGTACTCTCTGTATTCATTCATGGTTTATCGAACCAGGTGGTTTTCACTTTCTTAGGGTTATGAGCCAAATCGTTAGGTAACACCCTCTTATTGTTTTTTTTTGACGCCTTACGTGCTTGTGTCAACTTATTTTCTGCAACTTCGGCTTTGGCCATTTCAATCGCTTGCGCTATGGGTGTCACTACGTTAATATGCGGTTTTAGAACGTCTTCTTCTTCACTATCGCTATTTTGAGTTTTGTCAATAAAGTAGCGACCCTCATTATCTGGCGTTAACTTCCCATTAATCATGTCCCTGAAATGTTTTCTCCACTTTTCAATATCGGTTGGAATATACGTGATCGACATGTTTCTTCAGATGTAGTGTACAGGTCACTCTTTTTTCTGCATTTATTTTAGAAAGTTTATCGCCTCTTATCAAAATCCTGAGACGCTGAAGTTTATCCTGTCTTACGTTTATGTAGAATGAGTCCTCAAAACTCCGCCAATGACCCGTATCACGAGTGTCTCTCTTTATAACCCGGAGGATGGGGGATGATGTGTCGCAGGCTATTGATTCTCCACATATGTCCGAACAAATATATAATAAATCCGTGTCTATATGGTCAGTTATGTTTATGTCTTTCAAACAACATAACCACGCCCCTTCCAATATTAATACACCAGGTAACTCTATTGTGAAGTCGAGAGGACGATTATCTGGATATTTATCTATGGAATCGTCGCTAGTCAGGTACAGATAATAATTATCCATATGACTAGTTTCTATTTTGTTTCAAATGAGAATCAATGTTCATCTCTTCTCTTATAGTTTTATCAACATCACTGAATATATACTTGAAGGCAGACCACTGGTTATACGGAATACTTATAATCGCGGGAGTGTTATTCACAACTCGCCTAATGCGTGTATAAATACGCCCTTGATTATTACATAATGTAACAGTAATGTTTGATCGTATTGTCCACTTTTTCACGAACCCACAGGGGTGTTGTTCGTAATCATGGGGGCGTGACTCATTCGTATGACGTAATTCATAGTCCCCCGTCTGACGTGGTATCTTCTTTGGAACTATTATAACCGGTAGTGACAGAGTTATTACCATAATAGTAATTCCTATCCATTTAAGGAGATTCATATGTAGACGACCGCGTTCTGTTTGAAACATATTCGTCAAGGTATCTGTTCTATTATTCATGATTGTAATGGTTTCCCCTCGGATAGCTTGCTCTTATTAATTTTGATATCTGTCGACATCAGACTCTAAAATCCATGAATTAAATTTGTACCAGGACTTCAGTTTGACCCTTTCGTTTCCTCTTTTTGACAATTTTATCTATTCTGTAAACTGTTTCGTCATCAACGCGCACCCCTTGAAGTTCTGACTCGTAGAAAGCACCCTCAATGTTTTCATCCAAGAAATCTGTCAATGTATACAAGGGTATGTTCTGCCTGTAAAACCTCTTAGTCACTTTGAACAACTCTCCAGTCCATTTCTGAGAATATTCTCGGTCAAAAACTGCTTTGGTGTGTGATATTCTAACGATATCATTTACATTGTATTTGAACTTTTTCTTCAATTTACTTTTAACACCTCCCTTCTGTCTTATTAACCACTGATCGAGACGAGACTCATCTTCATTCTCAACAGTTATGGAGTCGGGGGTGGTGCCTAACGAACGATGTATTGTATGGTTATAACTTTTCACAATATCTTGTAGAATGTCGATATATCTAGCATTATTATGCTTTATCATATAACGTGAAATCTTCTGCTTTATAGTTTTTATGACCCGTTCCGAATAATTGGCTTTCATTTCGTTTTGCGTAAAAATTTGAGATATATGAAGACCCCTAAGGTAACTTTTGACCCGTTTGTTTGTGAACTCCGAACCGCGATCCGTTCGGAGGACGCGAGGGGTTCTTCCACCTTCAAATATATGTTTCATAGCATTGATCACATTAATTGCAGTTTTCCTCTTTATAGCTTCACACCATAACTTCCTAGAAAAAATGTCAATCATTACTAACACGTAGGTGTAATTGTCGGTGTCTTTGGAAACATCATTCATATCCATGAGGTCTCCATCCCATTGACTGTCAGACGCGTTTACAATAACACGAGACCTCGGGAATTTTCGTCTAACACTTTTTGTCAGGGAATAACTTTCATGATTTTGTAGCCACGCCACAATCTCGCGCTTGGAAATGTTGTGCTTATTTTCAGATTTTACAGTCTGATGCAACTTTGTAGCTCCTGAGTACGATGCGGGGTGACCCGGATTAAAATAAATTGAACTCAAATAATCTTTCCAATCGGCCATATTGTTCACAGTGATATCCAGCGTTTGTTCGTTATCTTGGTCAGTTTACCGGCGATTATACCCGGAGGTCTAGATATTTCACGCTTAACCCCTCTTATTTTCTTTTTTCTTTGCTTGGTATGTGTCTTTTTCGATGTGTTAACTTCTGATTTTTGGATTGCATCCTGAGGTTCAGTCGTTTGAACTGTATTAACAATCTGATTATTCATCGGGTCCATTTCTTTATCCATTTCATCGGAATGGCTACTATTGTTTGCCGAGATGTCGCTGTGTTCAATGTTAGACTCCGATGAAACTTTTTTGTGTTCACTTTTTTCAGTGTACCTCATATATCTTTCATACGGGATCAAAACAGTTTTCTTCACAGACTCCATCACAAAAACTGTTTCAATTTAGGTTCAACGATGTTCAACATCAAAGTAATGGCGGTTGAGTGGTTATTCACACTTTTTCTTTTCCTCAACAAACTCACAGATTTATCACCCAAGAATATATAAAATGATTTATATCGCCGTAATTTAGCTTTTTGTTGAACTGTAACTGTTAAACTATCATGTAGTAAATTGATCGTAATTTCAACCAGAACTTTCAACTGATTATTAGTTATCGATGTCAATAATGCGTTTCGTTGAGATCTTGATTGGGTTGATGTCAATAGTCTGACAAAATTCAACTCATCACGTAATAATCGACTCATTTTATCGTCGCGACTCAGCTCCGATACTGTCCCCTTCTTATTACGTAGTAGGTACGTAAATTATAGGGTCTTGGTTGGGAAACACGTCTGTTCGTAGCCTGTATTTATCCTCAGTGTGAGGGGACATATCTATTATAAGATACGCAAATGGTTTCTTCATACAATCCTTGTATGCCTCAATGAGTACTTTAGATTTACCGGGATACAATTGTCTACCCAATGTGGAAATTTGTGATCCATCCCTCAAATTTTTGAATAAAATTAGATATCCTGTGTTTAAGGCTATAGTTCTCGCAGCCTTGCCTTGTGCGTATAAATTTTGTGAAATAAACAGCACCGAAAGACAGCGATGATGAGTTTGCTGCGTAAATAGTGTTTCAATCTCTTTTTGGTCAATAATGCGATGCATCAAGTCGTCTAATATTAACATATTATGTTTACCGTCAGCAAATTCTTCGATTTCTGTTTGGGTAGGTAATCCTTGATGCATGACCAAATTTTCGATTGATGATTCAATTTCATCATAGAAATTTTGATAAATACCGTAACAGTACATTATTTTCTTAGGTGGATCTCTAGAATACATTCCATTAAGATTTTGCAGGAATCTGTAGACCCATCTCGTCTTACCAGAACCAGTTGGTCCGGTGATGCAAATACTAGAACAAGGTTCAAATGGTATGGAGCTATGGTTAATTGGACCCATTTTTTTTTTGTGTTCACTGTGTCCTATTTATTAGTAGCTATACAGTTCTTATATACATCATAAGTAAACATTTGTTATGGCTGTTGTAAATGAATTACCAGGATGACACTGCAAGCTATAATATTATAAAAACCTACAGTTCTTATAACATCATTGGTTTTGGTAAGTGATGTGAAGGTGTTTGGTGGATGTTGGGGGTTGGGTGTGGGCTGGTATTATCACGTTGGTCTGTGATTGAGTGTACAAAATCTCTTGTCAAGTGAACACCTGCACATTATGTATTTTCTAAACATCGAACATGTCTGAACCTATCATTGGTACAATAGCAGTGATATAATGTTACATCATCGGTGCTACCTGTAGTTTCGGTATATGAACGTAAGTGTGACTGGGGTGATAAGTGGTTATTACGTAATGTTGTTATAACAATGTCATCAAAGCAATTTCTATAATTGAGTGTCCTGGACGTATGCATGTTTTTTTTTTGGCTAACTAATTATCGTGTGAATGACACAGTTTATCAACCTTAATTGATACTAACCCGTTTGTTCAGACATTAAATCGATATGTTTTCTGAATAGCATATAACTGTGAACGGGGAAATAATATAATTCATTTGGTAAAGCAAAGGTGTGAAAGACACATTGTTACCACCAATGTCGCGTGTGTGATTGCGTGTACAGCGAATATGACAATTCATTCTGGAGGGTTGTAATTTCACATTACATTTTTCGACCGTTAGTCTCAATACTTCCAATAATTCACGATAATACACACCTGTCATATGGGATAGAGAGAGTGTAAAGAATAAACGCTCTTTATGATTTATGTAAAAGTAATAGTGTCTATTTTCAGGTATGACAATTATATGAACTGCGTCCGATAAAACACTGGAATGTATGCATTCATATCGATGGTCACAATGTCCAATAAAGCTATTTCTAAACATCGATTAATAAATACATTGAAACATTGGTTGAACAAAAAAAAATAACGAAAGATATTACACGCAAATAATTTAACATTCGACATTTTTTTAATATCGAGATTATCAGAAACCGAAAACTCGTTATAAATTTTTTATTTAAACTTTTTTTTTAGAGAAATAATTTTGGAGGGTTTTGAATTTTTTTCTTTTTTGAAATTTTGGGGTTTTAAATTTTTTTGGAAGTTTTGGGATTTTGAAATTTTTTGGAAAAAATAATTTTTGAATTTTTAGAATTTTTTTTTTGGGTTTTGATATTTTGGGAATATTTTAGTACAACCAATTTTAGACCCACAAATTCTATTTTTAGATGTGGGGGTAACGAGGCGCCTATTCTTCTTACGGGTCCAAAATGGGTGGAATCCGGCGTACGAAAAGGGGGGAAGGGGCCCTCATATATTGGAAACGTTAACTATGTATTATAATAAGGTGATATCTACACCATCAGTAGTGTGCGACAAGCCTTAATTTTCCACAGAATCAGCTGACAGAATGCTTAAATTTATGTAAGAAATACAATTATTTTGCCACAATGTACGTCTTAATACAATTAATATGATTAAACTGTGCACATCCGACTGCATTGGGGTGATTTGATGCAATCATTGCAAGTTCATTTTATATATGAAAAAGGACAAGTTCTTCCCCGTTCACCCCTGTACATTTTACTCTGGCATCTCATGGGCCAACGTAACGTTATAGTATCTGGTGTATAGTCAGTGGCGGGCCAGGATTCCCATTTTATAGGTGGGGGCAGTAGGAAAAGTTTGAATATTTTGATGCCCCATGAACGATTTCCAGGCGTTTACATGACATCGGACATTATTACCCCGCAACCATATAATACGAACGTATCTAAAAGTCACGGCGCTTAACTTTGATGATGAAATATTTTCATTAGCCCGAATGCGGTATTGTGTACTGTCTGGTGGAAATTTCCAAAAATTTCACAACTGAGCTTTATCAGGCGATAAATTAATATAGTGTATAACAATACACCTTTGTGAAAACTGTAGTTAAAATTTGCTGCTACCGCCTAGAAAAATAACGTAATGCGTTCATTGGGTGTGCGGCGACGACAAGGACGACGACGACGATGGTGGTTTACTTAGACTAACGGTTTTGAAATAATGGACCAGCTTCTGCACCGCAGTATACTAATTTAACCGCCATTACGACACATGTGCATATATCTTTCCTTGTATATATGTTCATGTTTACACTCTAATTATGTACTTTGGTGGGTGTCAGACCGATTCTCCGAAGACCTATTACTACGAAGGCCCACAACTCCGAAGACCCGATTCTCCGACGGCCCACAACTCCGAAGACCCGATTCTCCGACGGCCCATAACTCCGAAGATCCGATTCTCCGAAAGCCCATAACTCCGAAGGGCCGATTCTCCGAAGACCTATAACTCCGAAGACCTATAACTCCGAAGGGCCGATTCTCCGAAGACCTATAACTCCGAAGGCCCGATTCTCCGACGGCCCATAACTCCGAACTTAGTCCGAAGGTCCGATTCTCCGAAGATTTTGTTTTATCGGGGTATTATCGTTTACTAAATATGTACAGTCCAGTGGCGAAGCCAAGGGGTCCAAAAATCCATACTGCCCCCATTAAACATCTATACTTGCTATTTCAGACAGTATGGGCCTATAATAGATGTAAGTGTCGGTTATCCAGTTCGGGACTGAACGGCTAGTTAGGCAATACAAGGCCGCCTTATGAAACCAAAATGTGAACCTTGGATGATTCGTGTTTTGACTCAGAACTTTGAGCGGCCAAAACTTCTTACTATAATAATTCTCTGATACAGAATTTTTATCAAAATTAATATCCTCTCTTTTACTCTGTAATAAAATTATTATTTAAAAGTGATATAGTTTTAGTTATGTGACGTTTTTTATAATCGTTTATAACTTGGCAAGCATGTCGCTGGAGGTCACATATGACTGCTTCAGTAAAACTTTAAAGGGAGACTTAAACCAATTTCAACAGATTCCCGGTAACAACAACGAACTAATATCGATAATAAATAGAAAAAAATAACTAATATGAGTCGAAGATGTTATCTTTAAATGTTCAGGTTAACAGGTTATCATAAAAAGACACTCGCTGGCAATAGAATAAAATAACAAGTAGCTGGGACTAGTATGCATATAATATGACATTTATTTGATACATTTGACTGAAAATTGCGCAAGAATATCTAGACGACGAGCGTTATATCACTGCATTCCGGTTCAGCCACCATGCGTAACATAGTGTTATTCTCGTCAGGTATGTCGTACTCAAATTGAGTACATCTCCCTTTAATGTCGCCCAATTAAAACACGGATGTAAGTCAAATGCACCAGGAATATTCAAGTACAAGATTTCTTGATTTTGAATGCCTTTCAATCTCACCGACCGTGGCTTTTGTTTGTTTGTTCAACAACAGTTACTGTTACTAGGAAGTGTGATGTTAGTCAGCGCCAGGACACATGGCGTCTATCTCTACTCTGTATGTGCACATACAGAGTAGAGATCGACGCCATGTGTCCTGGTGCATGTGCACATACAGAGTAGAGATTGACGCCATGTGTCCTGGTGCTGACTAACATCACACTTCCTAGTAACAGTTGTTGAACAAACAAACAAAAGCATGCATACCCGCATGGCGATCATTATACTCCACGAAATAAAAGCGTAAGAACTTTTTTCCGACGGGGAGCTGTATAACATTGAAATAATAATGCAGGTAGTGTATATGTCGTCGTTAAAGTCCCACTTAATTTTCGAGTCACCGATTATTTTTTATAGTGCCTTGATAAACAGTTTTAATAACAATCTATGCAATAAAATATGATTAAAATACTATAATTCATCACCATTTGAAACGTCTGTGTCTCAGATTGAAGATGTCCATTATAGAGAAATAGAAAACAGCTGATATCATGAACAGTTTTTCCCCGTTATGGCTCCCAGAATGCAAACTCAAAATGTATTTTCAATGGAAGGGAAATAACTCTATCTTTAAAATATATATTTATTCCCCCTCCATTGAAAATAATACACTTTGCACAACAAAACCAGATGAAACTTAAGCACAAAAACACGTCGGTAACTCAACAAGACAACATGTTCACAGTTTATTACACCGGATAAGTTGATAATATTTTGGAGCTTCCTCTTTCAAATGGTATAAAATATGGTATATATTTTATATAATGTGATGTGGGGGTTCGAAAATTAATACCTGTTCCGTAATGTTGTACTTCGAAATATAGGTGAATGTGACGTACAACTCTATATTGCATGATATATGCGACTTTTGTGAGCCAATTTCGCGTTAAACATTGAACTGAGTAACCGGGGCCGGGGTGGGATTTCATTTATAAGTTACTGAAATGTAGTGAACTTGGCTAAATCGTGCAATCTCGGGCTGGGACTTTCCCCTACCATTAAAAACAGGTATCAGCTAAGAAATATAATACCTGCGTTATATTTCAATGTTATCAAGTTCCCTATTATAGAACTTCAAAATGTTCCCATGGTTTGTAATATGATCTCCGCGGGCGTAGCCATGCAGAGTATATTCGTCGCATCATATAATATCGCGATGTGCTGATTTGCACTCAAATATGTTCAGCTGTCCTTGATCGGTTTCACATTGCTAAGTCATGAACCCGGTAAAATTAATGTCGACTTTTATACACTGAAGCAGTTGCAGTTCATGAAGAAATTCGCTGATGAAATACATCGGCATTGTCAAGATTGAGTTGAGTATTTACGTTCCGCAAATTAGAAACGAGCACCGACAAACGCACAATTTGCCCGTTATGCATCATAACTGCATCACTCTCCCCTTTTGGGCCAATAACAGTTTTCTGTTGATCGTCTGCCGACTGAATCACTGGAAGTGTTTGATGTTGCGCCAACTCGGCTATCTGAACTTTTTCATCTTTTTGTTTCCGTCTTTCCGTCTAGTTGACGGAACGCCAAGGGCTGAGGAACGTGTTTATTTCGCTGTCTGTACATCGGTTGAAGTTCATTTTGGTTTTTATCTCGTCAACTGACAATGCTTCTATTTTAAAGCCAAACAAAATGTTAAACTGCTCACTTGGGTTCCAACAATCAACAAATCAGAGAGTGACGACGTGTCAAACACTATATTAATGTATGATATATTAGACAAATATAATGAATTCACAAAAGAATCATATTATGTTACAAAAACACTCAGTGATGTTATACTTGACGTAATACACTAGTTATTGTTATATTACTGTTACACAAGATAGGATAGTAAGAAGTTCTTCTCTGTGAGAGATATAATGTGGGCATTCCAGAAAAAAATGTCTTCCAGACATGCAATAAGGCAAGTCATTGAGGTGGTTAACTTTTAGATCGCTGTTGATGTTGCTACATCTTAATCGCAGTCTGGTGTGGTACATTTGAGCTGTCCTAGAATTGCTAGAAAAGTAGTATTTAGGCTTTATAGAATAGAACAATGGGACAATGTGGTAATTTCGGTGTGCACCTGATTAATCCTCAGTTGAGTTGTTAATTTATCACCGTGTGTATTTCTAAGGATCATGAAAACACGTGGTCACGATGATATAAGAATGCACAAATCTTATAAATACACACACAGTACCACTAAATTGACAATCGCAATTTAAGAGCAGTCAAATAAGTTACTGCCACTACTTGCCCTCCAGCGCTGGCGATGAGGGTTCAAATCCACGTGTATCCATCGTGGACTTTGTATTTCGAAATCGTTATTTGGTGGAGTAACACTGGAGTTGACAGTTACTCGTCGATGGTCGGTGGTTTGCCGCACATGGTCGACGAGTTTATCAGTCATTGACATCACTGTTGGATTAGCCGTAAGTGTGCGGATTTCCTGCACTACTAAAACTGGCAATGTCGTGATATGGCGACATTAAACCCCAATTAATTAACCAATCAACCAAGCTATCTGATGTATGTTAAACAACGCAACGATGTCAAAGACTACCCACATAGTATCCCGAAACAACCAGAGATTGTCGCAATCCATACATCGTGCGCCACACACCATCCAACTAGTGTCCCATGCAATCGACCACACAACAAGTGCACTAATCAACAAAACTAGTGTTCCAATCCACCAAAAGAGGATCACAATACACCAACTAGTGTCCTCAACCACCCGAAGTATGTTCCAACGCATCGAGTGAGTAGTTGAATTCATTCGATTAGTGTCCCAAACCATTCAATGTTGCCACATGCCACGCACCGAGTGTTCCAAGCAACCCAGATAGTGTCCCAAACCGCCAAACGTGTGTCACAGACAACGCTATTCAACAAAATATCATATAAGTATACATCAGGCCACAACATTAGTGTCACAAATCACAATCATGGTGTCCGAAACCCAAACAACAAATGAATGCCCGAAACCATCCAATGAGTGCACCAACCACACAACCACTGGGGGTAGTATCCCACAACCACTAACGTCTCATGCCATCAAGTGGGTGTCAGAACCCACTCACTGAGTGTTCCATACCATAACACGGGTGCCAAAACCACACTACGAGTGGCACAAACAACCCATGTAATACACCAAGCCACGTACACAACAGGTGTCTCAAAAACAATCAGCGAATATCCCAAACCTCCAACGGTTGTCGTAATCCAACCAGTGAGTGTTCCATACCATCCAATTGGTTTCAGAAACCACACAACGAGTGGCCCAAATCACCCAGGTAACGTGATTTGGGTCACACACGTAGTGTTCAGAACCATCCAAGAAATGTTTCAAACCACACGAGTATCCAAGGCATACAGTGCGAGTGCCAAACCACACAACTGACTTCATATTTGTTCACCCAAGCAGTAGCCTAAATCATACCAAGGGTCTCCAAAACCACCCAACGAATGTTCCAAACGTTCCCATGAGTGGACCAATCCACCCCAGTGGTGTACACAAGCACCATCCAAGAATTTTCCCAAACCACACGAGTGTCCAAGTCATACAGTGAGTGTACCAAACCACACAACTGCATGACTGTTCATATTCACCCAAATAGTGTCCTAAAGCATACCATGGGTTTCCAAAACCACCCAACGAATGTTCCAAACGTTCCAATGAGTGGCTTAACCATACCATCACACGAATGCGCCAAACCATACAACTGGTGTCAAAAACACACACATAGTACCCAAAACCAGACAGCGGGTGACCCACACAATATGACCTATCAAATGAGTGGCCCAAGCCTCAAAACGCGTGGCACAGACCAAACATGTAGTGTCCCAACCAGTTTATCGGGTGTCTGAAACCATCCACTGAGTGTCCATAACTATCAAGCGAGTGCTCCAACCACTCTGATATTGTCCCAGCCACCCATTGTATGTCATATAATCCACACAATAAGTGTTCCAACCCATCCAATGAGTACCCCCAATCACCCAATCAGTACCCCAGGCCATCCACCGAGAGTGCTAAGCCGTCATCTTGTGTCCCAAGCCTCCATTCGAGTGTTCCAAACGACCCAAATAGTGTACCAAACCACCCAGTGAGTGCCACAAGCTACACACTGAGAGTATCAACCACCCAGTTAGTGCCCCAAAGCACCCACTGAATGTCTCAAACCACCCATCTGGTGTCCCAAACCATCAAACGGGTGCCGTAAACTACACGTCCTGTGTGCCAAACATCCTATTAGTGCCCCAAAACACACAACGATCGGAGTGTTTCAATTCATCAGGAGTGTCTAAGCCCGACTAAGTAGATTAGTGTCTGAAACCATCAGCCGAGTGTCTAAACCCATCTAATGAGTGTCCTAACCACACTAGTGAACAAAGCTATCCACGAAGTATACCAACTGATCAACCGAGTGTCACAAACTATCAAATGAGTTCTCTAAACCACACAACGAGTGTGCCATGATTTGATAAACTCGTTGGATTGTTTATGAGTATTTGTAGTTTGTCTGGGACACTCATCGGATGGTTTTGAGCACTAAGTATACGGTTTGAGTCTCTAATCGATGGTTTTAGACATTCATGGTGTTTTAAATTATTCGTTATGTGTTTTTGGTATTCCTTGGTTTGTTTGGGACACTCATTGGTTGCTTTGGGTCACTCGTTGTATGTGGTTAATGACACTCGTTTGAAAGGTTTGTGACCCTAGTTGGATTGATGAGACACACTTGGTTAGTTTGGGATACCAGTTGGATATAGATTAAGACACTAGCTGGGTGGTTTGTAAATTGAGCTGTTTGGCATAGAACACACTTTGTTTTATTTGATACACCCGTTGGATAGATATATTTTGGCACCCATTGGCTTGCTGGTAACATGGCTTGGGACACGGTCGAAATCAGGTATTTCAATCGAGAATAGTTTTCGTATAAATGAGCACGACCTGGTGACATTTAGCGAAAACTGCCAAATGTTGATACTCTTGGTCGCCATTTTGTCCGCTATTTTTGGATAGTGCTGGCTTAATTTCTACTCAAATGAGCATGGTGGTAAATATCGGACATATATTTAGTACTACGTACACTCTTGTGCTCTATTCTGGAGATTAAAATAAAGATTGATCGTTTGTTCAGCAATTTAGTACACCTACTTCGACCTTCGATTTTGAGGGACATACAAGGGCCCACAATAATCGGATTTGGATTGGACATCGTATTTGGTGGCGCAACTGGTCATCTAATGCAATATGTGTTGTATACATGGAAACGATCTGATTAAATTTAACGAAATTTCCCAATTTGACTACCCACGGTCGTCATTTTGACCGCCATTTTTTATTTTTACAATCCGATTTCGCTCGAAGTGACGGATATACGTCATGGTAACACACATAGTAAGTTTTATAACGTGTTTTCTGTCATATATCTGTAACTAATTTAGATGCGATTGAAATGAGTGGGGTAAAACCCCGGAAATAGCGGCCATATTGGGCCATCTTGTCTGGTACCTATACACGCCCACGTTTGTTTCGGGTTGACATCATAGCTAACAAAAGAATTGTGTAATGGTTAATCCAAGATGCACGGTGGTCAAGTTGGCTTTCGGGCTATATATACAGGTTGGGGCCCGGATCGAATCGCGTGGGAGGAGGGAGTATTGGTAATGGCCCAGTAATGCATTCACGAAATTCCAGGTTTTAAACTCAGATATAAAAAAAAAATGATTATACAGCACTACAACACATTTCGGTCGCTAGTTTTATCTTTATCAACGAATAACTCTATATTGACGAAATGTGTATATATAGGCTAAATGTCGTATGGACACGCCTGCCAGTTTTTCTCCTTTGGGTGAGGGTTGTTAGCGTTCCGGCTATTACTCGGGAACTATCGATACATGCGCCATCGTAATATATTACGTCGATGCACAGACTATTTGTCTTTCTAACAATATGATACTACCCGATCCATAGTAGTGTTCTTTCAAACAGAGTTAAAATGGGAACATTTCTTCGAATCGTCACGAAAAATAATTTGCGTTCCATATTATAAGTCGTCACGTTAGGTGTTGCAATAACCACTCCTCGGTTGTGGACAAAAAACGTCGTTAACTTTGGAGGGGTGACCTTGGAAATAGGGACGAAATCCATATTTGGCTGCCAGTTTTTGGTGCGACAAACGGATTGGGAATCAGTGATAATTTTATAAGAAAACGCTAGTCCCAATAATTCCTTGTTTATGGCTACACCCCCTCCATCCACACCCAGACTTCTTTGATATATATACTATAGCTGATGTGCCCGACTTCGTCCGGGCTATTTACGGATTTCTGTGTGATCGCCTCCGTCTGGGCAGAATATACAGCGTCTTGACAAACTATTGATCGATCAGTCCAGAAACATGCATATTATAGCCTATATGAGCGTATATGAGCGCGGTCAAGGCCAAGGACACGGTCGCGCGGGAAATTGGACCCGCCCATATTGTTCCCGGGATCAAAGTAGGCCAACACACCAAATTTGAGTCGGATCGGTCGAGGTCCAGAAACATGCATATATATGAGCGAGGTCAAGATCGAGGACACGGTCGAACGTGAAATTGGACCCGACCATATTGTTCCCCGGCGGGATCAAAGTTGGCCTACATAACAAATTTGAGTCGGATCGGTCGAGTTTTCGAGTCAATAACACACATACAGACAGACAGACATAACATCCAAACTATATAAATAGACTGCAGTACCCTACGCTAAATTGCCTCTGTTTTGCCTTTAACAAATATATTTAAAACGTATGTCCCATATAATATAATGGGTATAATATAACTCAACAAGAGCATCGCCGTGATTGTTAAGTCTTCCTATCTATAATATTTTATGGTCAATAAAAAACATAATAGAACATAAATCGTATTATATTAGTACATAGCCGACATCAGCACAATGAAATCTTTGATACACATAGACAGTACCGATTTCTCTCTAACCACGCAGCTATTTAGAAAAGAATGTGGTCTCAAATGTTATGGGTAAAACAGACCTGGCTCGTGATTGATTGATTCGCGACACTGCAACCATCTTTTGGCAAAGTTATGACAACATTATTATGTAACAAAAGGTTGAACCATGGGTGCTGGTACATCACAGTGCCAAGTTGAAACATGGGCAGGACATGCGAAAATCGCCAACACTTAATTAAATGCCCATTTAATTTTCGAGTCACCGATTATTGTTTTATAGTGCCTTGATATACGGTTTTAATAATCTATGACATAAAATATGATTAAAATATTATAATTCATCACTGGTTGGGAACGCCTGTGTCTCAGAAGGTAGATAGAGTAATAGAGAATAACTTTAATAATAGAAACATTTTTCCCGTTTCGCTCCCAGAATGCAACATAATTCAAACCAAGATATATAGTTATTCCCCTTCCATTGAAAATAATTTACTTTGCAGTACAGTCCATATGAAACTTAAGAACAGAAAACATGTGCCTGGGTACCTCAACAAAAACAATTATGGTTCACAGTTTATTACACTGGATAAGTTGATAATACAATGTTTTGGAGCTTCCTCTTTCAAATAGTATATAATATAGCATATATTTTATATCATGTGATCTGGAGATTCGAAAATGGGCCTTTTTATTAAATTCATTGAAAGCCATTGTGATGATGAATATCCATACCAAATCTAATTGAGGTCCTATATAATATAGGCCAATAAGTTGTTTCCGCAGATGAAAACAAGAAGCCAATAACCCATACATTCGACAATACCGACTACAACAATCAAAACCATAGATCGCCTCACATATATAAGAGTCTATAAAGAGAATGCATTGGCCTAACAAATTTGATATTATTTTTTATAATTGTTAAAGAATGTAAGAATTTTTTTCAAAAAGTAATAAAAAATTGTTATAAAGAATGTATTAGAGATAATGATAAAAATTATGATAAAAATTGTTAAAGAATGTAAGAAAAAATGATAATTTTTTTTTAAAGAATATAAGAAAAATTGATAAATGAAAGTGTCAATGACACTGTAGCTCAACTTGGAAAGGGAATAATTTCATGTGTTACATTCAATGGAGCGATTAGGAATGCAGAAAGTTGAAATGTCTAAGTAATACCAGATTATCAACATGAAGAGATATATATAAAGTAAAATCCAAGACGGTTTCTGGCAGCTATGTTTTCAAATGAAATTCAAAAACATCCATCTACTAGATCAATATCAAGATTTCTATGAAGTTTGGTGATGATCGGCTGAGGGAAGTGTACTGTAGGGTGTGCCAAAGGATTTATTCATGCAAATAGTAAAACCCGAGATGGCTGCCAGCAGACATGTTTTATGGCCGAATGACCCCAAAATGACTCATTCCCATCTACATGTCAATGTTAACAGCCATGACAAATTTCATAATGATCGGCCAAAGCTACAACTTGTAGCCTGTGGATTTAGTCATGCAAAGGATTTAGTCATGCAATGAGTAAAACGAAGATGGCTGCCAGCTGCCATGTTTTATGGCCGAATGATGCCAAACTGACTTGTTCCCATCTACATGTCAATATTAATATCCACGACAAAATATTCATGATGATCAGGCGAACAGTTCGGCCTGTAGTCTGTGCTAATTTAATTTTGAAATCCAAGATGGCTGCTGGCGGCCATTTTTTTTGGCCGAATAACCCCGAAATGACTCGTTCCCATCTACATGTCAATGTTAACAGCCGTGACAAATTTCATGATGATCCGACCAAAGGTACGACCTGTAACCCGTGCAAAAGGATTTAGTCATGCTAAGAGTAAAATACAAGATGGATGCCGGCAGCCATGTTTTTTTGCCGAATGACTCCAAAATGACTTGTTCCCATCTACATGTCAATATTAACATAAATTACAAATTTCATGATGATCCTACCAAAGATACGACATGTAGCCTGTGTCAAAGGATTTAATCATACAAAGAGTAAAATCCAAGATGGCTGCTGGCGGCCATGTTTTATGTCCGAATGACCCAAAAATGACTCGTTGCCATCTACATGTCAATATTAACTTCCATGACAAATTTCATGATGATAAGACGAACACTCCGGCCTGATGGATTGAATTTTAAAATCCAAGATGGCCACTGGTGGCCAAGTTTTTTGGCTATATGACCCCAAAATGACTCATTCCCATCTGCATGTCAATGCCCATGACAAATTTCATAATGATCTGACCAAAGGAATGACTTGTCGAATTTTGAAATCCAAGATGGCCACTGGCAGCCATGTGTTTTTTCCGAATGACCCCAAAATGACTCATTCCAATCTACATGTCAATGTCAAGAGCCATGACAAATTTAATAATGATCTGACCAAAGGTACGACTTGTCGCCCGTGCTAAAGGATTCTGTCATGCAAAGAGTAAAATCCAAGATGGCTTCCAGCGGCCATGTTTTATGGGCGAATGACCCCAAAATGACTCGCTCCCATTTACATGTCAATATTTAACATCCATGACAAATTTCATGATGATCCTACCAAAGGTATGACATAGAGGCCGTGCCAAAGGATTTAGTCATGCAAAGAGTAAAATCCAAGATGACAGCTGGCGGTCATGTTTTTTGGCCGAATGACCCCAAAATTACTCGTTCCCATCTACATGTCAATATTAACATAATTGACAAATTACATGATGATCAGACAAACAGTATGGCCTGTATTATGTGATAATGGATTGAATTATGAAATCCAAGATTTCTGCTGGCAGCCATGTTTTTTTGCCGAATGACCCCAAAATGACTCATTCCCATTTACATGTCATTGTTAACGTCTATGACAAATTTCATTATGATTCGATCAAAGGTAAGCCCTGTAGCCCATACCAAACGATCGAGTCATTCAAAGAGTAAAATCCAAGATGGCTGCTGTCGGCCATGTTTTATGGTCGATCAACCACTGGATCGACCTCAAAATTACTCATTCTCATCTACATGTCAATATTAACATCCATGACAAATTTCATGATGATCAGATGAAAAGTAGGACCTGTAGCCCGTGCTAATGGATTGAATTTTTATATCCAAGATGGCCACGGGCAGCCATTTTTTTCCCGAATGACCCCAAAATGACTCGATCCCATCTACATGTCAATGTCAACAGCTATGACAAATTTTATAATGATCCAACCAAAGATACGACCTGTAGCCCGTGCTAAAGGAAATTGTTGATGAATCACACATGCACACACAAACACACGCACAACGGATACCAAGCCATGGCAAAGTAAAGTTGAGCTAAAATGATAACGAGAGGCCGATCACTATCGCAGATGTTAACCCATCCCTTGGCGAAAGTAAATTACTCTGATCGGAATCATAAATGAGAGTTTTGATGTTGAATTATAGAGTATACTGTTAGGTACTATTATAGACAATGCACATACCACAAATTATTGGAATTTATGTGTCACTCACATTAATATAAGAGAATGCACTGGAACAGGATCTGTAATGCTGAACCATCACAATCTTGGGTTAAATGTGAAAAGGTGACCTGGACATGCAATACTTGGTCAAGAGATTCCAATATAACAGCCATCAAGATAAACACCTCACTACTGCTGACCAATTAGTATCAATTATACAGCAGAGATGTCAACAAATGACAGGCTTATGTTAAATAGGGCAAGGAATTCAAACTAATTTTTTTTTTTTTAAGAGTGAATATTTATTTTCGAAAAAGGGCCATAAAACAGTTAAAAATAGTCTGATCAAACACATATTCAAACTCAATCTGTCTTTTGTGCTGAGAAATTCATATTCAAAATTTGGTTCCGATCAGATAGAAAAAGTTTGAGTTATCGCACCATGTGTAAAGTGTCTACAGACAAACAGACGGATGGACTAATGACAGTTGGTCAATCCGGATGTTGACACTTCCATACTATGATATGGGTAAACATAAAAATTAGTCTTTTGTGGGTACTTAACCTCTTCGCTGCTAAATGATGTTATGACGTCGTGTGCTGGGCTGTTGACGTTATTGCTATTTTCCAATGGGAAAATAGAGCGGGAATGTCAAAAGAACCATAAAAGTGACTCAGCTGAAAGGCTATTATCGTTCACAATCGTGGAACATCATACACTGTTTGAAACATCGAGATACAGTTATTCTGATGCACTAATCTCTGAATTCCAGTTATGTATGATGGCCTACTGCTAGTGTGCTGAAGTAGGTCCGTAGTACCTACGGACCATATAGCACACGGCGTGCACTTTTACGTCCGTAATAGATACGGACGTCATAGCAGCGAAGAGGTTAAGTATCAATTTTCCCATCTCCACTAGCATGGGCATGCATTTGATTTTTTTGTCTGTGAAACACTGGACAAACATGACAAAATATGTGATAAAACACAATTTATTCCCATCTTTCCTGGCATAGAGACCTCTCAGAAATCCAGACTAAGAGTGCAAATGAATTACTGGTACATAGAGCTGCAGCCTGTATACCAACCTCCTATAAAAGTATATCTGGTTACACTTCACACTGATGGCTAAAAATAACTATAATTATCATTTATACAGATTTACTGTTTGTCTCTCACAGAGCTAAAGTGATACAACTGATCAATTAGCAGTAGGCTGCTATGGTTATCTGTTCAATTCTTAGTTGAAAAAGGGCCATAACTCTTGTATAAAATGTCAGATCTAACCCATATTCAAACTCGATCTGTATTTTGAGTTGAGAAACTCACATACTAAATTTGAGTCCTATCAGTTGAAAAATGGTTGATTTAGCAAAGCATGCATGAATTCTATGTCAAAGGGCCATAACTCCCAATAAAAAATATCGGATCAAACCCATATTCGAACTCGATCTGTATTTTGGGCTGACAAACTCGCATACCAAATTTGGTTCCAATCAGATGAAAATTGTTTGAGTTATGACAGCATGCATGAATTCAAAATCGAAAAAGGGCCATAACTCCGTATAAAAAACTCGGATAAAACCCATATTCGAACTCGATCTGTATTTTGGGCTGAGAAACCTATATACAAAATTTGGTTCAGGTCGGATAGAAATTGTTCGAGTTATCGCACCATGCGTAAAGTGTCTACAGACAGACAGACAGATGGACTAACGAACGAACGACGAGTGGTCAATCCGGACGACACTGTTTACCATACTATGGTATGGGTAAACATAAAAAATTGTTAGGCTAGTGCATTCTCTTATATATGCGAGTCGACCATTGGCACATGGTCCTTAATGTTGTGCCAGCAGAGCTCCCAGCATTAAAGGGATAACTGTTGACAATGAGAAGCCGATGGTGCCTTCAACAAATATGACTCAAAATCATTCATCTGGATTATAGAACTGAATCTACGCCTGCATACATAATGTGGAGACGATTATAAAGACATTAGAGGCTACAATCATTAACTTGGATAACGTATAGCTGTGAGGCTGGTCAGATATAGTATTGCTTTGGATAGTATGTGTTTCTGTTATGGTTATAGGAAGGGTTGATAATCAATACCATACAGGTGAAGAATGTGTCATGATAATCTGGATTTGAATTAAGAGTGCTCGGGTCAAAAATATTTGAGTTATCATATTGTATACATGTCTATGAAATGTTGGATGGGGATAATATTATTTAGCAGACCAACCAAATGAACATAACTATACAGGCCAGGGGTGTTTCATCATAAACTTTGCCATGAAATATCGACACCACTGGATGACAAATATCTGAGTGACAAAGACACTGTAGCTCAACTTGGGAAGGAGTTTATTTTTTGCTGAGCAATGAATAGAATGATAAAGAAGGAATGCCAAAAAGTTACAGTTAATGCAGCTGGTAAAGGTCTTGTATTGTGTAGACAAAATTATTTTCATTTCAAACATGTCAGCAATAAATGTGGGCTACATGGGCTGGCAGCCATGTTTTATAAAAAAAAATTGGAAATAATCGATGGCTCCAATCTAGAAGTCATCCTGAAGATCCATATAAAGTTGGTGACGATTGAATGACGGATGTATCCTGTGGGGTGTGCCAAAGGATTGAGTGAGGCAAATTGTAAAATCCTAGAATTTCAGAAGTAATCGATGGCTCCCATCTAGAGGTAACCCTGAAGATCCATATGATGCAAAGCATTTAGTCATTCAAAAAGTAAAATTCAAGATGGCTACTGGCAGCCATGTTTTTTAACGAATTTTGGAAATAATGGATGGCTCCCATCTAGAGCTCACCCCAAAGATTCACATGAAATTTGGTGGTGATTAGATGAAGGATGTGATCTGTAGGATGTGCCCGAGGATTTAGTCATGCAAAGAGTAAAATTCAAGATTGCTGTCAGTGGCCATGTTTTTCATAAAAAATCTCTAAATTTGATAGCTCTCATCTAGAGGTGGTCCTAAATTTTCAAAACATTTCTCCAATAAATGCGGCTGCAGGGTGTGCCGATGGATTCAGATTTGAGATCCAAAATGGCTGCTGGCGGCCATGCTTTTTAATGAATTTCAGAAAAAAATCGATGGCTCCCATCTAGAGGTCACCTCGAAGATCCATATGAAGTTTGGTATTTTCTGCAAATTTTAGGATTTTGAGCGAAAATTTCAGAAAATTAAAACATTTTGTTGGATATGCTCTTTTTTAACTCATTTATGCCATCTGAAGGACATTCTATTGAGGATTAACAAAAACTCGCCATAAATGCTGACAAGATTGAAATATTTTATCATTTCCAAAATTTGAGCACTTGGAATATAAACAGTATGGATCTTGGAAATGTTGTTCTATTCATAACTTCATTTAGTAACGAAAACTTAGAATTTTGCATGAATTTTATTACTTTTAAAGAAAATTTCTTTATGTCACTTAACTGAGACATATTGGTAAAATATTTTTGTGGGATTTCACTCAAATTGGTCATATATATGCTAAAAGTATTTATAACTTGAACACTCATATCATATAATGAAAGTGTCAATGACACTGTAGTTCAACTTGGGGAAGGAGTTTATTTTTTGCTGAGCAATGAATAGAATGATAAAGGAAAGCCAAAAAGTTAGTAAAGATCTTGTATTGTGTAGATGAAACTATTATCATTTGAAACATTTCACCAATAAATGAGTGCTGCAGGGTGTATATATGGATTCAAATTTGAAATCCAAGATGGCTTCTGGCAGCCATGTTTGTAACGAATAATCGATGGCTCCAATCTAGGGGACACCCGAAGATCCATATGAAGTTTGGAGACAATTAGCACAAATGACGTCACCTTAAGCGACCTGCACCCAGCGTCGCATCATAATCCGACGGTGCGAGATCAATGGAAATATACAGTGTCTGTATCAAAGCGGTCTCGGACAAACTACAAAGCCGCGTCAATCATTGCCATCATGTCTTTGACCTCAAACAACGAGTGAGACATTGTGTTGTCAATTTAATTCGTCCAATTAATAGTCGGGTCACCAGTCCGTGTGTGTCTATACTAGTAACACTGTCAATTCCGGGTGCCACCAAACGTTATACTTACCATAACTTACGCGCAGTTAACACCGTTTATGCCGGAATCGATCTTGAAAACGTTATACATGAAACTAATACACTATATTCCGACTAGTCGATGGCAAAATTCAGAGTCGACGTTCTGACATTTCAGCGTCGTCTACGACTAATGTAGTCGATTAATCGTTTCAACCCTAAACATGCCTGTAAATTTTCAAAATAATTATCGAATAAATGTGGGCTGCAGGGTGTGCCGATGGATTATAATTTGAAATCCAAAATGGCTGCTGGCAGCCATGTTTTTTAACAAATTTTGGAAACAATTGATGGCTCCCATCTAGAGGTCACCCCGACGATCCATATGAAGTTTGGTGATGATCGGGTGAGGGATGCAGCCTGTAGGGTGAGCCAAAGGAAATTGTTGATGGACGTATGGACAAACACCAAAAGCTGAAAATTTACAAAGTAAAGATGAGCTAAAAATGAAGCTGGACAGCCAGCCTCATTTTCGCTAGGAATTGATTTCTTCTGAGTATTTTGGACAAAGCAGTTGAGTGTTGTAAATATTTTATGTACATATCATGTGTATACAACAAAATAAACTCCTAATGTCTTCTTTGATCATGATAGCATTCAAATGTCAGTTGACTTTTGCACCATATATAAACCCAGTTCAGACAAAACTAGAGGTGTGACTGTCCCAATGGGACTACGGATACCCCCCTGTTTTTAAAATACTAAGATGTTTCACATGTCAGTAAACATTTAGTTAAAATAATAAAATAACAGTTCCCATTGCAGATGTACAACCATAACCCTAATCTTAAACCTATTGACCGAAAAATGTAGGAATAAAAGCTTGGACAAAATTATGTATGTTGCGAAAAAATTTCCAAGTCGAAAAAGGGGAATAACTCCACACAAAACATGTCTGACAGACGTCATAATCGCAGGTGCACAGGTTCCCATGGTACTAAATATGAGTGCCAAGATTAAAAAACATTGACCGAAAAATGTAGGAATAAAAGCTCGGACATAATTATGCATGTTGCAAAAAAAGTTTCTAAGTCGAAAAAGGGGGATAACTCCAGCAAAAAATGTCGGACAGACGTCATAATCGCAGGTGCACAAGCTCCCATGGTACTAAATATCTGTGCCACGTTTTAAAAATATTAACCGAAAAATGTATGAATAAAAGCTTGGACAAAATTTACATGTTGCGAAAATTTTCTAAGTAAAAAAATGGTGGATAACTCCACAAAAAAAAGGCCGACAGACATCATAATCGCAGGTGCACAGGTTCCCATTGTGGTTGATGTCTGTACCAAGTTTCACGGAAATTGATCGAAAAACGACTGAGAAAAACTCCGGACAAATTTGTGTCCACGGACGGACGACGGACAAGCTGACTCCAGTATACCCCCCCTAACTTCGTTGCGGGGGGTATAATTAATCAAAACCACGACCCTCTCCGATTTAGTTAATATATAAACACTTGGGAGCATTTGTGACATCAACATAAATCGTATATGTTTTGATCCACTAGCCGATTTATTTTCATAATATGCACGATTGGTCAAAGAAGTACTGACAAATCTGAGTTGTGTGTGAATTCTGTGCTATTAGAGATGCTTAAAGGTACACAATACGAATTAACGCTCGCAAATTACTATTTCCTTGGCAACGGGGGTAAAAAATATTTGATTCGAGTCGAGAAACCCACCCTTCAAAGCTAGGAGTGATCAGATATCGATGTTTGATATCTATTATTTTAATTTTAAGTGGCCCAGTAAACTGTCGACGAGAAAAACTTATCTGACCAGATAGCGGATGAAGATCGATAACTCTAAAATCCAGTGGCTTTTTTGTGTCGGATATTTGACAATTGGCAAAATTTCGGTGAACAAAACGTTGATAAATAACAGGTTTTGGGCAATTTTTTACTCTAGTTGACTGTGGATAGTATTATTTTTGGGCAATTAATCGATTCTGATAACTGAAGCGGCATTTCAAAAAAATTTGTTGTTGTTGGAATCTGATATGGGGAGTTTTTGGGGACCGTCGAATCGGATTGAGTACCTTTAATATTAGAAATTGTAACATTATAGGAAATTCTCATTCCATCTGCATTATTGTGTCATATTCCAAATATTAGAGTCAGAATATGTATGTATTTGAACTACTCATTTGGTCCATTCTGGACAGTCATGTGAACAATTATGTGAAAAATGAACTAAAATGCATCATATACGCTAATGCTGGAGATTGAAAGTTCAAAGGATAACATGTCATGTTGAGTGATTTAGTTAAACAGGTGAATTACCAAAAATGAGAACGGCGACCATCTTGGATTTCAAAATGGCTGGTGGAAAATGACCACAAACTAGATCACCTGACCAAAAGAAAAGCAATCAATAACCATTCCAATATCAACATCCGAAGTCAAAATGAGGGTACAGGTACATTTTATGCACACAACCAGGACACTACACTATAGGGGTGCCACGATTAATCAATCGATTAACCATTGATAAAGCTGATAATCGATTACCATTTCCGTTTTTTATAAATCTGTTATTTCAGACGTCGGAAAATGCCAGGTATTATTGAATACCATGTTTCTTTTAGTTTAATTTACAACCAAGGAGTTAAAAACCTTTGATCATGTATCAAATAGATTCCGACAATATGAGTACTACTAATATGTTACAGTCGGTTACTCTTCAGGTCGTTGTATATTCTACAAATTGGCAGCACTGCAGCTTTGAACTTATGGTGATGTTGTATATTTCTACAAGAAAGGCGGCACTACATCTTTGAAATGTGACGACTGCATTGTGTTCAATGAACTGAATGCACTCACCCTTGGATCTGATTGGACCAATGAGGACTGATTGTTATCCATGCTCTGGAAGTTTGCTGAAACTTAGTTTCCGTAACATTAGATTCCTTTTTTTAGGAAGTGTCAGAGGTCCGTCATGCATTCCTACTTTGATATTGTTTGTATGTTTGGCTATTCATAACACTGAACTTAATTGCTACAGCAGTTAACCATCACCCGGCCAATAGGCCATATTACGGAATCCTCCACTGATGATATTAATATTAGGTATGATTAATCGATTATAGTTAATTATTGACGACCGATTATCAAAATCAATAATCGTAGCACCTCTAAGAAAGAGAGATTAAGCACAAGACAAGTGATAAAAAATTACAAATTTTATTTCATATTATGGAAAATAATCTCCACAATAATTTGTGGTATGGACAATTATGTTGAAGTTTAACAACATATGACGTCAACTGCACCATTAGACAGTTTTAGGTGCAAAGCTCCTTTTGAATTTGATAAATAGAACCATTGATTGTAATTTTAAGCTATATCTAAATATGCAATTACAAAACAGCCTTTTATATAATCAATCACATGTAGCTCATTTGTTGCCTAGGAATGCAGGCAAAAATTAGCACATAAAACCTGTGAAGCCATAAAAATTAAGAAGCTACGTATCCTGCATATCTATCAGAAGTATGGGCGTAAAGTTTGTTCGTTGTGATAAATTACAATATGCACGAAGCTTGTGTATTATACACATATTCAACTTGTTCATATTTTTATAATGAAAAGATATTACTGGTGTTTCCTATGTCGCATTGCGGCGATAACACAATTATTGTCTTATAGGCCCATACACAGTAACCATGTGATTAGCACTAACAGTGAAGGTTAGAACATGATGATCATATAAAACAATCATGCCCAGTAGACCATGGCCAACTGAGGATGCACGCACAATGGAACATTACGCAAGTTATACTTCACTTGTGTATCGCTGCAGTATACGTTTTAGATTCACTCGAAAGTATATAACACAAGCTTCATGCAGAAGCCTGCAAATAATTTGTCTGTCATTTGCAGAATGAGGTCCCGAGAGGGTGAATTTAGTGATGCTATCCCATAATGGACTAGCATCACCAAATTCACCCTCTGGGGACTTCATTCTGCTTAGGCCTCACCTTCTGGGATATATCTATCACAAATTATCATTGTTTTTATTACTATTTCCCTTCTGGGAAGTTTCTATATCCCCTAATTTGCAGAAGATAAATTGCATAATGGAGGTGACTAATGGGTGAACATCAATTTCAACAAGGGAACTTCAATCTGATCCCAGGTCTCCTATAGCAGTTGAGGCCTTAGCAGAATGAGGGTCCCAGAGGGTGAAATTGGTGATGCTATCCCACTCTATTCCCAGGCTTGTTCATGTATCTCGCCTCTAATTGTTTTTTTTATACATTAATCCAGGAGTCAGCATTAGTACGACTGGATGGAATATTGATGATTTCTCCAACTAATGTTAATGTATTGCAGACACCAACTGCAGACTTTATGAAACTGGTGAATATCATTGCGCATCTGGATCTCTTTGAAGTCGTCGTTAGACTGGTGACAGTGCATTTGTTTCCAGAGTGGAGTAATCACTGCTCTTTATCACACACTCTGGACGATCAAATGTCTCCTTGGATCATGTGAGAACTTGTTTGATTTGAAGATATCGCTGTCAAAGAATGGCACCAGGTTGTGGATATTTATCTGTCGAGCCTGGAAAAGGTCACAAATAACAAACCATTTATTTTTCAACTAGACAGAAAATAAGATAGAAATAAGCAAGAGGTTGCACCACAAGTGCTGGAACACCCCCATGGTGACAAATAAAAATATGGGCAGGTCAGAAACCAGAATGTAAATTGTGAACAACATTAATGGACCCTATTTTGAAAGCCCTCCTGATATCTGCATACCAAATTTCATTGAGATCCGATATAATCAGTATACCCCCCCCCCATCTTTTGGATGGGGGTATAAATACAACATTTCAACGACTGACAACCAGAATGGACATTTTCTTTTAGACGTAACGAAGGAATTGTCTCTTAACCCTTTCTTTACTGATGGTTTCTCCCAATCAGTTTAAATATAAAAGTGTATATTGGAAGTCTATTATTCATCTGGAGGGGTTTTCGGGGAATGAAAGCAGGTGACAAGTCTATTATTCATCTGGAGGGGTTTTTTGGGGAATGAAAGCAGGTGACAAGCATATTATTCATCTGGAGGGGTTTTTGGGGAATGAAAGCAGGTGACAAGCAGGAGAAAAGAATTCTAGTGCAGAAGGATTCATATTCATGGTGGAAAATGTTCAGATAATAAGTTCAATTAATAAAAGGTCACCGACCACAGGTCCCACATTATTTATCCCAATTATTGGCATATTGTTGCAAATTTTGCACAGGGTGATGCAACCGCTATATTTATCACAAATACATAATTATGGTGTTAAATTACAGAGGTTAGTTGATGCAGTCCTCGATATTGGCCACAGCAATAAGCAATGTCATGGGAAAAGTCGCGGCAACATGTAGCACAACATGCCACAGCATTAAATATGCTGTGGGTTATTTTTCAAGGGCTGGTTTACCCGGGTTTCTGTTAGTACGTAGGTCGGGCTCATTCCCCTCACTGAAGATCTGATTGAGTCATACATGTACCAAAAGTAAATCACAATCTATCATACAAAATCCAGCTGGTGAAACAGCACATCAATTGAGCACAGTATGTTCCCGATATATAGCGCCAAACTACAACGTAATATTTGGTGTGTTGTAAAAGAGCGACATTCTACAGCGTAAATATACATATGAAAGTGTCGCGGTAACATCAAAGAATGCCGGACTGCTGAGTATTGCACAAATCAACAATAATACACTGAGTCACTTATTTATTTCGCAATAATACGGAACATGTCTCAAATCAATCTTTATAGCAGGAATTAATAGTGATAACACAATACAACTATAACTTACATCGAGGATAATCACAAAACAGATCCTCAATATTGATAAAGTCACAGTAAAGTAAATAATTTCGTTATCCCACCTGGAGTCCCTGACACAAATGCATAAACAACGACGCACATGTTCACATATTCCCACCAAAAACAGATACATTTCATAACACGTGGGTTAAAACTCTGCAATGGTTACAATTAGCGAGTGATCATGACTTATTTAAAATAAGTTATTTTCAGGTGGCTTTCCTTTGTGTGTTCTGGTTGAATCATTTTCATGTACACGTAATTCATTGTAATGTATAACCAATCTTACTGGACATTCATGCATCAAAAATAACTATCGAGAAAAAACTGACTTGTATAATATTAAAATCTGATATTCTCCTGGGATGTCCAATAACTTCGACTTAATTAATAAAATTTAATCGGAATGTAATTAAGTTACACAACCAGAGAGTTAGACATGCTGTGTTATATTCTTTCAAAAAAGCTTTATACATTTAAAGTTTCCAACGCTGCATAGGGAACAAACTCAAGACAGATTTTGAGGAACTAAGCTATGAACATCCAGCTAGCAGATTCAATTCGATATCGGAATTTAAATCTGTGGAAAAGGGATGAGGGAGGCTCTTTATATTTTCCAAGAATTCCAGAACGCAATGGATATATGGATAATTTGCTTCCCGATGAATGGCAACAAGCCATATTTCCGACTAAATCCTGAAAAGTTACCCATAATTCTGCTGTGGTTAAGGGGTCGATTATTTAGAGCATTACTGTATTTACTAAAGACAAACCTTATCAGCCAGATCCTTCTCTGAGATTTCTATTTGGTCATTGTCTGTGCCAAATCGATTTCTTTGGAATGTCATTTGATCTTGAGATAACTGCTTCAGAATGAACAGAAGCAGCTCATTGTTGTCTTTTTTAAAGGAGAGATATCTGCTGAAAACCTGCAAGCAAAAATATATAATCTATCATCCTTAACGTTAGCTTTAAAGGCCCACTAAACCCCCAGATCACATATATAAAATATATGCCATAGTATATACCATTTGAAAGAGGAAGCTCCAAACATTGTATTGTCAACTTATCCGGTGTAATAAAATGTGAACATGTTGTTTTTTGTTGAGGTAACGACGTGTTGTATGTCCTTAAGTTTCATCCGGATTGTACTGCAAAGTCTATAATTTTCATTCGAAGGGGAATATAATAAAATTTCTATGATTTCAGCTATTTTCTATTACTCTGTGTATGGGCACCTTCTGAGCACAGACGTTCCAAATTGTGATGAATTATAGTATTTTAATCATATTTTATGTCATAGATTTATTAAAACCGTATATCAAGGCACTAAAAAAAAAAAATCGATGAATCGAAAATAAAAAGGGCCTTTAAGCCCAGGAATTAATCCCTTTTGTTGCATTCCCAGAATGGAAAAAGTGCATATACAGTAAAACCTCTCCAAACCGGGCCCTCTATAAACTGAATCCCTCTCCATACCGACCAAATTGTCCGGTCCCGAATTCACCCAAGTGCATTGTCACTAAAAATTACCTCTGTAATCCGAAAACTCTCTATTCCGAATATCGGACGGTTTTTCTAGTCCAAAAGTGAACGAATACATTCATTTTTACCTCCGAAATCCGAACGCGGAAAGCGATACCAACCGAACTCACGTAGATTGGTAGATTAGGTAGATTGGACAAACTTGATGCTGAACTCGTGTTGGCTTTAGTGTATAGACTGGGAATCCATTATAAGTTTAAATTTCTAGACTATACATTCAACTCTGAGTGGCCATTTTCACGACGGCTCATTCGTTCTGACATGTTGATTAAAACTGTACTGGTGACAATACACTTACATCGTGTACGTCTAGCTAAGGCCAAAACAAAATGAATGCGTGTTTCCCGTAAACGACCGACCGTCTTCAAAACCCCCCGACCCAAGTTCATTTTATTGGTTTTAAATAAAAAAAATCAATCTATAAACCGACCGACCGCACTGATAACCAAACTATCATATGTACGCGTGGTTCCATTTTATCTGATTCACCTCGCGAGATAAATGATATCTTTATATATTTTTCGCAAAGCCACATCGGAAAGTCAAATTACGACCGGACACAATACCAGAAGATCACGAGTTATCGTTCCTCTTCGCAGACCAGAAGCACGTGTTTGTGTTGACATGGAGTATTTATATTAAACATGGATGTTCTCCGTGGTTGATTCGAACCGAAATTCGAACGCAGGAACAAGTTCATCTCAACGATGGCAAATCGGGCCATGTTTATGCATCGATTAGAAAGATTTCTACCACTTGAAAGTATAAAACAGGTTTATATCGGCATTCTACAGCACTGTACATGGTAAGGAGGGAAGTAGCAATATACGCGACAATACCGTTTATCTAACCAAAATCGGTGCAGTAAGTCAGAAAATCAATGTTGACGGACGTACTGCGCTATTCCGTAGCGAATTACTGTCTCCCCCCTTTAATAGGCATGTATATGAGGTTTATATATATATTTCAATATGTTTTTGCTGCAAGTTCTCTGTGGGTCATTGTATGGTGTTTGATGGTGGTTATAGGCATGGCCCACACGAGACCATAAAAAATAAAATAAAATAAAATGAAATGAAAAGCCTACCGCCCGCCCCTATTTTTATTGGGCTCGTTATGGGAAACACGCATTCATTTTGTTTTGGCCTAATTAGTGTTTAGTTTTGATAGTGGTCGTAAAAATAACGAGTCCAATTCAGCACGATTGATGTGAAAACAAAATGTCAGTGCTGTAATATCCGTGAAGTCACCATTGTTCGCTCAACGTGTTAAATATAAGCACTCAGTTATCTAATCAGACACCTGTTGTTCTAATCCGATGCAAAGCGGTCGCGGAACAAAACACCGCTAATTAATCGGTACGATTATTCAAGAGTACGAATCTACTATACAAACGATGCGACATTTTTAAGCGACATTTTCAATCACCGTAACATTTATCGTTTCCATGTTTCCTGTCTTATCTATACATGTTTTATGTCTTAATAAACCAGAATAAACCATGTTTTTAATTCGTATTATAACATGATGTTTTATCTATTGTTATTTATATTTGATTTGATACTTTATTGAATAAATTTTAATTAATCAATAATGAATCGGTTGTGCTTCGACAACGACGTCAATACATTCCGATCGTAGTGCTATTTTCTATAAACCGAACATCTCTCTAATCCAAACAGAAGGGCTGGTCCGAAGGGTGTTCGGTTTGAGGAGGTTTTACTGCACTAACATATGAATTTCATGTATTCTGGTAGGACTCACTGAAGCGGTCATTCACCTCAAAAGATTCCAAAGGAAAAAGATAAGTCTATATAGCAGGAATTCATAGTGATATCAACACCAGTCATAAATGCATCGAGGATAAGTACAAAACATATCCCCAATTTGGAGATAAAGTTGAAGTAGAATCAATATCAGTTTCGTTATCATGCTTGGAGCCCCAAGCAAAATGACGAAGCACGTGTGCCCATTTTCCCACCTAAACGGATATGCCCAACACTCAATAACACGAGGGCTAATACTCAGTTACAAGCAGCGGTCTTCACTATTGTTGTTTGACTTTATGTCAGCAACATCTGTTACAATTAGCGAGCGATCGCAACTTATTTTCGAACTGCTTTGGGTGTCGCTGTGACACACTTTCATGACATATCAAAAATCTTATGGACATTGCCCCAGAAATAATGAGAAAAACTCTGCGAAAAAATAATGCACCCACGAAAATAATGGAAAGGTGATCAACTTGTGTTATATAAAAGCTTCGTAATGCGGTGCGATAATCTCTAATGCAAGGAAATGGCAATTTTTCAGTGAAAAAAACTCAAATTTCTCCCGACAGGGCGAACCATGGTCATACTATATTTCATTCAGTGATAAATTTTATAATGGTACTGCATGAATTTAAATACAAGTAAGGTATGCTAATTTTACCTTTCTCATAGTTTTCATAACGCTGTATTTCTGTGTGTTGATGAAACTTTCTAACATCACTCGGATGGCCATGTTGACGTCATCATCGTTAACGTGTTCCCGGAGATGCATCCTAGCATGGGCCTCTGCCATTCTTATCATTGACTCGATATGTCGTACGGTGATAGGAATACTGCCGGTGGTCTGGAAAAAAGCATGAAATGTTTTTAATGTAAAAAACCTATGCACAGAAGCAGAACTTCCGAGACTGATTTATAGCCAGAAATATTGAATATCAGAAGATCGCTGCAAAGTTTATCCAGATCAAGAAAACAAATGATTCTGACAAAAAAGTGAACTGCATAATCCACATTGATACCTGGTTTAACCCCTTCTACACTAAATACTCCAATGATGAGTAGTTCCTTAAGGAAATGTTCAAATAATAAGTTTAACAACTTAGTATTTAAAAATTTCCCACCTGTGAATATGAATTATTCTGCACTTTTATTAGGGATTTTTCTGTCTATCGCCTGCTTATGTATCCAGCATATCCCTCAAAATTAACAAGAGGTACGCTGTCGCGTGGCATTTGCCCCCGACCATAGCAATTCGGATTAAGCATGGACGGTATCACCATACCAAATATCAGCTAAATCTGCCCAGCAGTTGCTGAACAATAATGCAAAATGTTTGTACGGACGGACAAAATTGAATTTTCTAAGTCAAAAAAGGGCCATAACTCTGGTGAAAATGGGTGGACGAAACCTGCGCTATACATGTAGCTGTTCCCCCATTAGTCCAGTGCATTTATGGTTTTACCCAGAACTAATTGCAACAGAATTTTTTTTTGCTGGAATTGGTACATATACCCTCCATAAACAACATACTAAAAATCGGCAAAAATCGGAAAAAGGGAAATTAGTGAATTTCGTGAAAAAAAATTGAGAAAATTTGGTCAAATCATCAATTTATGGGTTTTCATGAATGTATATAAAAAATTCAAATTTACAAGTCCTACAAATATCATGCCTATTTTGTCGACCACATTTTCCTGAATCCAGAACTGGAAACCATTCCCAGATTCCTTAAGTATTTTTCGAGTTGTGTGCCTTCAAAAACGCGAGTTTACCTGATTTCGGAGCCTTAATTTCGCAGAATGAGCCAAATGCCGTATTATATGGTTAATTATTTAAAAAACTAGAGCAAAATTAATTACTTTTACACTGTTTTAGTAATTTCCTCACTAGATAAAACACAAAATATGATTAATATGTGCATCTATGAATAAGGAAAATAAAATATTCTCAAACAAAATGTGTGTTCCATTGTATGGACTTAGCCAAATTTGCCTTGACACAGAACTCGTGTGATGAAATGCCATATTTGAGGTCATGTAACTCAATAAATTAATATCCATATGCTCTGCTTTTCTCATAACATTTTGAGAATACTAGATTGAACAAATTGTGAAGGAATTTCCAAATACATTGGTGAAGAAAATAAAATTATGGTCCTATGAACTCTTAGTCTAGCCTCTTTTTCCGAAAATGCTATTGTGGGACGTTTTTGTCAATTTTAAAAGGATTTTAGGCATATTCAGAAAAATTAATGAAAGTTTATTGTGTAAGATTATGTGATCTGTCCTCTTAAATCATTTTTTTGTTGAGAAAATAGCATTTCAATGGTTATACCAATGAATGTCACTGGATTTCACTCATCATTGTGGAAACATACTCCAAATTTGAACGGCAGAAAAATGGGGTAGGGGAAAGCATATCAACAAAATCTTAAAAATTATGCATCTTGAAGCAGAAAACTTTATATTAACAGTTTCTGCTTACATTGTTCTTTCATACATAATTTCATATTTCCTTTGTTTATGTTTATTGACAGAGCTATAATATTTTTTGTCATAATTTGGCAGTGAAATGTCAAATTGGCTATTTTGAGATTGTTTTATACAACATAACCATACAATTCTAAATCAACGTCCGATCATGTATTAAGCAGTTTTATAATGCAACAGGAATGTACACAAACTGGAAGAAAACAACATTGTGTCTGAAATGGCTGTAATTTGGTGATAAGATTGCATTTTGTGATTTTTCCTACCCCTATACCAACGTTAAAATATGGAGTCAGTTTCCTGAAAAATGAAAGAAATCAAGTGAAATACTATGGCATAACCAATGTTAGGCTAATTTTTTATCACTAAATTGTTGTGGGAGGAAAGTTCAAATAATTTTACACATTAAAACACCCATTGTTTTTTGTTTTTATGGCCCAAAACCTTTTAGATTGGACAAAAATGCCTCAAACTGGCATCTTTGGAAACAAGCTAAAACTAAGTATTCAAAGGGCCATAAGTTGATTTTCTTAAATAATGTCCTGTTAATACCTTTACATTTTGTTCAATCCAACATACTTAAAAGGTTATAAGAAAAGCATGGCATATGGGTATTAAATTATTGAGTTACATGACCTCAAATATTGCATTTCATCACACACGTTCAGTGTCAGAGGCAAAATTGGCCAAGTCCATACAATGGAACACACATTTTGTTTGAGAATATAATCTTCTTCTTAATTATAGATACACATATTAATCATATTTTTGTGTTTAATCTAGTGAGGAAATTACTATAACACTGAAAAATCCCTTCAGTTCGCTCTAGTTTTTTAAATAATTAATCATAAATAAGGCATTTTGGCTCATTCTTCGAAATTGAGGCCCCGAAAATGGGCCGAAATCAGGTAAACTCGCGTTTTTGAAGGCACACAACTCGAAAAATACGTAATGAATCTGGGACTGGTTTTCAGTACTGGGTTCAGGAAATTGAGGTCGATACAATATACATACCATTTGTAGGATTTGTGAATTTGATTGTTTTTATATGCATCCATGAAAATCCATAAATTGATGATTTGACCAAATTTCCCAAAATTTATTTCACGAAATTCACCAATTTCCCTTTTTCCGATTTTTGCCGATTTTTAGTATGTTGTTTATGGAGGGTTTATGTACTTATTCCAGCAAAAAAAAATTCTGTTGCAATTAGTTCCGGGTGTGGCATTTTTTTCTCATAAATGCACTGGACTACATGCTGCTCTATCACCATACCAAATATCAGGTAAATCTGCCCAGCAGTTGCTGAACAATAATGCAAAATATTTGTACGGACGGACAAAATTGAATTTTCTAAGTAAAAAAAGGGCCATAACTCTGGTGAAAATGGGTGGACGAAACCCGAGCTATGCATGTAGCTGTTTCCCCATGCTGCTCTATCACCATACCAAATAACAGCTAAATCTGCCAAGCGGTTGCTGAACAATAATGCAAAATGTTTGTATGGACGGACGTACGGACGGATTTCTAAGTTGAAACAAGAGGTGGCATCAGAGATGCTGTGTCTCGTTTTTGGTGGCTTAGCGCCGGTGGCTACCGCCAATTGGTGTGCATCAGTATCGGTAGACTAATTAATAGGTAAAATCGGTTAATATTTGTTCAATACCTAACGGCCTCAAAATCGCGAAGAATTCACAAACTAAGGGGCATAACTCAGGGGAAAAAGTTCGGAGAAACCCGGTTTTCGCACTCTTTCGAGATATTGTGCGAAGCAAAAATTCACGAAAAATGACTAAATATTCTTGGCAAGTATGTCTATTCCAAATTTTAAACAAATCGGAGGACGTTTGTTGAAGTTATCGCACTAACGAGCTAAAAATTCACGAAAAATGACTTAAGGGCCATAACTCTATCAAATTTTATTGGGCCAGGCTTGTTTTCGAACTCGTCCAGGATATTATTGGAAGACACTTATATACCAAATTTTAGTTGAATCGGATGACGTTTGTTGAAGTTATCGCGCTAACGAGCTTAAAATTCGTACAAAATGACTACTTAAGGACCATAACTCTATCAAATTTTATCAGACCGGGCCGGTTTTCTAACTCGTCCGAGCTATTCTATATATCAAAATTTCAATCAAATAGGATGATGTTTGTTAAATTATCGCGCTAACGAGCTGAAAATTTGTGAAAAAATGACTAATTAAGGGCCATAACTCTATCAAATTTTATTGGACCTGGCCGGTTTTCGAACTCGACCGATATATTCTTGGGAGACACCTATATACCAAATTTCAATCAAATCGGATAACGTTTGTTGAAGTTATCGCGCTAACGAGCTGAAAATTAGTGAAAAATGACTAATTAAGGGCCATAACTCTATCAAATTTTATCGGACCAGGCCGGTTTTCGAACTCGTCCGAGATATTCTTGGGAGACACCTATATACCAAATTTCAATCAAATCGGATAACGTTTGTTGAAGTTATCGCGCTAACGAGCTGAAAATTCGTGAAAAATGATTAATTAAGGGCCATAACTCTATCAAATTTTATCGGACCAGGCCGGTTTTCGAACTCGTCCGAGATATTCTTGGGAGACACCTATATCCCAAATTTCAATCGAATCAGATAACGTTTGTTGAAGTTGTTGCGCTAACGAGCCTAAAATCAGTGAAAAATGGCAAAGGGCCATAACTCTGTAATAAATGTGCGGACGAACCCATTTTTTGTCTGCAGCTTACGTGCAAGGATATGTAATCCGTCAATAAATGGTTGAGTTATAAGCAAAACACGCCGCCCCCCACCAAACTATAAGTCGAGTTTTGGAAAAAAACTCGACTAAAAAGGGCCATAACTCTGGTAAAAATCATCAGATCATACCCAAATTGGCAAATGACATATATTTTCATACAAGGCCAAAAAAAAACGTCTCTGTTTCCGGTACCTGGCCTGGCTGAGATTTTCTTGCCGGCCTCAATTTTTATTTTTATTTTTCACGAAGTCCATAGTAATTAACCTGTCTGTCTATGGTTTTCCCAATACCAACAGCAGAACTAACCACCAATCGCATACACACCTGACGCATGTGTAGGCCATGTGCGCGATCGCGCATTCTTGATAAAAATAAGACAACTAGGTCGGCCATGCTACGCAGTGAATACCGTCGCGTAAATCAAACTTTACCCTGACGAGTCACTACGGAAATCCCCCCGTCTTTTGTGGGCTGTGTACACTGCTGTGTATTTTAAAAAGTACAATGTATTAATTATACCGGTAGCTCCCTTAACTTCCTTCGCCTAATTGGGGGCAAAACTTGCCTGAAAGACCATCTGTTCGCGACAAAATTAAACAGTGAAAAGCATGTGCGTTTTTGGCGGGAAAATGACAGTCCATATTACGTTATCAGTCCTGGAAATTAGCGTCATCAAAAGCCGAAATCACCATCACCATTGACAAGACGAAATCGTCATCAAAGATTAAAATGCAGTGGCATCCTTGAATATTCACATAAACCCGATTTTAACCCACTTTAAATAAACAACTGTCTGTTATGAATGACACAACAACTGGGTCACTGTGTCACCAACCAAACGCATCAGTGGGTCACGTGAATAAACTCTGTAACTATTTACGACAGACTTTCTTTGATGTTTTCCGACCAAGCAGCAGATACCACTGAAGAAACAACTCACACTGTATGAAAGTATTAAACACACATTTCTGTCAGATCATCTGATGTACATACATGTACTGCATGTAAGGATTATTTGATAACTTGCTGTTAATTACACTGAAAGTTGGCAGGTAATCAATTCTGCTATTTAAAACTTTCCGGGATTGAAACAAAATAAGTCGGAAATAGGTGACTTTAAACCACAATACTAGTTAGTGATTTGGTAATATGGACAAGTTGTCACTGAAAAATAATGATCATCTATGAAGAGAAATAAGAGGGGATGAAAATACAATAGGTTTTATTGAAATGGCAAGTATTTATTCCATAAAACGATCTCTGTCAACACCAACACCTGTAAAATTGCGTCGGCAGTGATGAATAGAATTGCATAAAATGTGTAACCTCAGGCCCAATCTACACCTGAGATATTCAGGGGAAGATTGGAACAAAACATGTTTATTCCTGCATATCCAAGAACAGTCAGTAACATTGTTCTGGTCACATGTAATTTGTAAATAAAGGTATCAGATGCTATTGTTGCATTGTGGGCTAACTGATCCACAAAAATATGGGATTTGCAATCGTACCACCAAAGCTCACGCTATCATCTGGAAACCCCAAAAAAAGAGAGAAAAATTGAATTTTCTAAGTAAAAAAAGGGCCATAACTCTGGTGAAAATGTGTGGACGAAACCCGCGCTATGCATGTAGCTGTTCCCCCATGCTGCTCTATCACCATACCAAATATCAGCTAAATCTGCCCAGCGGTTGCTGAACAATAATGCAAAATGTTTGTATGTACGTACGTTCGGGGACGTCTACTATATACCGCCGACAAGTCGGGGGCATAATAAAACCATTCAAGTGTATACCTTAATGACTGATGGGAGAATCCATTTAGTATAGAAAGGGTTAATATTCAATTGTCAAAAGTTTTATTCCACAACCATCACGTCTTCCCCAACCTGAATACTAGGCGGAAATGCATTTTACTGCACAGCCAATGGTTTATTTGTGCGAAAAACAGCAAAATACAGAAGTGTTCAAGACGTTCAATAAAGAAATGTGTATTGTTCTTGAACAATACAAACCTATTATGTCAAAGTCACTGGCGACATCAACTTTAACAGAAAATATATTCGCTAAATTATGAGGTATATATGTAGTTTACATTAAGCATACGTTTGTTCAATTAAATAACACAATATCGACCTAAATGTTAGTATGTTACAAGTTACAATCTTCACCATGTGCAATAAACATAGAACAGTTTTGTGAACATGTTAATGTTATTGCACTCGTTTGTTGTGCCGCGAGGTAAAACTTGAACAATAATGTTTGGCAAATAATTATAGTTTACATGCATTGGGGAAAGCTACAATCGACTTTAGTACATTTGATTCTTTTATATTGCGTTTCACTCTCCTGAGCAACAAATTTGGTGAGCAGCTTGAGTAGTGGAGACAGCAACAGAATCATTTTTCGACAAAATGCAATGACATTTCAGCAAATTAAATAATTAAAAGGCAAGTTAGGCTAATTGCTGTTCTAATTATCAACGGACAAACAGTTCATGCTTCATTTATGAAGGGCAAAAGAATAATTCCTATTGCTACTATGTGTACCTCATTGTTATGAGATAAAACCAGGTGTTTGTTATGTGTACCTCATTGTTATGAGATAAAACCAGGTGGTTGTTATGTGTACCTCATTGTTACGAGAGATAAACCAGACAGTTGATTATATTTACCATTGACTCCCTTCTTAAATCAGAATACATCCTCGCCACCTTATCTTGGTCCATTTGGTGTAATTTTGGCCGAACTTTCTCTTTTGAGTAGATAATGTATTTTTTCAAAAGTTCTTGAGGGATTGGCTCAATTCCATTAATTCTCTGGTGTGCCTGAAACACAATAGTTAGAAAGTAGGTAAACATGAATAGAAGACATTCTCTTGATCTCATCCTGTAGAAGACACTACTGAAAGGTAAATTTATTCTCTCCACTAATGTAATCAGACTGCAATCAAGACCTGCCATCAGATTAACTCATACCCCACAATAACAGTCTCATTCTTCATATATTTCATATGATATATATGGTACAAACTGAGTGACATACAAATTATTATTATTCCTCTTAAAGGAGGACTGTACACTAACACTGGCCATTTATGGGACCATCTCCTTTGATACTCAACAGAATATATGTAACAAATGAATGAATTTAAACCACGGATTATTGCAAAATACACTTGCTTGCTCTCTGAACGATGCAAACAAATTGGTAATTAAAATGAAAATGAGTCTTATGACTTGAGTCATAAACGGAATTTCATTATAATTACCATGTTGTTTACATAAACAGAGAAACATTTACAATGGTTAGGTCTTGAAATTTCAGTATGCGCTCACATTTGAAAAGAGGTTCTGTATGACTTCTGAATTTAGCATTACATAAAATACGGACCGCTTTTTTCTGGTGACTAAAAATTCTGCTAATTCAGTTGGCATTTCTCCCAAATCTGTATGCCATATAATAAATGGCTATGAGTCACTATGTACTAAGGAATAGTAAAGTATTTTTTCGCAAATTCTTATTCAAAAAAACTCTCGACTTAGTTCAGTAAATTGACAGTGTGGCAGAGCTTATTCTGAATCGAGGAAATATGATATTTGAAAGTTAAGATTTTCATCAAGTGTGATGCCAAAGAATTTTAACAGATGTCTGCTGCATTTTATTACCACTCAGACTAAATATTTACTTCTCGATTCGGGACACAACTAGCGGCGATTAACAAACGAAAACAATTTTGTCATCGAGAGTCACTGCATTTAATTGATATATAAGAACGACGATGTCAATTTTGGATAAAATATTCGTAAAAATAACAATTATGAGCAAGATTATTCTCCATTTCAATTTGATCACCCTTCCGTAGTGTTTCACATCACTTTAAAGTACTGAAATTTCACCATCAGTTATTCCAATTACTGGAATAGCGTGAAAGCAAAAAATACAAATAGATCACAATTGTACTTTGGAATGACAGAATTTTCAGGACGTACCTCCATATCTATATCTGTAGTGCCTTCTTCAGCATTAGGGTGGTGCTTAATATGGCTGCCAACAACAAACTTTGCCAGCAACTCATCCTACAAGTAATTTGGAGATGCATGTTATCAATATCGACAGACACTTCGACTTACATAAACAGCTGAGCAAATAAAATAAGATTTTTTTTCAATTAATGCTGAATAAAAAGTTGATGTCAATACCTTACTTGTAATTAAATTCAAGCAGTACTATTCTTCACTCAGTTTTGAATTTGTGCACTTTGAATTCGTGCACCATTCTGTGTGAATTCAAAACAGACGAAAATATTTTCAAAAAGTCTTGTATCTGACAGTAACAGTTCTCGATCGTTCCTGAAGATACACACATGTATTAAAGACCAGCATGATGAAAACTTACAACAAGTAGAAGAGAACATAACATAACATCATCATTCTGTTGCGCTCCAATTAATCATTCTGATATTTAAATAGTTATGGACATCATTTAAACGAACTTGAAAGAAGTAAACCCACAACTGCGTAGAAACCACTTGTCTGTGTGTATCTTAAATAGTTGGGTTGACATAATTAACTGAATGGCCAAGGTGTCACCCCAGGGTTGTGGATATGGAGACATGCTTTTGTGCACTGTCAGCCTCAAATATGTGTACTTCTTACAAGAATTACAAAATTGAACATTTTACTATTATTTATCACTTTAAATATCAATAGTCTTGAGCTCGGTAATGCATGTAAATATAATTGTCTATTCAGTCCAACTTTCTGTATGTATGTAACTGATTAACATAGGCCTCTGATCTGCTTGTTGTTTGGTATAAATTCAGAAGTCAAACTATTTTTTGCTCAGTTGTAAATTCGTGCACCGATGGGTGTGTGAAAAATAGTACTGCACAAACTTAAATATGAATAAGGTAGTCTTCATTCTGTAAGAATTTAATTTTCTCTTCTCTGAAAGCAACTTAAAATAATCCCTTGGCTTGTTGTTTAAACCCCGTTCTTATTTATAGCATTGATGCTTATGTAGTTTTACATTTTGTATGAATCTATGTAAAATATGATTAGGGTTGGAAATAAAATACGTTAACATTAATTTCTCTTGAGCTTTGCAATTATTTTTTTTCCATCCTTGGAATATTAATGGACTGAATGACTGACTGACATGCACCCTGGAATCCTTTGCCAACAAATAGTTAACTAAATGACGGAGATGATACGATGGTCGATTTTCTTCTTGGCTTTCAAAATCCTTCATACAATTCATCATTTGACCACCGTACTACACATTCACCATTTTTCCTTCAAATTAACTAGAAAACACTAAATCTAAATCTTTAATCTAACATTAATCTGTAGTATGTTTGTAGTGTCTCGCTCAGAAGGAAAATACTTTACTTACTGCCACAGGGTCAACTGTATCCCTCACGACACAGAGTATATCAAATCTTGATAAGATGGGCTCTGTAAGATCAACCTGTAAAAAGACAAAATTAATTATTGTCATATTTTTCCCAAGGAAACTGGAGATGACACGGTCCCAATGAGAACAAGAATACCCAGCACAGTTTAATTGGGCTACATTAAGGGTAACCTTATTAACATTTTATTTATTTAAAAAAAAAAAATACAACCTAGGCCAAAATTAACTAGAGGTGTGACTGTCCCAATGGGACTACGGATACCCCCCTTTTTTAAAAATACTAAGATGTTTGACATGTCAGTAAACATTTAGTTAAAATAATAAAATAACAGTTCCCATTGCAGGTGTACAACCATAACCCTAATCTTAAACCTATTGACCGAAAATTGTAGGAATAAAAGCTTGGACAAAATTATGTATGTTGCGAAAAAAATTCTAAGTCGAATATGGGGAATAACTCCACACAAAAAATGTCGGACAGACGTCATAATTGCAGGTGCACAGGTTCCCATGGTACTAAATATCAGTGCCAAGATTAAAAAACATTGACTGAAAAATGTAGGAATAAAAGCTCGGACAAAATTATGCATGTTGCAAAAAAAGTTTCTAAGTTGAAAAAGGGGGATAACTCCACCAAAAAATGTCGGACAGATGTCATAATCGCAGATGCACAAGTTCCAATGGTACTAAATATCTGTGCCACGTTTTAAAAAAATTGACCAAAAAATGTAGGAATAAAAGCTCGGACAAAAGTATACATGCTGCGAAAATTTTCTAAGTCGAAAAAGGGGGGATAACTCCAAAAAAAAAAGTCCGACAGACGTCATAATCGCAGGTGCACAGGTTCCCATGGTGGTTGATGTCTGTGCCAAGTTACACGGAAATTGATCAAAAAACGACTGAGAAAAACTCCGGACAAAGTTGTGTCCACGGACGGACGGACGACGGACGACGGACGACGGACGGACGACGGACGGACAAGCTGACTCCAGTATACCCCCCCTAACTTCGTTGCGGGGGGTATAACTAGAGGTGTGACTGTCCCAATGGGACTACGGATACCCCCCTCTATTTAAAATACTAAGATGTTTCACATGTCTGTAAACATTTAGTTAAAATAATAAAATAACAGTTCCCATTGCAGGTGTACAACCATAACCCTAATCTTATACCTATTGACCGAAAAATGTAGGAATAAAAGCTTGGACAAAATTATGTATGTTGCGAAAAAAGTCGAAAAAGGGGAATAACTCCACACAAAAAATGTCGGACATACATCATAATCGCAGGTGCACAGGTTCCCATGGTACTAAATATCAGTGCCAAGATTAAAAAACATTGACCGAAAAATGTAGAAATAAAAGCTCGGACAAAATTATGCATGTTGCAAAAAACAATTCTAAGTCGAAAAAGGGGGATAACTCCACCAAAAAATGTCGGACAGACGTCATAATCGCAGGTGCACAAGTTCCCATGGTACTAAATATTTGTGCCACGTTTTAAACAAATTGACCGAAAATGTAGGAATAAAAGCTCGGACAAAAGTATATATGTTGCGAAGATTTTCTAAGTCGAAAAAGGGGGGATAACTCCACCAAAAAAAGTCGGACAAACGTCATAATCGCAGGTGCACAGGTTCCCATGGTGGTTGATGTCTGTGCCAAGTTTAACGGAAATTGATAAAAAAACGACCGAGAAAAACTCCGGACAAATTTGTGTCCACGGTCGGACGACGGACGGACGACAGACGGACGACGGACAGACAAGCTGACTCCAGTATACCCCCCCTAACTTCGTTGCGGGGGGTATAATAAATTGTTTGTTTGTCCACACCCCTACCCAAACATTTTCAGGTGGGTAGGTTGGTAGGGATTTTTTTTTTTGCACAGTGGAATGGCATATTAAGGGTCACCTCCATGGTGCAGGCCGAGGGTATCAATATTAATAAATAGTCAGGGATTAATTTGATAACAAATTAACAATTTAATAGTTGGAAAAACACAACAAGAACAATAAATAATTATGCTGTTCAGTCACAGTTGCTGGAGTTTCTGACCGAAAATGAGCTTCTCAGACAAGATACCACTTTAAATAAAAAAATTAAAAAAATTCTCAATCTCAATAAAAGAATTTCCAGTCGCCGTTAAAATCGAGTCGGTCGGGGCGAGGACAAACAAATACCTTTTTAATTATGGCCCTAGTACAAAATTATGCGAGTCGAAAAAGAGGGATAACTCCACTGAAAATAGTTGGATCAAACTGATTATCGCAGGTACACAGCTTTGCATAGTAAATATCTCTGCCAAATTAAAAAAAAATTACCGGAAAATGTAGGAAAACAACCTGAGACAATATTATGCATGTTGCGAAGACATTCTAAGTTGAAAATATGTAATACCAAATCCCCCCCCCCCCCCCCCCCCTCATACAAATGAGTGAGACCATTCCAGAGTATAATTTTATATTGAATGGGAGAACCATTCAGCAATGTCATGAAAGGCTTATCCCTTTCATGGAGGGAGCTGAGCTGGCGCAGCATTAATGATCCTGTGCCAGTGCATTCTCTTATATACACAAGTCTCCCATAGGCAGCCTCGAATATATAAGAAAATGCCATGGCTTACAGTCAAGGTAAATATTGTTAGGCCCATGTATTCTCTTATATATGCCAGGCTCCCTATGGGAGACTCGCATATATAAGAGAATGCATTGGCACAGGGTTTTCGCAAAAATAGCAGGAAGCTCCAGTCATGGAAGACTCAATACTTACATTTTCTGAGAATGTTAATGAGGCATCATATCTGCCTCCTATTGGATTAGCTGCTGCTATGACAGCACACCTAGCCTGGAGTGATGTGACTATTCCAGCTTTAGACACAGAGATGCTCTGCTGTTCCATAGCTTCGTGTATACTCGTTCTGTCTGCATCGTTCATCTGTAATTATACACTCAAGTGTTACATTGAGGCACAAACAAGCCTGAGTTTAGTGTGTCTATCATTTGCAGAATGAGGTCCTCCAGAGGGTGAATTTAGTGAAGCTATCCTGTACAGTGGTCTAGCATCACCAAATTCACCCTCTGGGGGCCTCATTCTGCATGGCTTCATCAGCTATGGGAGACATAGACTCAGATTGAAGTTCCAAAATGGTGAATATTGCGATGTACACTCATTGGGAACCTCGATTATGCAATGTGTCATCTGCCAATTTGGGGATATAGAGAAACTATACAAAAAAAGAAATAGAATATATGTGATGAAGTTTCTATAGAAATTTGATAATAAAGAATAGTGTTCAAACGATTAGTCGACAAATAATCGTCGACGTTGGTTTGTCGGAAAATCGACTCCAACTTCCACAGTCGACTAGTCGGAATACAGTATATAATCTCATCAGCTGGCCTTGACAATGCATGGTTACACAAAATGTGGGTCAGAAAAACAGCAAAGATAGCTAGTCTATGTTCAAGAAACTTTCCAAAGTCCGAACATATGTAATAATGTCGAGCTTGACATAGAACTACGCCGAAATTCGCCAATGCGATAATTCAAGTTAACCACTACTCATTTTCAATACAAGAGCACACATTACTGAAAACAGTATATAGACTAAGCATGATGTTATCATTTATTTTGGTTCAAATAGTCATGAAACGGCGACAATTAACTTTCTGAGAAAATTCGTAGTGCGCATTTCTAACCAACACAGGTAAAGAGGGAGGGGCTTGCTACGTACGCCTTACGGAAGTTATGGCAACTTACAAAGTAGGCCTATGTACGCATCATCGTATAATGACGTATATATAATCATTATAATGTGTGTCACACAGTGTGTGTTTTCTTTTGTTTTTTTTTATTTTGAGCTGACTTTGAGACTGAGTATCGTTTATTTTCTATACCCTGGCAGGGAAGTATTTATTTGATTTCATGATTAAACAGAAAATCCCTCAATTATTTCCTCAATTATTTATTCTCATTATCATCGTAGATTCGTAGGGAACTTATTTGCGATCAGTGGGTTTCTAGAGCACCGGCTCATTTGCAGCAAAACCACGTGACGTGTCACGTAATTCAATTCTCCGATCACAGTAGAGTGTAAATATTGTGATGATGGCACGGAATTTGTAATTTTCTTTCACATAAGGTTGGTGATGTATTTGGCCGACTAGTCGACGTCGACTCAACTTTTGGGGTTCGACTAGACGACTCCAGAATCCCAGAGTCGTTTGAACACTAATAAAGAAACTTTCCAGGGAAGATGAGGTCAAAGCAGAATGAGGTCCCAGTGGGTGACATTAGTGATGCTAGCCCAGATGAGGGATAGAGTAACTAAATTCACCCTCTGGGGACCTCATCTGCAAATGAGAGGCATCTCATTATTCTCAGGCCTGGGCATAAATAATTCCAGTATGATTTATTTACCCATACATAAATAGATTTATCACATACCCAAGTCCCTAAAACTGGCCTCATATTTTTCAGTAAGACACACATATATTATCGGCACACGCGATGTCAATGCCAGAACTTTATTATTATGTTAATTAGAATATAATTATGATATTCGATTTGGGTTGGGTTTTGTAGTTTTGACTGAGATAAACATGGGTGATAAGGGTGGTTAAACAATTTTGTCAACATGAAAAGACATCTAAAATGGAATTATAGTTTTCTTAATGAAAGTGTCAATGACACTGTAGCTCAACTTGGAAAGGGAATAATTTAATGTATTACAGTCAATGGAGCGATTAGGAATGTGGAAAGTTGAATGTCTAATACTAGTTAAAAGACATGAAGAGAAAAGTAAAATCCAAGATGGCTGCTGGTGGCCATGTTTTCGGCCGAATGACCCCAAAATGAGTCGTTCCCATCCACATGTCATGGTTAACATCCATGACAAATTTTAAAATCCAAGATAACTGCTGGCGGCCATGTTTTTTGGCCAAATGACCCCAAAATTACTCGTTCCCATCTACATGTCAATATTAACATCCATGACAAATTTCATGATGATCAGACGAACAGTATAACCTGTGGCCCATGCTAATGGATTAAATTTTGAAATCCAAGATGGCCGCTGGCGGCCATGTTTTTTGTCCGAATGACCCCAAAATGACTCGTTCCTATCTACATTCCAATTTCAACAGCCATGACAAATTTTATGATGATCAGACTAAAGGTACGACCTGTAGCCCGTGCTAAAGGATTTAGTCATACAAAGAGTAAAATCCAAGATGGCTGCTGGCGGCCATGTTTTTTGGCCGAATGACCCCAAAATGACTCGTTTCCATCTACATGTCATTATTAACATTCTTGACAAATTTTATGATGATCAGACTAAAAGTACGACCTGTAGCCCGTGCTAAAGAATTTAGTCATACAAAGAGTAAAATCTAAGATGGCTGCCGGCGGCCATGTTTTTTGGCCGAATGACCCCAAAATTACTCGTTCCCATCTACATGTCAATATTAACATCCATGACAAATTTCATGACAATAAGACAAACAGTACGGCCTGTAGCCCGTGCTAATGAATTGAATTTTGAAATCCAAAATGGTCGCTGGCGGCCATGTTTTTCGGCCGAATGACCCCAAAATGACTCGTTCCCATCTACATGTCAATGTCAACATCCATGACAAATTTCATAATAATCGGACCAAAGGTACGAACTGTAGCCCGTGGTAAAGGAAATTGTTGACGAATCACGCACACAGACACGCACGACGGATACCAAGCCATGGCAATAGCTCAAACTTTACAAAGTAAAGTTGAGCTAAAAATGTATTTACTTCTTTGGTTGTGATAAGGAAATCAATATTAATTTTTTTTTAACCCCAGTTGTTTCACGATTGTTTTTCCTTGCTAAAAAGTGATTATGCGATTAAATGGATCTAAAATTCATCGCAATTCTATACAAAAATTATTAACCTTGTCCACTAAATTCAAATTCGAGCCTCGCTAAAGCTTGGCTATTTAGTGAACTCGGTTAATATATTTCAGATATAATTGCGACTCATTAGAGATCCTCTACTAGGATACTAGGAAAAACAATTAAGTAATAACTTGCTCCTGCTGTGGTCCTAGATGCTAAAATATAAATGCATATTAATCAGTCAAATAGTATACTAGCATCATAGGAAAAATACTAGTAAATCATACTGCTACGGGAGTATCAGATTGAAGTTACCAAGTTGAAGTTGGTGAAGTTCACCTATTAGTACCTCGATTATGCAATTTATCTTATGCAAATTAGGGGATATAGACACTGAACAGAAGGGAACAAAATGTTGATAAATAACAGGTTTTGGGCAATTTTATACTATAGTGGACTGTGGTTAGCATTATTTTTGGGCAATTAGTCGATTCTGATAACTGAAGCGGCATTTCAAAAAAATTGTTGTTGTTGGAATCTGATGATATGGGGACCATCAAATCGGATTCAGTACCTTTACGTTCAAAAGTGGCATAAGACTTATTGGGCACCTTTCATATGAACATGGATATGGTATTCGATTTCAACCTATTAGGTCACTTTAAAATAGATATGTCTTATAGAGTGATAAAGCTAATTGAGCTCAGTCCATAGTCAGGCAGAAGCACCATACATAACAGTTAAAGATAAAATAGTTATAATTTTGGTAAAATATGATTGATAATGCGTAATTATGAGATAACTAGAGGTGAGATATGAGAATGGTCAGATTGAAGATATTAGAGTCATTACATTGGTAGCATACCGTATGTCTATATAATGGGTGGGTTACTTTGCTTCTAATAGCTGATCATTGGAAAGATACAAGTCTATAAACAGCAAAAATATAATTAAAATTAGGGTTAATATTTTCAAAAACATTAAATCGATACGAAAATCTATAGTGAAGAATGTGTCATGATTTTAACCTGGATGTGATTATAAGAGTGATTGGGTTAAAAATGTTAAGTTATCACATTGTGTCCACAGGATTTTTGGAGAATGTTAATATTTTTAAGCAAATAAACCAAATGACCCTCTCTATGGAGGTCAGGGGTGTGTTATCATAAACTATGACATGAAATATAAACATATATCATTGACAAATATTTGAGTTATCAAATCAGATAGCAAGGGATTAATCTTAACCACACTAATGAACTGATCGACACAAAATAGTCTATAAAAGCATGTAATAGGATTTAGAAGCCCATACAATAGGTCAGTCTCAACAATACAAGCAACGTTATTATTATCCTGCACCCCAAATGCAATAGAGGGAATTTTAAAATAGGACATTTCCTCTAATGATGAATATTCAATTGGTGGTTTTTAGAAATCCTTACTGAACCTGGCTCAAAGTGAAAGGTATAATTTAATATCTGCCTATCCAATATCATATGTCTATGGAATGGGTTAGTTTTAATCCCAAAATCCATGCAAGTGAAAAGTGGATCACCATCAACCTGGACATACAATCAGAACGATCAAATGAAAAGCATCAAAACCATATGATGTGTGGAGAGGGTTAATCATTTTCAATGACATCATATGATGGAACTACGGAATGGGTGGGTTAATTTTTTTCAAAGATAAGATACAGTGTCTCTACAGCTCTGTAAACAAGTGCTGGTGTATTTTGTCAATAAAATGTACCTATCCATACCAGTAGCTAAATATAGAATCTAATAATTCACTGCTCTGCTCTGTGACTTTCTCTTAAAATTCTCAGTGTCAGTGTATTACATGTAATTACATTATCAGTTACTTGAATTATAAAGGGCCATAACTCTGTTAAAATATATCGGATCAAACCCAAATTCGAACTTGATCTGTATTTTGGGGTGAGGACCACATGTACCAAATTTGGTGTCGATCAGATGAAAAATACTTAAGTCATCACAACTTGGATGAATTCTATTTAAAAACAAAGAGTGGAAAGGGTTAACTATACCATACCAAAATCCATACAGATGAAGAATGTGATAATAAAAACCTAGGTAAGAAATATGAGGCATATCAGAAGAAAATTGTTTGACTTAGATGCATCAGATAGCATTTGTGTGCAGGGTTAATTATTTTCTAAACCGATCAACCAATCGATACAAAAAAATATACAGGTGACGAGTGTGTCATCATAAACATGCACATAAAATTTGAACACGATCCGATAAAAAATATTCGAGTAATCGAATCGGATAGCAAGTGTCTACAGACAGACGGCCGGATGGTTGATCCGGACGTCAGCATTATGTGTACCAACATGGTATGGGTACACATAAAAATTTATTAAAAACAATGTTAAGTTGATACTATAGATACTTCCCAGAAGATGAGGCCAAAGCGGAACAAAGAGATGGACTGTCATCCGGTGCATACCCCCTTGTGGCATACCGCCTAGTGTGGTCATATCTATAACTTATGACTGCTATACTCAAGACAGATGGACCCAAAAATCAGCATTTTCATATAAACAAAGATGAATAACTACAGAACAAAAAACCAAAACAGAACAGTTGAATGTGCCATTAAATATCCAAAATTTCATTGAGATCCGAGCACTACTGTTCAAGTTATGACCTGAACAGACATCGGATGGACCAAACAGCCAACATTTCCAGATTAACAAAGATGAATAGCAGAACAGAACAATGGAACCCTCTATTGAATGTCCTCATAGTAGTGAACATCCATACCAAATTTCATTGAGATCCCAGCACAACTGTTGAAGTTACGACATGAACAGACACCAGACAGACCAAAAAGCCAACATTTTCAGATAAACAAAGATGAATAACTCTAGAATGGAAAAGCAGAACAGAACAATGGAACCCTCTATTGAATGTCCTCATAGTAGTGAACATCCATACCAAATTTCATTGAGATCCGAGCACTACTGTTCAAGTTATGACATGAACAGACATCAGACGGACGTACAGGTGCAAAACAGTACTGAGGTCCACAGATGGTAAATTTGGTGATACCAGCGGGATTGCATCACTAAATTCACACTATGGGGACCTCATTCTGCAAATGTGAGACACTCTATATCCAGCCTTGCTCAGCAGTCTTGAATATTACTTTGAAGGTGATCAAAACAATTTTTTATAACTGGAAGAAAAGCATAACGTGAAAGTGGAATATTGCTGGAATATCATTCGATCAATAGCATAACTAATACCCAGGGTTGTCAAAGTACCGACGGTACCACAACTTTCGGTACCAGTTCCGTACTGATGTTCAGTATCGCAAACCGCGTCGGTATCGGTACTCATTGGAGTGGTCTTTTATACTGCAAATAACTTTGGTTTCATGGGTTCAATCATCAAATATTTGATAAATTCGAGGTTTAGTTAAACAACGAAAATAAAAATCATAACAACATTTACAATTAAGTTGTTGTCTGCGGCGTTTTTCGGCAAGTCGCAAAGGGTTGAATTTAAAAAAGACGGAATACAGAGTGGAACGAATGTAGACATTTATGTTCGACTACTGGGCCGGCTAACACTGTAGGCTTGTATCATCATTGTATGGATACATGGTAGTGACGGTCACACGGTACACCACATTATTTGTGTGATAATTAATTGGAGAACTCACTAATCGGCCATAAATTCATAATGCCGCCATATTACTCGCATGTTGTAAATTTGTAATTTCATAAATGATGTCACCCAATGAAACCAAAGTCGTTTCCAGTAAGCCTAGTTCAGGCTAGTTTTAGTTGTCTAGTTCGAAAATTTGGAATAGATTTTGACAGAAATGTCTGTGACATTAACTTTATATCACAAATTCACAATAAAAGATAAAACAAAAAATAAAACTCAAATTTTCTCAATAGATGTCCCTCATCATGTCATTCGAGTAAGTCAAGTTCTTATACAATGTCAACATCCATGGATGGTAATTTTGGGCACTTTTGCGCCTTGTCGGTCCCCAAATGGTGGGTGCATATAAATGACAGTGCGTCAAGTAGCCGATTTCCCATTCGTGAACGAATCTTAGTGGTGAACAATGCACATGCGGGCGGAAAATGCTCGTTCTACTTCAACACTAGTTGGTTGAATTGAACACAGGTCAGCGTAGAGCAGTTCCAAAATTTTTGGACGAACCTTTTTGTGGTTTTCCACACACGGAAATCGCGTTGGATATTACTTCCACAAGGCTCGTTGTCGACATCAACAGGGATCATAACCGATTCCGGCAGCATCAAAGAAATACAATCATCTCAAGCTCCCACACAATGTTGCATTCTGTCAATTTCGTGACAAGTTGTCATAGTGTGGCACACTGTGCCTTTGATATTTGAATGTGCTGACGATATCACGTTAACCCATTGCAGTTGTGTTGGGCCTTATGTTGAGCTGCTCAATCAACCCTTTACATTCATTAAGAGGTAGATATTAATAGAAATCAACAATCAGTACCGAGAACCGTCGGTACTCGACGTCAGAACCGGTACCGATCTAATTCCTGATTACCGCCGGTTTCGGTACCGCTACCAGTACCTATTGACAACCCTGCTAATACCTATATCACTTTAAAACAGTTTTAGTCATCTAGCGCATCATTGAGGCAGATCTTACCTTGTCAAACTCATCTATGAGACAGATTCCTCGGTCAGCCAAAACAAGAGCTCCAGCTTCCAGTGTCCATTCCTTAGAAACTGGATTCCTCTGAACATAAGCTGTGAGACCGACAGCTGACGCACCCTGTCCAGTGGTGTACACAACACGATGAGCAGTCTTTTCAATATATTTAAGAAACTGTGACTTTGCAGTTCCTGGATCTCCACAGACAAGAACGTTCATGTCTCCTCTCACTTTGTGTTTTCCACCAGGATTCTTAGATTCTCCTCCAAACATACTTAAAGCGATAGCCTTTTTAATGTCCTCATGACCAAATATTGAAGGAGCAATGCTGCAGAATATCTAAAAAGAGAAAAAGCAAAAAGTGTGATGTTAAAGACATATTATGGACCTGTTCAGGTGCGTGAAACAGATAAGTTAGTATGCAGGCAAACTGAAGGAATGTAGCATTCTACTAACATTGCCGAAAATCTCAAGCAAATCGACCATACCACTCCACAGAAAATATAGTCCGAACTACGCTCTATAAAGGCGATAAAGTAACGAAAACGATTTCACCATTGAGAGTCGCTGCATTTAATTAATATATAAGTTGTCAATTTGGATGTAATAGTTGTCAAAATAACGACTTTGAGCAAGATTATTCTCCATTTCTATTTGATCACACTACCGGAGTGTTTCACATCACTTTAATATTAATACATAAGAAGGGCACTAAAATATTCAGCCAATCAAATAGCAAAGGAGTTGCATGAGATATATTAGACTAAGTAATCAGACACATTGCTTCAGAACAAATGCGATATTTCTAAAGCTGATCTAATTTGGGGGAAGCCCACACACGCTGGAGAAACAGGCCTTTATATTCTTCCAAATTCAAGACGGTAAACGCTGTGCCCAAAATATGGAAATGTGCCCAAAATGAACATGAGAGTGAAACTGTTGCCATTGCATCTGATTGCATATCTATATTTAAAGACATATTGTGGACTTATTCGGGTGCATTAAATTGATAAGTTAGTGCTCAGGCGCTATGCCAACCTGGATAATGTGGCATTCTACTAACATCGACGAAAATTTCAAACAAATGGACCACACCACTCCAAAGAAAACATCGTCTGAACTACGCCCAATTGTAAATATTTACATCTCGATTCGGGATGCAGCTATCGGCGATAATCTAACACAAATGATTTCGCCATCGCGATTCATTGCATTTAATTAATATATAAGAATGACGATATGTATCGTCAATTTGGATTAATATTCGTAACAAATAACTACTGTAAGCAAGATTATTCTCAATTTGTCTTTGATCACCCTACCGGAGTGTTTCACATCACTTTAATGTGTAACCTGTAGTACTGAGAAACACTGTTCAAAATTTCGAATTTATCCAATATTGATATTGGATCAAAGACAAATTATTACTGAATGGATCATTCTTGGAAATTGTATGCAAGGATTTCAAGCTTTTTGGTCTAAAATTTGAAATTTTATCCTTTGATCAGACTGAAACATGGTTAGCCCTGATGTGCACTAATCCAAAGGTCTGCAGGCCTGAGAATAAGGTGCCTGTCATTGGCAGAATGAGGTCCCCAGAGGGTGAATTTAGTGATGCTATCCTGCATAGCAGGCTAACATCACTAAATTCACCCTCTGGAGACCTCATTCTGCTTAGGCCTCATCTTCTCGGAAATTTCTCTTTATTATCAAATTTCTAAAGAAACTTCTTCGCGTAGATTCCATTTCCTTTTTAGTTTAGTTTCTCTATATCCCCAAATTGGCAGAAGACACATTGCATAATTGAGGTTCCCAATGGGTGTACATCACAATATTCACCATTTGGGAACTTCAATCTGAATCTATGTCTCCCATAGCAGATGAGACCACGTAGAATGAGGTCCTCATAGGGTGAATTTGGTGATGCTAGCCCGCTATGCAGGATATCATCACTAAATTCACCCTCTGTGGATCTCATTCTGCAAATGACAGGCACACTAAACTCAAGCTTGAAGGTCTGATGAGAAATGACATTCTACAAGAAGATTCAATATGACCGTATGATTCAAGTGTATGTTAACCCTTCCATGACTGGAACTTCCTGAAATTAAAAAAAAACATTGTGCCAATGCGTTCTCTTATATATTGAGAAATAGCCATATGAGTCTTTTGTATACAATGATTGTAAATCCCAGGTATAAATTAACGGCAAAATAACACCTTTTTAGACTCATGAGATATATTATTGTGCAAATATAATGTTAATAATACACGAGCTTTCGATCCTTCAAGGGATTTTTATATATATACTTGATTATATAACATTATATTTGCACAATTATTAAATATATCTCTTGAGTCTAAAAAGGTGTTATTTTGCCTTTAATTTATACCCGGGATTTACAATTATCGTATTCTCTTATATATGTGAGTCACCCATATGGAGCCTCTCATATATAAGAATTTACATTGGACAGGCCTGCAGATTTCAAAATTATGTGTAACCTATTTTTCGTTTGCCTGATTTGTGCTTAGGTAACCCATAGGTTACAACAACTGGCATTATTAATTACAGATGGGCAGCTCATTGAACTAATGTCATGATTTTGAATGTCTCATTTTGGGACTTGATTGAGCAATAATTAAGGTGAGAATCATTTATCGCGAGAACTACATAAAACTTTGGTGCGACCTATTTTTCGTTCACGACATTTTCATATTAGGTAACCTCCAGGCGAACTGAACAGCCGTTCGCCTCAAATTTGAAGGCCTGTTGGACAAACAATATTTACCTTGATCTTGTAAAACCAGCACATACTCTTATATATGTATATATAAGAGAATGCACTGGCACATGATCTTTAATGCTGCAGCAGCACAACTCTCATCATGAAAAGGTTAACAGACTGCATTCGGACATGACCTGCATTTCCATTTGAGTAATCCACATACCAAACTTATTGGAAATGGATACAGTAACTTAAGTTATCATTCAGATACCAAAATAATTTTCAAATTCTATGTCAAACGATTGGCGGATCATGAACTGCAGATCTTCAACCGATACTGACGGGAAATTAATGTACACCATATGAATTGGGATGGGTTGAAAGTGTTAATAATTTCCAAACCGATCAACACCAAAATAAATACAGATAACATTATTCATCATAAACATGTATATGAAACATGACTAGATCAATTATTGATTTAGATAGAATGTGTTCATGTAGCTCTATAGGTGTGTCATCATAAACATGCACATAAAATATGAACATGATCGGATGCAAATTACTTTGAGTTATTGCATCAAATACCATATAACTACGGACAGACAATATTTCCATTATATAAGAGCATCACTGGGGCGTGGCTAAATACGCCTGTTAGTTTAATTGTGAATGGTTATAAAATCTGATTAATTAAGTTGAAAAATGTCCATAAATCATGTAGAAATAATAGGGACAGAACCGATATTTGAAAATGAACTGTATTTTTGGATGAGAGACAAACATATCTGCTTTGGTTCAGATAAAATAATCCAACCTAGACTTACCAATCAAACACCCAAGATGGTATGAATTGAAATCAGGCAAATTTGAAGTCGAAAAAGAGCCGTAACTCATATATAAATAATTAAGGAGTCCATAATCGACCTTGGCCTGCATTTTTATAATATAAGCACACATACATCCTTAGTTTTCCAAAATTTCAGATATTTGAGTATTGTAGCAAGGTTTGCAACAGCAGCCACTATACTATACTAACCCTTTCTCCTATCCTTTCGTCTTTCGACAGCTGAACAATAGCTTTAACATCCTCATCTGTTAGACTGTTGGCCGCCAACTTATCATCCTTCTTTGTAACATAGTTGGCCTGTATAACTGTAGCAAATATTGGAAAGCCATTTGCCATGTTCAGAGATCCATCATAATTATTGTGATAAATACCCGTTAATTCCTGAAAGCAAATAGAATGTCATTTAACCCTTTCATGAGTTGCGCTGGTGCAGCATTAAGATCATGTTCCAGTGCATTCTGTTATATATGCGAGTCTACCATAGTGAGCCTTACATATATAAGAGAATGCACTGGCTTACAGCAGTTACAGGGTCAAGGTATTTATTGTTAGGCCAATACATTCTCTTATATATGCGAGGTTCCATATATATATATGGGAGACTCGTATATATAAGAAAATGCATTGGCACAGGGTTTTCGCAAAATTTCAGGAAGGTCCAGTTATGGAAGGGTTAATACTTGAAATAATGTCATAGTATTAGACAGTATTGAATAAAATATGTAACTTCTCGAATGCAGGCCTGAGTTTTCGTGGGTATTACAAAATTTGGACTGTAACTGATCCGCTAGGTAATTAAACCTGTCATCTGGAAACTAGAAGAATTATCAGCTCTAATGAACCAAGGCAGTTGAATGGATGGAAATAGTTGTCGATGTTGATAAAGAATTGTTAACCTCTTGGCTGCTTAGATCCATACTGAGGATGCCTGTGGACATCATATATCATGTGGAGTGTTACATGCCTGTACAGACCTGCAGGTTTCAATCTATGTGTAACCTACTTTTCCTTCACCTGGCTTGTGCTTAGTAGAGATGGGCGGTATTGAAATTGTAAGCTCGGTATCGGTAAATTTCCGTCGATTTACCGCGGTATCGGTACGGTAATCGGTATTGCTATTAAATTATAAAACCAGAGCAGAAATTCCAGGTAAATTGCGGTACCTCAATTTTTTAACTGAACAATGTTCATGAAAATATGCCCACTGATTTACTTACATTCGCGACAACAGCTAAATGAGGCAACACAATGACCTACACAATTATTCAATTAGGTGATATTCAGATATCTCTTTGATCATTTACACGCAGGCCGTCGCACCGCTTTTGAAAAGAATAAGAGATTGCATCATTGCGTGGCTACAATATCTATACGTGTCAATTTCGTCACATTTTCGCGAGTGAATAGAATTGTGAGTAGTAATCAGTGATCACAATTCACAAATCCTAATCAATAGCCGCAACGCTGAAATAAATCTTAGAATTTAATCAATTGATGGATCTGTTCTATTTTTAGAAAGTGAAAGTAGATTTTGATTCACTGTATAAATGAAATCGGACCTTATTTCTGTTTATGCCGCTTGCATTGTCGATGTCTTTGAAGTCGCCAAAGCCATGTGTTATACGGACTGCCACCACCTGAGTCAGTGTGGCATTGACGACGTTACAATGTAGCAATAACTTACAGCACTGCTTCTTTGATACACTGTGTAGTGTGTATCTATTCTAACAACTGCATTGATTGTTAGGCCCGTAACTAGGTCAGCCATCTGTGAGTGTTTATTCCTTTTGCTCGCTCAAGGCCTGTCAAACTGATAAAAGGTCACGGTCTTTGTGATGGTCTGATGGATTTGTATAATTCTGAGATTAATTTTAATTAAAGAACCGAATAAAAACTGTTTACTGAGAAACTTTACTCAATACGAAGACACACAAGTTGGCAACACATGAATAATTTCAGTACCGAAAATTCGGTATTTTTAGTTTTGATTCGGTACGGTAAATCGGTATTACGCTGATACCGATACCGCACGGTAAATACCGATTACCGCCCATCTCTAGTGCTTAGGTAACCCATACCATAGGTTAGCAGAAGTGTTACACAATCTGTTATAATAACTACAACTGGTATTATTAACTACAGATGGGCAACTCATTGAAATACCGTAATAAATTTGAATGTCTCAAATTAGGTGAGAATCAGTTATCGCGAGACCTACATAAAACTTTGGCGTGACCTGTTTTTCATTTTAGATAACCTCCAGGCGAACTTAACAGTCGTTGGCCTCAAATTTGCAGGCCTGCTGTACAGAGTATGGACTGACTTCAGAAGTTGAGTGTAGTAGCAGTTTGCCATCAATTATATTAATGGTTACTCAGATGCTGGTATCTAGTGAACTAGTGTATCCAGTGTAAATATATGTTTTAAACAATGTCTGATGATCCAGAATTATGTATGATAATAGCCATTGCATGGAGTAGGGCTTTCCTTCTTGCATAAAAAGATGATATGAAAATTGTTACGTACCATTTCATCACCAGGCTTACAAGTGTCAACCAAATCATCAAGAAATATGACGTCCTTTGATCTTGGTAGCCGACCAGCAGGGACCTTTCCAGGACTCTCTTGTAGTGTCACCCGCTGGTAATTTTTATATACTGTCTGAAATTCAATGGTAAATACAATAAAATATCTGAATGTGACTTCAGATTTGTTGATAACCAAAAGAAATTTTTAATTAATTTCTTCTGGAAACAGAAAAGGCACTGATTTCAATGTTTCAAGCTGATAGTACAGCAATGAGACAGAATTCCTGTTTAAAGGTGTACAGTAATGCATAAATAATTGACTCCTTAATCACAGCAGAATTATGGGCAATTTTTCAGGATTTAGTCGGAAAATTGGCTTGTTGCCATTCAACGGAAATTTTTAAAAAACCTATTTTACTTCTTTTTTCGATTCTAGTGCATAAATAACATATTGGAACAAGAATTGCCACATGAAAGAAAAAGAAGTCCTCGTAAGGTGAATTTGGTGATGCTAGCCGGGGAGCCCAGCCTGCTGTGCGGGGTAACGTCACTAAATTCACTCTCTGGGACCTCATTCAACAAATGTCCAGCACCATATTGTCAGCCCTGTTTGGACAAAATATATTACCAGATAATTATGCAAGTTAGTGTCTTTCGATTGCGAGTTGAAAATTTTTCTACTTTCAATAAAATTTGAGATTTAAAGATGCATTATCCGAAGTAATGCTCCTAATTTACTATTTCTTTGGCTTCGAGGGTAAAACATATGTGATTCGAGTCGAGAACCCATCCATCAAAGCTCAGAGTGATCAGATATCAATTTTTGAAGTTTGTTATTTCTCGAGATGTGCAATTATTTGTGGCCCAGAAAAATGCCATCAAATGGACGGTCTCAGACAAAATTGCGGATGAAGATGGATTAACTCTATAATCAAGTGGTAATGAAGATGGATAACTCTACAATCAAGTGGTAATACGGTCAAATTTTGTGATACTCAAGTGATAATACGGCCATATTTCATTGAACAAAATGTTGATAAATAACACGTTTTGGGAAATTTGATACCATAGTTGACAGTGGTTAGCATTATTTTGTTGCAATTAATCGATTCTGATAACTAAAGCTATAAAACTATTGAAGAAATGTTGTTGTTTTATCTTGATATAGGGACCGTCTGATCGGATTGAGTACCCTTAACCCTTTCATGACTGGAGCTTCCTGAAATTTTGTGAAAACCCTGTGCCAATCCATTCTATGTATGCGAGTCTCCCATAGGGAGCCTCACATATATAAGAGGATGCACTGGCCTGACAATATTTACCTTGACCTTGTAAGCCAGTGCATTCTCTGATATATGCGAGGCTCCCTATGGGAGACTCGTATATATAAGAGAATGCACTGGTAGAGGGTCTTTAATGCTGCACCAGTCATGAAAGGGTTAAACTTACCTGTTCCATGTTAATTTCGAATGGCCCTGTAGACTGGCATTCTGGACATGACCCTGGTTTGACCTCTTGGTTTTGTGACTGGTAGAAGGGACCAAGAACGTAGTTACATTTGTTGCAGTCGTACTTGATAATACTGAGCTGTGGTAAAACTCCTGTGCATGAAGTTACCACACCGTTGGTTCTGATGAGTTGGTTCAGGTGCAACTGTCTGTAAAGCAAAAAATATTATTCTTTGACCAGTTGAACAAGCATGTAAATAGCGTGTCAGTCATTTGCAGAATAAGGTCCCCAGAGGGTGAATTTAGAGAAGCTATCCTGTACAGTGGGCTAGCATCACCAAACTCACCATCTGGGGACCTCATTCTGCTTAGGCCTCATCTTCTGGGAAGTATCTAGTATCAAATTAACATTGTTTTTGGTTACTTTTCCCCCTCTGGAAAGTTTCTATATCCCCTAATTTGCAGATGATAAAATGCATCATCGAGGTGACTAATGGGTGAACATAACCAACTACAACTGGGGAACTTCAATCTGATCGTAGTTCTCCCATAACAGTTGAGGCCTAAGCAGAATGAAGTCCCCAGAGGGTGAATTTGTGATGCTAGCCCTCTGGGGACCTCATTCAACAAATGACAGTCACACCATTTTATTCTTTGACAAGCACCCATTGTTGCAAAATTAGGATTAGTTAATCATTTTCCAAAATGCAGTTTAAATCTACTTGAAAAAGTTAAAGACGACTAAATTCTCCTATGTGCATACATAAGTCACTTAAACTTTACACAGGGATAAGTTAAAAACCATCTGTTTTGCACAATAACGATCAACAATACTTAGACAATGGTGGTAAAAACCTGATAAAAATAATTTAAAGGCATATTATGTACTTGTTAGGGTGTGTGAAACTGATAAGTTAGTATTCAGGCGCTATGACAACTGGAGGAATGTAACATTCTACTAACATCGCCAAAAAATTGAAGCAAATCGACCGTACCGCTCCATAGGTAACATTGTCAGAACTACGCTCAAGTGTAAATATTTACTACTCGAATCAGGACGCATCTATCTGTGATAAACTAACGAAAAACTATTTCACCATCGAGAGTCACTGCATTTAATTCATATATAAGAATGACGGTGTGTGTTGTCAATATGGATATACTATTTGTAAAAATATTACTACTTTGACAAGATTATTCTCCATTTCTATTTGATCACCATAACGAATTGTTTCATATCACTTTAAAAAAAAAAATCTTTTATTTTTATAATTTAAAAAAAAAAATATCAAGTTTCGGGTCAGCGGTAGTGATGTTCCGATAATCGGAATCGGAATCAGCCATCGGCCGATTATAGCCCATCGTACCTCGCAGTTGAACATCGGCTTTTACCGATTGTCAAAACAAATAAAAACGTTCTTGTATCTAAGCGCAATATGCACGCTTTAATAAACGTACACAATCCAACCATAGTATTGAATGTAAAACGCAATTGTAACAGCCTAAAAAGAAGCCATTGGCATCATCCAAACAGTCTGATATGATTATATATTATAAACATGGCAATTCACATGCCCGACGTACTTCCCGTGTAATATGAAGTTATTGGTTCAATCGCGTCGACACGAAATAGATTCAAAGACAGCTTTCAACAGCTGACCCCATTACAGTATAGACTCTTGTTGAGCACGTGGGATGTGACATGCTATGTCAATAATTTGAAGCACACACTGAATGAACTAGTGCAGTCGCGATCAGAACTGTCTTCAATAACGACCAACGTGAGGAGGGGCATAATTAGCTTTTTCGTCTGTACAGTGTATGCTATGAAATACGCTTAACTCCACGTTGAACTTGGAGGCGGTCTCGCAAAAACAAAATTGAGTAGGTGGAACCAATCTCTACCAGAGCACACGGGTATCATACTTCCTTACCGAGTCATCAAGGGAGGTAAACCCTGCATGGAGTTTGAGGCGAAACTATAAAAGCTTCCCAGTTGTTAAAAGACAAAAGGTGTGACCAATGGGAACTTGGGAAATCTGAGACAAATATGACAGCAATTGTTATCCATCAATCTGAATTTAGTTAATAATCATCGCCATTCCATACATTGTCGCAAACTTATAAGTATTCAATCAAGAGTTTTACACCGCGTGCAAGTATTCCACACACGGCCATAACGTTACTCTGAGTCGGCACCTTTGATCTCGTTGTCAAAACAACTACCGATATACATCAAATGCAGCGCACAACTGACGTCAGTGGAAATACTTTCGCGACAGTGGTATATATTTCTTTGATGTATTTGGCTTTGAAACTATACCGGGATAGGAGTGCAATGAGTGTATATAGGTCCATTATGGGAGCAAACGCACAGTAGCCTATATTTAAACATCGGAATCGGAAATCGGCCGATTGTGCCTCCAGTTATCGGAAATCGGTCCGATGGGCTTTTTCATTATCGGAACATCACTAGTCAGCGGTTATTTTAAATAGGGTAAGTTGATGTGTGGAAAGACATTTTTTTTGGTTGGCCCAAGCCAATTTCTAGTGAACTCACCTTAATGAACGCAAAGCTTCTATGAGGGGAAGTTCTGATATTCTTACATGAATTTCCTTGACAATTTTCTCATAATTTGGATACATTCCTAACACTACTTCCTTGGCTGCCTGAAACATATCAATCAGTATATAATTATCAACCAGTATACAATCATAACCTCGAAATTAGGAAAAACGTTTTATGGATAATTTAATGCTGTGCCATGTTAGATTGTACATGTTGCCATGGCATTTTCCATGGCATTGCTTATTGCCTTGGCCAATTGCGAGGACTGTACAAATTAATCCTTTTTATACTAAATGGATTCTCTCATTCAATTATATAAGTACTATCTGAAACATTATTCATTGTCGAGTCACCAAATTTGGTTGAAAATCGGACCAGGTCTGGGAGAAAAATCCGGACAGACAGATCCTACTCTTTTTTATATATATAAGTATATATTGGAATAGTCCATTATTCATTTGGAGGGATATTCAGGAAATATAAACAAATGATAGATAATAGAATTCATATTCATTGGTGGGAAATGTCCAGATAATAAGTTCCACTATAGTCGTTTGTTGAACTTATTATCTGAACATTTCCTATGGGATAACTATTCGTCAATGAGAATAGAAGTGGTTAATTCAATAAACATGACACAAGGACAGATGTTTTCATTTTCAGGACGCATTACCTGGTTGGCATATAACTTTGTATGAATCCCATTCTTTAGAGGAAATTGTATTATTGAATGAAGTAGAACATTTAGACAAGCTAATACCATTTGAAATTTGAAATAAGGCCAAAAAAAAACAAACCTGTGTTTAGGGTTTCCCTACCTACCCTAGAAAAAGGTGCCTACCCAAAACTTTTTATTGGACTGTAGACACAGATAATTTTTTTTTCCTCAGTGGGAAGGGCATCGAAAGGTATCTTACCCATTTTCAAACCTCTCCTATAAAAAAAATTTAGAAGTTTTTTTTAGTCTAGTGTTCTGATTAAATCAAGATTAGCAATATTTAGTATTGAACCTTTCAATTAATCTGAATTGTGAAGCTTTTAGATTGAATTGTCAATGACCCAATGGAATTCAGAATAAACAAATTTGAAAAAAAGAAATAAATTCTCATTCTCATGCCCCGCCGCATTAGGCCTTTTTATTGCAATGCTTGATGTTATGACAAAAAAACTTACGAAAAAAAAAAATTGAATTTATTTTTTATTTTTATTTTTATTTTTTTATTTTATAAACAAGTCCATAGTGTTGAATATTAGTGTGCATTGAGCTCTAACATGTAATGTGTTAAAAAGTGACTTGCAGGCTTACAACATGAAGTAGATGACTACAATTAAGACAAGAGGTGGCATCAGAGATGCTGTGTCTCGTTTTCAGTGGCTTACCGCCGGTGGCTACCGCCAATTGGTGTGCATCAGTATCGATAGACTAATTAATAGGTAAAATCGAAAATGACTAATTAAGGGCCATAACTCCATCAAATTTTATCGGGCCAGGCTGGTTTTCGAACTCGTCCGAAATATTCTTGGCAAGTATGTCTATTCCAAATTTTAAACAAATCGGAGGACGTTTGTTGAAGTTATCGCGCTAACGAGCTAAAAATTCACGAAAAATGACTAATTAAGGGCCATAACTCTATCAAATTTTATTGGGCCAGGCTGGTTTTCGAACTCGTCCAGGATATTATTGGAAGACACTTATATACCAAATTTTAGTTGAATCGGATGACGTTTGTTGAAGTTATCGTGCTAACGAGCTAAAAATTCACGAAAAATGACTAATTAAGGGCCATAACTCTATCAAATTTTATTGGGCCAGGCTGGTTTTCGAACTCGTCCAGGATATTATTGGAAGACACTTATATACCAAATTTTAGTTGAATCGGATGACGTTTGTTGAAGTTATCGTGCTAACGAGCTGAAAATTCGTACAAAATGACTAATTAAGGGCCATAACTCTATCAAATTTTATCGGACCAGGCCGGTTTTCGAACTCGTCCGAGATATTCTTGGGAGACACCTATATACCAAATTTCAATCAAATCGGATAACGTTTGTTGAAGTTATCGCGCTAACGAGCTGAAAATTCGTGGAAAATGACTAATTAAGGGCCATAACTCTATCAAATTTTATCGGACCAGGCCGGTTTTCGAACTCATCCGAGATATTCTTGGGAGACACCTATATACCAAATTTCAATCAAATCGGATAACGTTTGTTGAAGTTATCGCGCTAACGAGCTGAAAATTCAAAGGGCCATAACTCTGTAATAAATGTGCGGACGAACCCGATTTTTAGTCTGCAGCTTACGTGCATGGATATGTACTCACACACCAAAATCTGTTTTTAATCCGTCAATAAATGGTTGAGTTATAAGCAAAACACGCCGCCCGCCCGCCCACCGTCCCTCATCAAACTATAAGTCGAGTTTTGAAAAAAAAAACTCGACTAAAAATGATAAGCTGATCCTCATGCTCTTCTTACAATGGACCTATCCCTATGTCCTGCCCACCTGTAGGCTGCATGGTTACTGTTACTACGCACCACAAGCCATCTCAATTCCGCAATCTCTTCAGTGCTAAAATAGCTTCCGATGAGAAAGGACTGTGTTGTTAAACGCCATGTAACACGATAATATAGTTTGTTCTTAATATCACGATTTTTAGATACCTTTGTGTGTATATATGCAACATGTAAAAGTGACTGTCGTTAGATATAAACAAAAATAGAACCAGTTTTTAATGTGATTGTTAGGCCACTTCCGATAAACAACAAAGATAGATGTTTAGGCATACATTGAATCAAACGGTGTAAATGAAGCCATTATGAAACTTCAATATCAAATAGCAAATTTAATATCGAAGCTATGCTAATGGTTCATACCTTGATGAAATAACGGGGGTGTACATGGGGGTAATTAATCTATAATCCCTCTTTTGTCGAAATAAATATAACGATATCAGTTTACCATACACGAGCGTCCTGAATGAACCCTGGTGACATCAGGCCGGATGCAAAGGATTATCAAATAATGGCCTTTTTAAATTCCACTACTTTTTTTTCGGGAATAAAGTACATTAAAGGAAACGCCGACTATCATGGAGTCAGTTACATGTTGCCATGTCGAGGCAACAATGGCACAAAGTGAACTCGTTCGGTGAAGGTTGCGTGTATACACTGCGAAGCACGTGCAATGTGTGAAATTTCGTTGCTATTCTCTTGGAAAACATCTGCTGATTCTCATTTACACGTACATTGTCGGAGGAAGCTTTAGATTCTCAAATGGATTCAGTAAGATCGACGTTCGCACGAGATCCTACAGGTTAGTGTGAAGAGCAGACAATCGAACTCAATATTACCACGATGTTATAACAGCAACAAATGTAGGCCTATACATTTATAACGAAAAACACTTCACATAAAACACATACTCGCGGCACAATTAATATTCATAACGCATCATCGATCGGGACTATTATTTCACGTTTTAGTCTGAAATCTGTTTTATATAAATATTGAAATTTAAATAACACTAGGATCCGAGTGTGGTCGTTGGCATGGTTTAATCCAGCGTAAAAAGATGTCATAGTTACTTTTCTAGTTAGGAAACCGAACTAAAACATGTATAAATATCGTTCGTCAACCGGACATGTTCCCCATGCACATATCAACACCATTGTAGCTTTTTAAGACATATTTTGCTCTCGTGTTCGTAAATTCCCTATAGCTTACAACTGTTGTTAGGGACCGGCTTGTGGTGCGATTCATATCACTAGGCAGGCGTATGTTGCTTCCGGGTTTAAGCTATCGGCTCATTGGCTATAATTGAAATTGGGGCGGTACCTATGGATAGGTCCATTAGTCATTGTGAACAACTTGCACTAATTGTAACTTTATACAAAGGCACAGGACTAAATTCAGGATCACATATTAGAATGGGGAGGTATCAGTTTTTAGACAACAATAACAGTAGTTAATGTCAGGGGCATTATATAATGTTAGGTAATCCCAGTCATACACTGGTAGTACAATGTCATTTTTATATAAGACTAAATGAGTTTATATGCATAACAGTTCCCTCTACATTTCTGGTTATTACTAGACAGAGAAAGGTATCTTTGTCCATGCTTACTATGCGCAGAAAAAAAAAAAAAAAAAAAAATAAAACCCTCCCTCCCTCATTGATTTGAAAAAAAAATTGCCCGAGAACCAAAAAACTTTTTTTTTGGCCATACCTACCCTAATTATTTTGTACCATGTAACCCTAAATACAGGTATTATTTTATTTGGCCTAAGAGACTGACTGCCGTCCAAAGCATACCACCATGTGGCTTAACGCCCAGTGCGGGCACACCTATAACCTATGACTGACATACTCTTGACAGGCAGACGGACCCAAAAATCATCAATTTCAGATAAACAAAGATGAATAACTCTAGAATGGAAAATCCAACAAAATTGATTGAACACTCCATTGACCATACCAAATATTATTGAGATTCAAGCACCACTGTTCAAGTTATGACCTGAACATACATTGGACGGACGGACCAACATTTCCAGATAAACAAAGATGAATAACTCTTAAAACAGAAAACCAGAACAAAACGATAGAACACTTGACTGAATCTGCTCATAGTAATAATGAACATCCATACCAAATTTCATTGAGATCAAAGCACTACTGTTCAAGTTATGACCTGAACAGATATTGTAGGGATGCACCCCCCCCCCCCCCCCCCCACATGGACAGACAGATGCAAAACAGTACTTATACGGTTATACCCCCTTTCTTTTTAAAAGGGGGGTATAATGAACACTGATGACATTAAAATGAATTTGCTGCATCATTGTCCTCATCAGCTATCCACCAACAACACAATTAGAATTGTGACTGTCCCAATGGGACTAAAAATACCAAGAGGCAGCCATTTTAAAAGACGGCATGATCTTCAAATTATACATACGTAATTCTTTTTTTTAATTTCCATGTCATAAAATAGATGAAAGCAATCTTATTGTCCCAGATGCACAGGTTGCTATGGTGGTAAATATCTGTGTCAAGATTCATAGAAATTGATCGGGAAACGAAGGAGTACAAGCTAACACAAAATACGTAAATATTTCTAATTCGAAAAGGGGGATAACTGTAGTAAATGAAAGTGTCAATGAATCTATAGCCCAAATTGGGGAGGCGTTAATAATTTTATACTGAGCAGTCAATAGAAAAGCCGAAAAGTTTCAGTAAATGGATTGTATTGTGTAAATGAATTTAGTTTCATTTCAAACATTTCTCCAATAAATGTAGGCTGCAGGGTGTGCCGATGGATCAAATGTGAAATCCATGATGGCTCCATGCGCCTTGTTTTTTTAAAACAAATTTCGAAAAAATAGGACAGCTTCCATCTAGAGGTCACCCCTAAGAACCATACAAAGTTTGGATGAGGGATGAGGTATGTGGCATGTATGGTGTGCCAAAGAATTTTAGTCATGAAAAGAGTCAAATCCAAGATAGCCACTGGCAACCATTTTTTTAACGAAATTTAACGTTGGCTCCCATCGTGAGGTCACCCGAAGATCCTTATGAAGTTTGGTGACAATACGATGAGGGATGTGGCCTGTAGGGTGTGCCATAGGATTTAGTCATGTAAAGATTAAAATCCAGTATGGCTGCTGGCAGCCATGTTTTTTAATGTATTTCAGAAATAATCGATGGCTTCCATCTGGAGGTCACTCAGAAGATGCATATAAAGTTTGGTGATGATCGAATGAGGGATGTGGTCTGTAGGGTTTGCCAAAGGATTTAGTCAGGTGAAGAGTAAAATTCAAGAAAACCATTCAAATTTGATAGCGCCCATCTAGAGGTGATCCTAAACATGCCTGTAAATTTTCAAAATATTTCTCCAATAAATTCAGGCTGCAGGGTGTTCAGATAGATTTAATTTTTAAATCCAAGATGGCTGCTGGCGGCCATATTTTTTTAACGAATTTCGAAAGAAAAAAAAAATTATGGCTCCCATCTAGAGTTCACCCTGAAGATCCGTATGAAGTTTGGTGATGATCAGATAAGGGATGTGGCTTGTAGGGTGTGCCAAAGGATATTGTTGACAGATGGACACCAACGCACAGCCGTCTCAAACTTGACTGTTGAGTTGACCTAAAAATTGTACCCAGTTTAAAAAACATCAATAAATGAAGTAGAGAGAGAGATATCATTTATTTTCGTGACATGTGTATGCATAATACAAAATATAATTAGAACAATGATGCTTCAAGCCCACATATCCTTACAAGATTGGACAAATATCCCGTTAAATGGACAATACTTAATATGACTCTAGTTTGTGAGTTGCACATTACACTTTTGTCAACCTCACATCCAGTAGTTGTCACTTCTCCCCTCATGGTCCACATGACCCAATTCCACAAAATACTCCTCTCGGATCCAAGCACACGTCCTATGTTCACCGGATTAATCCCATTTGATTGGTCAACATCACATTCACCCATATTCATCACAACCGCAAACCATTGACTCTGTAACCGCGTGTGCACCCTATATCGGCTACCACTACACAATACCTTCCGGTTTAAACAATTACGGTAACCACCGACTCTGTGCTAACTCTGCACAAGACATATCGCGATCAACAATCCCCTTGTATGCCACTCAGGGATCCAAGACGTACCCAACATATCAATATAGTATTATTTTAAACTACGGGAACTACACAATACATACCTGCAGTTGGTACAAATTCTGATGAATAAAGCGACATACCCACACCACTTCGGATCGTTTCTTCGGAGCATACCATCAACCCCACATCCGGCGATCTAGGTTATAAATCATATACCAGCGCTGTTTGTACTTTATCTCATGGACACACCACGTTATTAGTAGCACTGTATCCAATATACCCGCTACAACTACCCGCACTAAACTACAGTGACTGGGCAGCAACAATATACCTGCACAAACTACCCGCATAGACTAACGGGAACCAAGGGACAACATACCCGCACTCAACCCCGATACCTCTTCTGTGTCCATAACCTCCCGACATCTACCCATTGACCAATCAAATCCACGCTCAACCAACCTAGAGTATAAAAGGACAGGCAAAATCCACATCTACCCACGCCATCCTGGTCCTGACGAAGATACACTAGTTATCAAAAGCGCTAGACCATTTTTAGGATATTCAAGAGATTGAGTACCTCCATGGAGGACCATCCTCGCCTATTTTTATTTACTCACAACTCAATCGCATGCAATATGACCACGAGCATCTCTCTCACCAGTGTCACACCGTTGACATCAACTTCCCTCACTTGTATATAGTAATCCACGATGACAACTCGCAAAGGGGAACAAAACGCACACGTACAAAACTGGAACAATAAACCTCAGCAGAGCACCTCAGTGCGCAATTAAAGAGAGAGATAGCGCGGATCTTCACTCTCCGCGCACCCTAACACTAGTAGGCACTAACAAGAGGGACTTTAATAAGTCGCCTCCCATACATTACTGTAATAAGTAGTTTAATGTCTATACAAAAAGTTCTTTCTTTTGTTGAAAGGGTCAGAGAGGTATTTAGATATTTGCGTGGGTAAGATATTATTTCGATAAGTGCTTCATTATACTTTCCTTCGGATACTAATTCAGAAATTCTTTCAGGTAGAGATTTTAAGAGGGATATTCTGATATCATGATAATAAGGCCTAAAAAAATATATCTTTGTTTCCCCTAACCCGAAAATAAAAGAAAATAGCTGCCGACGCCGTTCGTCTCAGTTCGTCACTTTATAATAGGCCCCGTTTCTAACGACTCGACGTCCGGACGCATTTCCTAAAATGGCGGCGCCCACGGAAAATAAAAAATATAGCGTTTTCGTTTAAATCTTCTAGTGATGAGCCGATAATCGGGAACGACATTCGGAATCGGCCGATTGTGGCCCATCGGATGACAATCGGTACTTGGGTTTCAACATCGGCAATTCCAATTGTCTAAATAGAAATCAGGTGCTTGTTTTTCTTCAATAAACTGTTTTAAATATGACGATGTTTTGTTGTTGAATAAATGACCAGTAAACATGGGGGAAGTGATTTACCAAACACAAACTTGATATACAGCCATCTCCTCTTCTATAAACCGACCGTACCTGGGTCTATGTTTGAACAATATATTAGTGGGGATCGCCGGGAAGCACATGACACTTTGGGTTAGAGCCAGGCTGCGATGATGACGCCGTGATTGCGCGTAATCATAAATTATATGATGATGTACACAAATTACATCTCATGGGACTCATGTACGCCGATACGTAACTTTATTGTTCGTCAACATGTAGACATTTTGATTTATGTATGTCAGACTATCAAAAATCAAAATGTATGCATATACGCAGCACAACAATTCTATATATTACACACAGCGTAAAACAGGTATAAACTGTAGAAACCGAAAGTGCATGTCAAGTGACATTTAATTGCGCAGCTGACTTCACTGTTTGTTCAATTAATTTGAGCATATTGAGGCCCCCACCCCCCCCCCCTTTTCGTACGCCGTATTCCATGCCCTGTTATGAGGTACGCCGTATTCCGGCCCCTCTGTTAGGAGGTATTCGGTATTCCAAATATACCTGTATTTGTAGGCCGACCTTCCAAAAAATGAAGTTTTCATATATTTTTATGTACCCCGCTGGACAAAACAAGTGTCCATTGGCACCGCGGTGTATTTGCCGTTCGGTCGCGGTGTCAGAGTTTGTAACTGCAGTTGAGCACCGCGGCCGAACGGCAAGTACACTGCAGCCGAGCGGCAAGTACACCATGGCCGAAAGGCAACTACAACGCGGCCGAATGGCATGTACATCGTGGTTAGATTTCGGGTTTGTATCATCTTTTTTCAGTTTAATGAACGTACACCGCGGCAACTACACCATGGCTAAATGGCAAGTACACCGCAGCCCACCTGTTGTTAGCCGGTGGAGCCGCAGTGTAGTTGCATTTCGGCCGCGGTGGCAACGCTAACCGCACCGCGGTTAAGTGGACACTTGTTTTGTCCAGCAGGGTATTCCATATGGCTGTTAACTGGTATTCCGTCTTCCACCCTCTGTATTAAGTGGTATTCCGTATTCCATGGGGGGTGGGGGCCTCCATATTATAACATGTGTATCAGTTGTCAGGACGCAGGAATATAAATTGTACAAGCATTAATAGTCAGATATTAAAAAGAATTAAAGAAATTTTTATTTATTAATTTTACTATCTGTAATTAATCTTTTCAAAGTCTTTAACCCAACACAACTTTCCATTAATGGTTAACTCCAAATAGTCGAAGACAATGTCATTCCATCCAGTCAGCCTCGTGTGACGTCACGTATAGGTCACCACCAATGATTATTTTGACGACCATGCCGAAATCGACAATCAAATCGTGTCTGAGAAATTGACATGAACATGGTGTAACTTGCAGCTAGTTCAGTCGGCTCATTTCCTTTGATGTCTTTGAATTGGGATCAAAGAAAAATGTCGTTTGATGAATTGTTATCAAAAACGGGCCGTGGATATGTCGTCATGCACATGGCCAGGCCTGGCATTCTCAGAAATCTAGGAGAGCTAAAAATCGCCCTCCTGAAAAGGTCTAGGAGGGCGAAAATGTTTGCCAAAATCAGACATAGTAAATATTCCACTCCACATGTACAGTATTGATAAAAATTAGAGCTGGGACGGTTATGCGGTTAACCGGTTAACCACCAACTATGGCCGTGACCGGTCACGGATTTGCCGTGGTCGGTTAACCGTAACATCACTATTATAGTGTATGATCACTGTGATGGTCAGCTATAACTGGCTATAAGAGGGTTAATCTGTCTCCGTCAATTAAAATGAATCCGAGATTGACGGAACAACATCAAACGCGGTGTATACGTTTTTTATACGTTTTAGCATTCGGCAAACCTCATCAGATTCCGTCACCGTTTGCCCCCAGAGGTCACAGGTTCAGAATGCCGTTTTAGTAGAAATACAACTGCCTTGTCAGTGCTGATAAATACTTACACTCACTGGCTTTTGTTAAACATGCAATTAGTCGCCATTGTAACATTCTCTAAGTAGACAATGGATCACGAATAAAGCGCCGGGCTTATTGTTTTCATAATCCGATTAAATCTGAACATTGATATAAACTATAGTCAGACTATAGATAACCCACACTGCCGCTTACATAATAACCAGGGCATTCATGACTACAACGTAATCAATATCGCTTGTACATTTCGCCATGGACAGTCGGAATGCGGCTTATAGATCAAAGGTCCCATACCGACATCGTTTAACACTTCGTTGCCGACTCTGTTAGTACATAGATCATTACTTACAACCGGGTCCTGGAGAGCGATGTTTTGCCGTTTGGGAGGGCGTTATTTCGTCCGCCTGGATTATTTTCAGGCGGGTGGTAGGCGAGCGATTTTATCGCTCGCCTCAGAATGCCAGGCCTGCATGGCTACATCAAACTTTCAAACTATTTGTTGTGGAATAGCCTAGAATACATGGGTAAGTTAATGCATTGCATCGTCGATACAATACATTACAATAAATACACATTACACTGAGGCCCCGTACCACAGCCTCTGCAGGACATGTGCCTGTATTCGATCGCAAGTCCGCCCATACCTACCTATATACTTACCCAAACGTATACTTATGCATACTGTGTATATATATACTGGCATATTACTACGGTATATTACTCTCATGGACGCGGTAAACAAATTTACCGTAGTTTCACATGCTAAGAAGTTTTTACACGCGTTTCAAGAACACCATGCATACAGGTTTTACGGACAACGTTGTCGTTAAATGTAGTTTGGACTTGGATTCAAAGGAAACATTTACGTTGAAAACACAGGGGCCTGTAACGCTGCCCGTCCCCCTTTTGCGCTGCCCATATACGCCTGCTTCACGTTAATGGTAGTAATATAGAGACCATTAACGTGAAGCAGGCGCGTATATAGAGGCGGCGTATATGGGCAGCGCAAAAGAGGGGCGGGCAGCGGAGCGCGTTACAGGCCCCTGTGATTGAAAAGGAGTGTTTTGTTGGCGATATTTTAAACACTTTTAAAGTGAAAATGGTAGCATATGCTGGTATACTAGTAGGATATTTTTGATTGAATTGGTATTGAATATTTACTTTTTATTGTACTTTATGATTTTAAATACAAATAAATACTATGCTATTCTATTTTAGGCCTTGTGTCTTGCTGATCTCCTTCCAATATCATAATATGAAGCTTCCAGCATTCAAATCACACCTGGCATGTATATGAGTGAGAACTTTTGGGAGATTTAAAAAAAATTATAAAAAAAAAAAAAAAAAAAATAAGTTCCCGCTCGCCCGCACCTATATTTTTCAGCTCCGTTGGGGGAAACAAAGGTATTTTTTTTTTAGGCATAAGGGCAACACAAGAGAAAGTGAGTCTCATCTTCGACCTCTTTCAAGCTACATATAACACAAATGCGATCATGGAGCTTCTCATTTTTAAAACGCCCAGTTTCGACCCTCAAAGGGAGAATAGCACATCGAAATTGTGCCAGGATGGAACGATGTGATTTGTGTATATTCATGTCCACATATTTCTCAGGTTCATATGCAATTTTAAATAGTTTATATGTGCGTAAATATTCAAAATTCTGAGTCATATTTACATCAGCAAGTACTTTACCAACGGATGCGCACCAACCATCTGCATTTTCCATCAAATCCCATAACAAAACAATGTTCGCAAGCCTGCTATCGGGTAATGTTATCAAGTGATTCCAAAGTCTGTTCACCTCAATCAACCCCAATGTGTAAATCTTTAAGTTCGTAAATAAGATCGTTGACATACAACTTAAAGAGTGTTGTGGAAGTAATAGAAGCTCGGACAATATTACAGGGTTGTAAAAAAAAAAATCCAGTTGAAAAAGGGGAATAACTCCACTAAAAAATTTGGTCGGACCTCACAATCGCAGGTGCACAGGTTTCTGTGGTACTATATATCTGTGCCGAATTTAAACAAATTTCCAGAAAAATGAAGGAATACTAGCTCGGACAAGCGGATTCCAGTATACTTCCTCATCACATCACTGTCATTTGGGGAGAGGAGCTCCACCTAAGTTGCTATAACTTGTGCTCCAATCCCCATTCGTTCATCCTACATCAGACTCAATGTGAAATTTGTTTGAAATGTATATATGGGATGATCAATAAAATATGAAACAATCCCTGTCATCTCAGCTCTATTATTAAGAAAAGATAAAATAATAAGATATCAATCTTACCTCATCAAAATTCTGTAACATTTCTGTAGGAGCCTCTGGTAAGAAATAAGCTAGGACCTGTTCTGCTGAGGCCAGCATGTTGTAATCTATGATGAGACTGCTCTTATTTGCTGGAAAAAAAAACATCAAATAAGAAAAAATGGGTGCTAATTCATATAAACCTCAGTATTCTTCTCTCTTTCTTTGCCAAAAATAGCTCAAAATATAGGATTTAACAAACTTCAACACAATCCAGAATGAATAAGACAAGAATTTAAAGATTTTTTCAAGGATCCAGGCCAATTTTTATAAAACCTGTTTTTAATGCTTTGTTTATTTTCTAATGCACACTGTTAAATGCAGTCCTTCACAGGCATTGGGCAATTGTAAAATGGAATGAAAAGTGCTACCTGAAATACACAATTTTTTTTACAAGTTTTGATACAGTATTTTATATCCATATATTTCATATAATTTCAACTAGAGGTGTGACTGTCCCAATGGGACTACGGATACCCCCCTGTTTTTTAAATACTAAGATGTTTCACATGTCAGTAAACATTTAGTTAAAATAATAAAATAACAATTCCCATTGCAGGTGTACAACCATAACCCTAATCTTAAACCTATTGACCGAAAAATGTAGGAATAAAAGCTTGGACAAAATTATGTATGTTGCGAAAAAAAATCTAAGTCGAAAAAGGGGAATAACTCCACACAAAAAATGTCGGACAGACGTCATAATCGCAGGTGCACAGGTTCCCATGGTACTAAATATCAGTTCCAAGATTAAAAAACATTGACCGAAAAATGTAGGAATAAAAGCTCAGACAAAATTATGCATGTTGCAGATGCACAGGTTCCCATGGTGGTTGAAGTCTGTGCCAAGTTTCACGGAAATTGATCAAAAAACGACTGAGAAAAACTCCGGACAAATTTGTGTCCACAGACGGACGACGGACAAGCTGACTCCAGTATACCCCCCCTAACTTCGTTGCGGGGAGTATAATAAATTAATTAAAGAGGTACTGTACACTGTCACTGAATCTGGCCATTTATGTGACCATCTCCTTTTATACTCAACAGAATATATGCAACAAATTAATGAATTTGAGCCATGAATTTAGTGCCAAATACACTCATGTGCTCTTTGAACGATGCAAAAAATATGGCAATTATAATGGAAATGAATTTATGACTCCAGTCATAAATTAATTTTCATTATAATTACCATTATGTTTGCATCATTCATAGACCACATGAGTGTATTTTGCACTAATCCATGGCTCATATTCATTCATTTGTTGCATATATTCTATTGAGTATAAAAGGAGATGATCCCATAAATGACAGGATTTAGGTGTACAGTAATGCCCATAATAATTCTGCTGTGGTCAAGGAGTCGATTATTTAGGACATTACTGTACAGTACCCCTTTAAAGCAATAATTATTACAATATGTTTGATCTACCCTGTATTTACAAGCAATAAATTAAGACAGAAAATCACTTACCTTCGACCATCTGTCTGATTTTTTCTCTATACACATTGTGTCCTTTGGCATCAACGTATGTCCTGAGGAAGTTTTTAAACCTGTTTTTTATCTCTGTTTTAGGACCGATGAGCGACACCCATTCACGAACAGAATGACCTTTCATATCTTCCAGGTTCTCAATACTTTCAATCATCTGAAGATATTAATGAAGTAAATTTTTACGTGCAATATAGTAGATATTATAGAAAACAATTTGAAGACCATGGAGGAGTTTGTAATGTAGATAGAAATTTAGCTGATCAAATGACAACTTGTAAAACTAATTCAATATCATCAAACACTATATATCACAAAAGAAGACAGTCAATGACTGTGAAGTGCTCACCTGACTGTAAAGACTGAGACTCTGAAGACTACCTGTACAATATTCAGTACTATTTTTCAAATCATGTGGCTAACAGTTTGACTGAATATAAGAATATATGCAACTTTTTGTATGAAAACAAAAATGTTTCAACTAATTACTGGTTGGAAAACTGAAGTATGAAAATAATTTCAATAAAAAATAATATCGTCACAAGGAAATAAAAGATTATTGAAATTAATTGGTCTCTAAAAGACATTTTAAAACTAAATAAAATAAAGATGCAGAAAAACGTTATCAATTAAAAATTTTGTCTCAAAATATAAAAGCTGTTTTGCTATCGGAACCTAAACAAGACAGTCAATGACTGTTGAGATGCTCATCTGACTGTAAAGACTAAGAAAACAGGGACTACAAGTCAATATCTGTAAGAATCACTTAAAACAAGTAGTTATAAATGGAGACTTTGCTAGAGCAAGGAGATAAATAAACAAAAAATTAAAATTGATTACTCTATTTATTACACTTCTGAATCAATTTGGTTTGCCAAATATGATTAAAACACCCAGAATTCATGCATAAAAGTCTTGATGCGGAGAAAGATCAACCATAAATAATTCAGTCCCGATCAGCAAGGCAATGATGTCACAAGAAATGACATAGTTCACTAGTGACATTAACGTTTATAATTAACAGCATTTCCAATGGAAATTGCACATAGGAGTGTAATAAATAAAAATAAAACAAAATTATCATTTAAAAAAATAAAATTATTTTTCAAATTTAGTACCACAAATGTATAATTTATCGGCAAATGTGATACAAAGTTACTAACACTAACATCCCTTATAAATCTCAAGAATGAGATCCTTTTGGTAACTGTAACCAATAACCACGAAAATGTCAATTTGAAATATTCACCTAAAAGCAGAATATGGCTTCATTACACATTTTGTAGTATATATAAACAAGAGCTACGCTGGCCAAAAAGGTGCATAATTCCGGCAAAAAATTATCGGGCCTAACCGAAATGCCAACTTGACCTATATTTTAGTATGGCTAAACCACATACCAAGTTTAGTTCTGATCAAATAATCAAAACTCAAGTTATCATCCGGAAACAACAAGAGGTGTGCACTCGCGTGCTAGCATACCCCCACCGTGGCAAATTCAACCCGCATTATCCGTAAACCCAACAAAAAAGATTTTTAATTTTAAAGAAAAATTTGGATTAATAATATCGATATGGTGTCGCAAGAAGCTTGTACAGAAAAAAAAGACGGATGAACCCAAAACTGTGGTAAAAATCATTGTTCCGAACCCATATTCGAAGAATCTTCCAGAAAATATCCTAACTTGATAGCATCCACACAAAAAAATCCAAAAATGTTCTATGTCAAAATAAGTCGAAAATGAAGTGTAATGTTAGGAAAAACATCCCGAGCCAACCCTGAGCCACATCATGTAGAGAGGGTGTTGTGAGAATCATGTATACCAAAAATTATTGAAATCGGTTCATATTTGTTAAAGTTATTAAGTCGGACAGAATTTTCGAAGTCAAAATAAGTCGAAAAGTAAGGCGTAACTTAAAAAAAGAAAGTCGGACCGCACCGCAATTAGCATCATGCGGAGAGGCGGTCCTAAGGAGATTGCATACAAAAAATTATTGAAATCTGTTCAAAGTTGTTCGAGTTATGAGGTCAGACGGACGGACGGACACACAGAGGGAGAAAGTGTGACGGACGGATGGACAGTACGACGCAGTCAATCCAGTATACCCCCCATTTTATATGGGGTAATTTGGTCTGGAAAACTCACATACCAAATTTAGTTCCAATAAAATAACCCAAACTAAATTTATCACCAAGAAACCAAAACTGCTAACGGACAGATGGATACAGACAAATAACATAATACGGCCATTTTTCAAATGGCTGTATAAAAATAATAAGCATCACTATATCACTTTGATGCTAAATGGGATGTGTAAAGCAAAACTCTTCACTTTACCTCTTCTTCCTCCATTTCACCCTCTGCTGCTCTTTCTGCTGCACGTCTCTTACGAGCAGGCCGGCCATCATCTTCTTCATCAGATTCTTCTGCAATATACATAACCAAAATTAAAAGAATCTATTCCACAGAAAATTGACAATAATTAAATGTCCAGTTGTTTCGTTTCCAATGTCCTTATGGTAAAGCCCTAGTGATGTACCGATTATTGGTATCGGCTATCGGATCGGGCCGATATATGTGGTGGCGGCAAGATCAAACGATTCTTTGCATGCATTTGATGTCATCTAGTAGGAATCACTAATAAGCCATGTGTTGACAGATAAAACAGTAAACTAAAAATCAGTGTTTATACATAGACGAGTCACACTTGACCAGTTTGCATTAAAGTCGCCGCAGTCGCGACTCGCTATACCTCAATATATAGAAACACCACGAGTTAACAACATGGTTTAAAGTGCTTTTGATTCAAATTGATTGGCGTTCTGTTAAATCATGACTGAAGTTTAGAGCTGGGACGGTTATGGGTTTTTCGTGACCGGTTATGAACGGCAAAAAAACGCGATTAACCGGTTAACCACATATTATAGGTACTATTATGGGTGGGTAAGCCCAGTATGCAGAACGGCGATGATTGTGATGCTGACTGACATGGTAAGTTTGAGAACGGCTCCTGCCCATTATACAAAGAAGTTGTCACCCATGACACACATAATCACATATCTAATTAAGTACACATCTTCAATTTATTACTGAATAAAATAAATATACAATGTCATTCTCCTGTGAGGCTGTGTTGTGTTCATTTATTGTCCTTGTAAAATTACTCCATCGCCATCGGATATGTGATCGGGCGGGAAGCTGAACACACCGACACGGAAGTGATGACTAGAAAGGTTTAATATACATTCCGGAATATTTTATTGATTATTCCGCAATGGATTGAAGGGCCGGGAGTCTCAAGAAATAACTAGTCGTTGATAACAAAAACAATCGGCAGGCTGTTAAATGTAGCCTTCAAAGAGCCGACTCACCGCGTTTGATGTTGTTCCGTCAATCTCGGATTCATTTTAATTGACGGAGACAGATTAACCCTCTTATAGCCAGTTATAGCTGACCATCACAGTGATCATACACTATAATAGTGATGTTACGGTTAACCGACCACGGCAAATCCGTGACCGGTCACGGCCATAGTTGGTGGTTAACCGCATAACCGTCCCAGCTCTACTGAAGTTGGAGGTGACTTATTTGTTGGATGCAACCATCCTTATCCAATCAGAGTGCTCGATGGGCGGGATTTGTATCTGCAGTCATGGGCAAAGAAACTGTCAACAATTTTGCGGGACATTGCAGGTGTTATTAAATGCAAGTTCAACTTCTGAAAAAGATTGAGTTTGGCAAATTGACTCAAATGGACTCCTAAGGCAGTCAGACTCCTAAGGCAGTCAGGGAATCAAACAAATATTGAGGAAATCTTTCGAATGCAATGATATATTAAATCGTTTTGCCAGGGTTTTTGGGGAATGTAAACTGAACTGTTTTTACGACCAGGGTATCAGTTGTTTGCCGATAATACTTTGCAAGTTAAAAGACAATTGATACGGAAATTTGTTCTGTTTCTTTTTAACTTTTTTCACATACAAGACTTATCGATATCTGTATCGGATCGGCCGATAATTATATTGAAAATATCGGCTTTTACCGATAACACCCGTATCGTAGTGATGGGCGGTTTTGATTTTTTAGGTTCGGTTTCGGTTTTTCTGGGAGAAAAAAACCTGTTTCGGTTTGGTTTTCGTTTTTTTTTACTAGATAGTGAAATTATACTGAAATACATACAATTTGAGTATATACTTTTAAAGTAACCGTAATTAGAGTCAATAATGTCCCAATAACGTTGAATATTGTATTTGATTGTCAAATAATCTTATAGACCCATCACACCATATTAGATAACATTTCAGGCAACAGATATTCTCATAAAATTGGGAAATACAGAATGAGCCTCTGAGGCAGAGTCAAAGATTGGGAATGTTCACAGTATTTATTGAATAAATTCTTCTGAAATTTCAACATTGTGTTCTTGTGTTCTGTCTCTTGACCCCTTTCCTAGGGCTTCACATGAAATTAAGAAAAATGAAAAAGATCAATGGAATCTAACTTTGATTGGCCATGATTAATTCAGTCTGTCGTATTGACTTTTCCATCATGCAGATCAGTACAAAATATCGCGTTTTGTTACATTACATTCCGCCGTTCCAGTGTGTTTTGCATCCGTAATTTTGTACGCAGAGGTGACCGTTTAGCAACGTCCAATTTATACCTCGAATTACGGAAATATGCCGAAGCTTCTATCAATCCAGATCGTCAAGAATGACAAGATACTTCTTGATTGGATCGCTATCGGAAGTTAAGAGGAACAGAGTACATTAATTGAGTTATAAATGTGATTTAAAATCTGGAACGGTTTTTCCAGTTTTTTCAATTACGATCGGTTCGGTTCTTCGTTTTTTTTAAAAACTGAAACCGAACTACAAAAACCGAAACCGATCCATCACTACCATATCGTTACATCACTATAAAGCCCTTTAGCAGTTTCAACACTTTCATGATGGTAGCTGCACTGATGCAGCATCAAAGATCCTGTGCCAGTTCATTTTCTTATAAATGCGAGGCTCCCTATATGAGTCTCCCATAGGGAGCCTCGCATATATAAGAGAATGCACTGGCTTACAAGGTCAACTTGTCAAGGTAAATATTGTTAAGCCAATGTATTGTTATATATGCGAGGCTCCCTATGAGCACAGGGTTTTCGCAAAATTTCAGGAAGATACAGTCATAGAAGGGTTAAGCCATAATTCTTCAAGATTCTACTTAGAACTTGGCATGAACATAGCAAAGAATTATATATGTTGAGAGTGTCTATGAAGTGGTAAAAATTTATCCCTTCAAAATTTACATAAGGTTTCCAAGGAACATAGAGCTAAAATATTGTAAAGTTTTAAAGATTTGTGCCGACTATCAATTAGCTCTATTTGGTATGATTCCAGAAGAACAAACGTCTTCTCTCTGGATTCCCAGGATTCATTATTGATGAGACAACACCACGATATAGAGAACAAAATTCCATGATTTTTCCAAAGCCTTGACCCCTGTTTCAAGGAAATTTCACATGTGTCCTGAAGTAAATTCCAGGACCATTTCATGATCATGCAAGAACAGATTAAAACAGATTCAGTTACATAAGATGCAACGTCAATTACAAATTTTTTACTATCAGTTTGGCATGTAGTGCTGCTCATTACAGTTTATTGCAATCTGCATGTGAATCCAACTCTACCTTCCCTATGTCAAATTCTTTGTTGCGCAAATGACACCTCACTTTATTTGTGTCAGACAGAAGCCATTCTTTGTATTGTCGATTGAGTAACCAAGTAGTTTGCAAACTAGATTTTTCGGACATGACCGTAGAATATTGATTTTGGATCACAAAAGATATTATATTATTTTGTTTAAAACACAAAAGGGTCAAGCAGTTTAATGCGTATGCCACAGTGTATGCCAGGTAATTTTTGTAAATATACATTACGGAATACGAAATGCTAGTGAAATGAAACAACTCACAATGCAGGCTTGTCTGACTGCTTTATTTGCAATCACCATTTACGAGCGGCGCAAGTTTTGGCAAACCAAATATGCTACCATTAAAATGCTGATTTATATTAGACATTTGCTGGCTTTTCCCTGACTTTTCCATATCCCAGATAAAAATACCACCATTTTTCCATGATGTCTCGTGACTTTTCCAGGACCCATACGAACCCTGTAACACAATAGTCAACTATATTAACCCTTTCAGCTCTAAGAGTTCTTTCCATCAATGTATCACATTATTATAATCAATAAATTTGAAAAATGATCAAGGAAATATGGGTTGATACAAAAATCGGACTTGGCATTGAAAGGGTTAAAGTTGAAGTCCTACCATATATGAGGCCTCTTCTCATTCTTCCTGCCATTCGCCCTTCTTCTCGGTCTCTAACCCGCATGTCTTTTTCCGCAGCGTGTCTCTGGCTTTCTGACAAGTCGGAGAAATCATCGTCATCATCCAAGCCATCTCCATCATATTTGTCTAAAGCAGGGATAGCACGATAATCTCTGAAAAGCAAAAGATATTAACTTACTACCATAATATGAGGACTAAGGCCAAATAAAATAGTACCTTCGTTTCCGGTAACGGAGGGCAACCAATAAGGGTAGGGAGGGGGTCAAACCTTTTTTTTTACTATGTATATAGTCAATCTGGATATAATATTGTAATGAACTCGCAAGACACTTTACTTGATATTCTTTTATTTTAGTTTTTATTTATCACATGGTCTGGCAATAACAGGAGTCAGACCGCTCTTTGTACAAATCTTGCATATAGGAGTGACTGTCTGGACTCTTTAGTCTTAGGGAAGCTTTCACCACACCACTACTTTCCCCAATTTCCAACTTCGCAATAACAGATCCATAGTATGCAAACTATAGACGATCTGACACGGATAATCTTGGGTAGTTTTTGGAAAGGGCCCGGGGTCCTTGCAATTTGGGAAAAATAAGATACCGTAGCGGGGTAAATTGGGAATTTTCTAATTAAAATAATGACACTATCAAATGAATCTAAAAAAAAATAAGATGTTTAAAGCTTAATGAACTAATGAATAGAATAAAACAACAGTGTATATTCCAGCTCATACTATAAAGTCTGTGAGGAGTCAGGACTCTATAAATCTGATATATCTGTATATATACAAATTATAGTCAAGACTATTATATATGATTGATTCTCTTGGTATAATTTAGCAAATTCATGTAGAATTGAGTAGTTATTCCATAATAACATGTTGAAGTAAGGCATGAGTTCCCTGTATGTGAGCAATATTCAACCTGCTAAAAAATCCCAACCTACATGTACCTGCACCTGTACCTGGTGGGGGGAAGGTTTACTGGAAACGAAGGTATTTTTTTATGCCTGTATATCTTTATAACTGAATGGGAAAGACCATTTAGTAAAGAAAGAGTTAACACAATATACTCACTGCTCAAGTTGGTCTCCAAACAGCTCTTCTCCATCTTCTTCCTCCACACCAGCATCTCCCATCAACTCAGAATCATCTTCGAATGGTGGAAGGTCTCGGCCAGGACTTGATGTTACTGGGTCTCGAATTCGGTTCCTGGAAGGCCTAGCAGGACTGGTAGCAGTGGAAAAGGGATCTGATGATGCTTCATCCTGAGAAAGAGAAGTATTAAATAAATCTGCAACTACCTTAAGGCCTAAACAAATAATACCTTTGTTTCCGCTAACGGGCTAAAAAAAATTAGGGTTGGTAGGTAGGCTTAACTTTTTTTGTTTTGTTAACTTTTTTTTTTTCAGTATCTTTAAAAATAACTGTATAATACTTGTCAATAACCCAAACTATGCACTTCTTAGTCCCAATCAGGTTAACCCAGATGACAGAGGAACTAGAAACTCCAATTCAATCTTACATATGCTTTAATATTTACATATATACTATAGGGGTGTAACGATACGGGGTATGGGGTGTATCGATGTTTATCGCGATACAGAGGTCACGATACGATACGTATCGCGATTTTACTTACCTAAAATTATAGTGATATTGCCAAGTCTTCCTACGGACTGTATATACACTGATATATAGCGATAGCGACAGGTGTGTATGTGCTTGCATGGCTATAGGTAGGCCTACATGAACTCGCTAAAGATATGTACTAGATGTTCATCTATAATGTTTGTTGTTGCAACTTGTGTTGTATTGTCTAAGAAGAACAAACAATATTTAAAACCTCGTCCATGTATCGACTAACAGTGAAATCCCATAGGCCCGGAACCATAAAGATGCCGACATTCAACCCCATTGCTGCACTGTGTTATCTGAACAAAATTAATTAGAGTACAAACACTACCTGTTGACCAATGAGGAACGTCCTCTCCGAAAATCTCACAGTCAATGTCACGAGATTGACAGCTAAATGGGAGGGGCTTTATATTAATAACTCATGTCAAGTTGTCAACTTTATAACGGGAATTGGGGGGATTCACTTTCTGTTGACATTTAAGTTTATTCCGGGAAGTTTAACAATTGCTCAGCAACCCACACGGGTCAGTGCACAGAGTGCAGTGTCCAGTGTTGAAGAGACATGGGGAAAGACATACATGTACGTGTAGATTGATAATATGATATAGGTTGAACCTACATGCAGTAGCTGCATCACTCTGGTATAGTGAAATAAAATTGCAGCAATAGCAGTAAGACAGGCATCAAAGGTTTGCCGCCGTTTGTAAATGACATGTCATTGACAAAGTAGGTCACTTGCTGCATGACGTGTACTATTGAAATAGGTCATTAAAATTGAGGTCACTCAGGTCAGGTCTGTTCTTTGATCAGTGGAACAAAAGCGACTGATTGGTCTATTAATACAATGTGTTTCATCGTATTGTCCACACATGCAAATTGATACAATGCGGTCTGTTGGCCTCACGGTTACTCTGTGATAAATAGGGAATGCTTATCATTTTTATTACTTATTGTGGGGAATTACCTTAATTTTTTGTTAGATACTGATTCAACATTGACCTTTCTCGTTCATGGCGACCGCTGTTTACTTACCTTAATAAGAAATAACAACATGCAATTTGTGTATCGAGATATGTATCGTTTGAACGTCCGTATCGATTACCGTATCGTCAGTGCTGTATCGTGGTCGCATCGATACATCGATGTATCGTTACACCCCTAATATACTAGTCTATATACTATTAAAGATAGTCTTTGATAATCCTAATATTTCCTATATGGTCTGGCGACAACTGGAGTCAGTCCAGCACCACTGCACTGTTCACATATTGGAGTGACCGTCTTGTACCGATCTCTTAAGGATGGCTTCACAACACCACCTTCTCCGCATTCAGTGAAGGATCTAGGTATTTTTTGGGGACACCTGTTTTTGGGCAATGATATGCCGAAGGCATAACCTGAAGGCCTGATCGGAGGAATGTTTGGGAAGGGTGACCCCCTGATGATGGTGGGGGTTCTTCCCCTGGAAAAATTTTGAAAATCCATTGCATTTAGGCCAAAATTAATAAATTGTTTGTTTGTCCACACCCCTACCCAAAATTTTTCAGGTGGGTAGGTAGGTAGGGATTTTTAATTTTTTTTTGCAAGGTGGAATGGCATATTAAGGGTCCCCTCCATGGTGCAGGCCGAGGGTATCAATATTAATAAATAGTCAGGGATTAATTTGATAACAAATTAAAAATTTAATAGTTGGAAAAACACAACAAGAACAATAAATAATTATGCTGTTCAGTCACAGTTGCTGGAGTTTCTGACGGAAAATGAGCTTCTCAGACAACATACCACTACTGATAAAAAAAAAAAAAAAATTCGCAATCTCAAAAAGAGAATTTCCAGTCGGCCGTTAAAATTGAGTCGGTCGGGGCGAGGACAAACAAATACCTTTTTAATTATGGCCTTAGATCTATTAATCTAAGGCTCTTTGAGTCAGTATTTTGAATTTTACAGAGAGGTCAATTTTATCAAGTTTCTCAAGCATAACTTTGGAACTTTTTATATATGTATGGATTGGAAATCATGCTTATAAGTTATTGACAGATATCTTTTGGTTCTATGGATTATGCTTATCGGAAGCCTTATCCTGCTTGAAATTAGACTTGCCATCATCACTCTAATTCATAAATAGGCTATTTTATAAAATTCAAGTGAGACACATACCGTACATAATATACTACATGTACATGTAATACAGAAATCCTACATGTACATGTAGTACAGAAACAATGTACATGTATTAAGATAGTAATGACTATATATGGTACTAATCTCTATGTTAATTTTTCATTTGGTATTATGAGATCCCACTTGATAACCAGGTTGATTTGATCAAATTGTTAATGTTCCTGTGCTGTAATTGATTGAAATACTGAAGTCTGAACGCTGAATGATAACATACCGTACCTGAACTCAAATTATTTGAAGTTTTCACAGATGAAAGCTAGATAAAGCCAAACATACTTTACAGTATGATTCCAACTGTTAAACTTAAATCTTTTTGTAAACTTAAATTTCTTATGTCAATATATATAAATATATAAATGTTTTGCATCTTGTTATGATATGAATTGGGACCTAAATTAAAAAAAAAAAAAAATTTAAATAAATATTTTTTTTGGTCCAATTTTTTTGTTTTTTGCAATGGCAATAAAAAGTTTAGGGTCGGCGGTTTAAAATAGGGTCGGTCGGGTTAGCGGAAACAAACGTATTTTTTGTTTAGGCCTAATCATACATGTACTGGTATATCAACTTTTTATGGGACAAATTCCAGTTCTTTTCTAGCATCTTCTAGTTTTCAGAGAGTAAGTGCATTTCCTGGTGAGATATTTGAACTATCGGCATTAAAATCATCTTCAAAGAAGCTATCTATATTAAAATACTTCCAAATAATTACCACCTTTGAGTGATAAAAACGCTACTTGAAGCACATTATGGGGAGCAGGCCTAGTGTTAAAGGAAAATCCAGGGTGGCAAAAAAATCGCCTTCCTGAGACTTGCTTAGGAGGGCAAATTGCTCTCCTGAACAATAGGTTTGTAATTTTGCACCATAAACAGCCTCAATTTAGTAAAATGACGAGTAATTGTGTATTTTTCATGTAATGATTTCATAATACATGCAATTGAGTTAATCTTCAATCCAGAGCAGGACTTAAGATCATTGAGAATCACCGAATCGATTCCCGTAATGATTGTCGCAAAACTTTTAGAGCTGAAACGGTTGACCCATTCTTCTAACTGGTTAACCGTCGGGGTTAGCCGGATTTCAACCGGTTAACCGCTAATTTATTGTGGACTTCTCTGACTAATTATGCCGACATTTGCTATGCTCCAGGGACAAACCTACAGTAGGTGAGAAATAGTAGCTGAAATAAAGACCTTATTCACGGCATTTAACGATATTCAAAAACAAGCATTCACTGTTCTTTTGCTGGCTCTCGTGATTGTGAATGAGCAAGTGAAATTTGCGAATGGCAGGGGATCGCTTATTTGCAATTGCCGGTGATCAGCATGCTTGGGCATCTGTAAAACGAGTAACAATAGTATGGGTAATTGGGTATTGGTAAAACGAGTAACAAAACTATACATTAAAGATCTGTAATATATCATTACCATCATTGGTATATCCTCCAATGAATTATATATAAAGACTAAAACGTAATAACTCATAGCTATATATAGCACACTTACGATTTACGCGATTCCATTTAATAACATTTATCGTTAATTATCGCAGTGTATAGATTGATAGCCGTCATCCCTTCTCAAATTTCAACACGAAATAATACCGAGTCTGAGGGGTGTCAATCAGATGACAGTTTCACTGATTCAGTGATGTCATTGCTTTGAACTATCCCGCCTTGATACACAATGACTGCACACGTGCTCTCGTCAGAAGATCAGAGAAAACTTCAAAGGGCCGAATTGATTGAAGGTCGCCGACACTTCCAGACAGTTCGAGAATTGCTACTCAGTATCTGATACTACAATGTGTACCAATTAATGCTTGCATTGTACTCTACTATAGGTGACACAGGGTTTAGTATTAGTTTTGCATCATTTAACTTAATATTTTGAGGATACCAGGGCATTATTCACGTTCACATTCAACTGACAGAGTGGGATGCGGTTTCGTCCGGTTCATTTTTTTCTAACTGGTTATGTCGTTAACCGGAGGCCAACCGGTTATCCGTCTATCCGTTTCAGCTCTAAAAACTTTTCAATTTTCAGTGCTTTATGACTAACTTGATTCAGCATTTGATTATGCTTGTTGCTCTATAGTGCATTATCTACAACAACCAAAGGGAAATTACAGAAATCTCAGAATAGATTGATAAGATTTTGTCTTGGGCTGCATAATCGAGCAAATGTGGGGTACAAGGAACATCTAAAATGAACATGTTAACTGTTGAACAGCGGGTTAACAAAGAAACCTGTTGCTAATGAAGAAGACTGTGGACTCAAAGACTCCCAAATATCTCTCTGAACACTTTACCAGAGTTAGCTCTTACTGTAGCTATAAATTAAGATCAGAGCAACAAAAAATAACAATCCCTATTGTAGGTCCTTTTGGCTCGGACAGTTTCTGTTATACAGGAATCAAATGTGCATGAGGAATTAAAATTGCGCAAGCGGTAGGCGCGCGATAAAATCGCTCGCGTAATAAGACAAAAAAAAAAACCCTGTTTTTTCCGATACCCTGCCTGGCTGAGATTTTCTTGCCTGCCTCAATTTTTTTTTTCAATTTTCTCGAGAAAGCTAGTCTATATTATTACCTGTTACAAGTGTCAATGTGATTATTTAGGCCAAAGTGAATAATAGTTGTGTTTCCACTCCCATCCATAAAAAAAACAGGGGCGGGGGGGTGGTCTTTCCACTTTATTTTTTTTTTCACTTTATTTATTCGCGGGGAAATTCAAATATCATATTTGTGCTATCTTTCTAATAATTATGTCATTTATGAACTTATTGTGAAGGCTAACAATGTATGCACTGAATTTCAGTGCCTTGTATTTAATCTACATGTGCAAATTGTACATATGTTCATTAATATTCAATAAAACAACTAGTTTCAATATTTACAACAGTGTAGAATAACTTTCCAGATGATTTATTTAGTACACATGGGCGTTTTTGCTTAATATATTCATATGATATGATTTTAATAAATATATGTCATTTTACATATGTAGAATCCCCAGCAATTGGAAGTTTTTAAATAAAACAAAATTGTTTCACGAAGAGATTCTTTTAATATTTTCTGGTTCTGGACAAAGGCCTCAGGCATACGGGATGCAGGCCTGATAGTACATTCAAAGTGCGCCACCTTAACACAAAAGTTGTTTACAGCATCGCCGACCAAAGTGTCGTTGTCGACGACAAACTCATCATTGCTGTCTAAGTTTGTTTTACATCTGATTGTTACGTTTTTGGCGTCAAGGTCTTTGTCGTGATTATTTTGAAAAAAGCTGTTGCAGTGGAGAACTCGTGTTATTTTATTTCTCCCCTGCGACATGTGAATACATTTGAAAAACTTAAGTGCCAACATTGACGACATGTTCGACACTATTTTCCGGATGTTGGCAAAATTGTTTTAGATCTTCCGGTAAATATACACTCCGGCTTCCGTAGGCCTATATCATCCGGTTGTTACAGTCCGTTCTTTTCAGACACCGTTGGAAGTTTTTGGGACAGATGTATTCTTTGCGATTGCGTTCGCGTAAATATTGTGTAGCATTATTTTGCCGGTATATTTGGCCATGTCGTTAGTTGACGTACATTAATAATGCGGTCATAAACTCATCACCCTAATGCCGCCATGGAGCTTCATTTTACAGTGTGTCTAAAAAACACGTGCGCGTTTGTTTTTTTTTTTACAATCTGTTGCTATATCGGTCACAACACGGAATTTTATTGTCAGTGGGTCGATTTAATAACCAAATAAGGAGACAATTTTAGTATGCTTGTTTATGTGAGAGGTCTATATATAACAATATAAATAGTGTAGTATTAATTCACGTGGAAACAATAAATACATCGTATTTTATTTTTCGGGATTCGGAGGGATTTGGAAAATAAATAAAGTGAGTTTCGTCGGGGGGTTTTGAGGTGGGGCGGGCGGGGGAGTGGAAACACACCTATTTTTCGCTTTGGCCTTAGGCCTAGACAAATAATACCTTTGTTTCCGCTAACCCGACCGACCCTATTTTAAACCGCCGACCCTAAACTTTTTATTGCCATTGCGAAAAAGAAAAAAAAATTGGACAAAAAAAAACAAAAAAACAAAAAAATTTATTAAATTTTTTTTTTTTTTAACTTAGGTGGTCCCAATTCATATCATATAACAAGATGAAAAACATTTATATATTTATATATATTGACATAAGAAATTTAAGTTTACAAAAAGATTTAAGTTTAACAGTTGGAATCATACTGTAAAGTATGTTTGGCTTTATCTAGCTTTCATCTGTGAGAACTTCAAATAATTTGAGTTCAGGTACGGTATGCTATCATTCAGCGTTCAGACTTCAGTATTTCAATCAATTACAGCACAGGAACATTAACAATTTGATCAAATCAACCTGGTTATCAAGTGGGATCTCATAATAGCAAATGAAAAATTAACATAGAGATTAGTACCATATATAGTCATTACTATCTTAATACATGTACATTGTTTCTGTACTACATGTACATGTAGGATTTCTGTATTACATGTACATGTAGTATATTATGTACGGTATGTGTCTCACTTGAATTTTATAAAATAGCCTATTTATGAATTAGAGTGATGATGGCAAGTCTAATTTCAAGCAGGATAAGGCTTCTGATAAGCATAATCCATAGAACCAAAAGATATCTGACAATAACTTATAAGCATTTCCAATCCATACATATATAAAAAGTTCCAAAGTTATGCTTGAGAAACTTGATAAAATTGACCTCTCTGTAAAATTCAAAATACTGACTTAGATTAGATCTAAATGCAATGGATTTTCAAAAATTTTCCAGGGGAAGAAACCCCACCATCATCAGGGGGTCACCCTTTCCAAACATTCCTCCGATCAGGCCTTCAGGTTATGCCTTCGGCATATCATTGCCCAAAAACAGGTGTCCCCAAAAAATACCTAGATCCTTCAATGAATGCGGAGAAGGTGGTGTTGTGAAGCCATCCTTAAGAGATCGGTACAAGACGGTCACTCCAATATGTGAACAGTGCAGTGGTGCTGGACTGACTCCAGTTGTCGCAAGACCATATAGGAAATATTAGGATTATCAAAGACTATCTTAGTATATAGACTAGTATATATGTAAATATTAAAGCATATGTAAGATTGAATTGGAGTTTCTAGTTCCTCTGTCATCTGGGTTAACCTGATTGGGGCTAAGAAGTGCACAGTTTGGGTTATTGACAAGTATTATACAGTTATTTTTAAAGATACTGAAAAAAAAAAAGTTAACAAAAAAAAAAAAAAAAGCCTACCTACCTACCCTAATTTTTTTTTGCTCGTTAGCGGAAACAAAGGTATTATTTGTCTAGGCCTTATCATTATCCCAAAAGCAAAAATAACTAGGTTATTAAGCTCAACATTGGTAGAGATCTTACTGCAGAGTGAATGAAGAAGGGGCAACATGATTTTATCAAAGGTTTAACCAAAAAAAATATTTGCAAAAAAAAAAAAAATCCCTGCCTACTAGTACCTGTCTGTAAAATTTTCCCAATGTTATCGGAAACAGAGAAGTTTTTTGTTTTGGTCTAAGGCCACTTTAGGCCAGGCCTGTGGGAGTCAGCAAGATAAAGTAGAAATTAAAAATAAAGGTGATGGACACCAGTCAGTCCTTCCCATGAGGAAAACACAGCGAGAGCATTTATTTGCTCCCGTAATGCAGAAGACGGGTGTAGTAATGGCACCCACACTATAATTGTACATGTAAGATGGGTTTTTGCTCAAACAAAAAGTCATTGTGGAATAGACCTATGTCTAGTTACACTTTAATATGCCATAGTTGCACTGAGATGGTAAATCATCTAAATAAACCTTAAAATAGTTCAACATTGAACCAACAATTACAGTCTCCATTAGTATATTGTGAAGAAGGACGGGTGCGAATTTTAGCACCCGTGAATTGAAAATTACGAGTGCATACGGGTGCGAGAGCAATCACTCCCGTCTCCTGGGAAGGACTGTGACACCTCTGTTAGTTTAATGATAATTCGCATGACTTCACAAATTGTTCACTCTCAAGGTATTCCAATTTTCAAAAGAAATTAATTATCTAAAGTAATTCCAGTCGGATCGATAAGGGCGTGTCTCAGACACAAAGCAGCAGTTCAGTTGCAGTCAACCAATCAGCACCTGAATTGAAATGTAAATTATGTGCACATGGTGCCTCATAATATTTCGACCACAACATGTCATCACATTGTCGTGGGGATATAAAGAGAACATATGTGAAATATTAAATGCGATGCTAAATTTAAGTAACAGACGGTCAGATTGATGTATAGTAGTCACAACAGCAATATATCTGGAGACATCCGCAATCGTCGAATCGATAATGTAAATGTGTTTATTTAAATTATTACCCTTTCAGATTTTCGTGTTACAAAAAATGTAAAGTCAAATCGCTAACCTCAAGTTACAATCCTATACTTAATATTACATATATGTATTATCTCTATCATATATTTAGTATTATTTACTATCATCTTGTCACACTCCTGTGAATTCAGCCATTCACCATGGCATTGATTCGATTGAATTTCGTCGATTCGATTCAGTTTTTTTTTTATTATAAATTTTTATTGTAAATCAGAACATCATTTTAGAAAAAAAAGTGATGTAAACATGCACTCGAGAATTGATTAACAATAATCATATTCAAGTACTCAATATTACAGATATTACTTACTGCCATTGTGTTTCAACTGAGAAAAGCTTCACAAAAACAATCACACTTTTTCAGAAAGCGCGGGAAAATGGCGACGCTGCTAAAAGATACCACACGAAGGAACGGTGACGTCACATGCGCAATACATTTTATAGGAAAAGAACAGATGATTGGGGAATTAACCCTGAGACAAATAGCATTATCGACAATGCACACCGGATGCAGGAGACATTTAATCATAATCAAACCATGTCTAATTTGCTGATAAAAATTATGAGTTCTATAGATAAAGATAAATTGTGTGTTGTACGGCAGAATAATAATTAATAAATATGAATTTGTTGGTCAATTGGCGGCAATAAATTTAATATATAAATGTATAATAACTATATATATATATATATTCCCTGCTATAGGCCCTATAAATAAACTGATTAAACATGAAATAAAATGTTTAAGTATACAATAATTAAAGTTTGTATTCAAGGTTGGCATTTTTCAAATGGACTGAATATACAGTACTTGCAAGAGATTGAGCGAAGATTAAATTTCAGGCAACATAAACTTTGGACCTTGGGACTTAACTTTACCCCACTCATTTTGTTCCTTATTATGTCCTTCAACTTTTAAGTAATGTTAAAGTGACACAACAATCTTCACCAATATACCCCCATTGACTGAAGCAATGATAAGGCGGAATCCCGCAGATATCTATTTTTAGCCACAATTCCATCCGCACGATCCGATTGGTCGGCGACCTTTCGTCACCAATTTGATACGATTGTTTTTACGACTTTGGAATAATAAATCACTCTCATTCTCAAGACGAAGTAAATTAATTAAAACCTAGTTAGAACGTATATTTGAATTAGATTATCGGAGTTTTAACTCGGTGTATGGTGCGTTGAGTGTTGGGTCGTCACATATGAATTCAACGATTATTGCCTGGAAAACTGGTCAAAACTCGTTTCGAATAAGTTCGTGTGTTGTTGACATTGTAATTGAATATTGTCAACAGCGGGAATTCTCAGCCTGATGACCAAGGAGCCGAGTGACTCGGGTCTCAATGGGACCTGTTGGAGAACCAATCGTTCAAACACGCAGATTTAAAAAAAACAGTGTGGGTAGATAGCGTCAGACAAATGTACATGTAGCAAGTGCAATTTGACACTGAAATGTACTAATATGCATGTATGGCTTTGGATTGGACTGGCTGCATTATGCCTACACTGACTACATACAGACCCTGCAGATTCAAATTCAACAAGTCTCAACAGTGACCCGTATAGTATTAAAATGACTAATTTCAAAATGTGTGGCCCAATATTAGATATATTTTTTTGTTGGGGGAAGTGTAGATCATGCCATGAATGATCTCTACTCTGGGTAATATGATTATGAGAGGCCACATTCACATTGAATTGCGCTTAAGCAAAATTTATTGCACTTAAGGGCAAACGATTGTGCATAAGTGCGATAAAATATTGTGCTTAAGTACAAATAGGGCATTCATGCTTAAGCATTATGAGTTGCACTTAAGCATGATTAATTGCGCTCAAGTGCAATTAATTGTAACTACTATCTAGCCTACCCATAAAATATTAATTGTCATAACCTGGAGTATCGCCTAGCATCACAAGAAGAGCATGTGCTAATTTTAACCTTTTTAAATAAGCCTAGTACAGTTACCTCTAACTGTATGTGTGCAACATTCAAAGATAATCCATAATGTCATAATTATCAGCATCCCTTATATCCAAAAAATGGATGTCTCCTCTAGTATGTTTTAATATATTTTTTTTAAAGAATTTTTGCACAGATTTGGGCCATAGCTATGGTCATATAGCAATAATGTGGTGTCACTGTATGAGGGTTTACTTATTTACTTAAATCGTGTGAAAAACCCTAAATATTGTCATATTATCAGCATCCCTGTCCCAAAAATATGTGTTTCATTCTGGGAGCTTTGGTGTCTCACTCCTCGAGCTCTGGTAGTTTTATTAAATCAGCGTCTCTTGTAGTATGTCCATGTCATAAACTGTAGCGCGAATATGGTGTCACTGAGGACCTGCTTCCCTCATATGGTGCACATGTATACCGGTATATACTCGAAAATCAAAGTTGCACCAACTAATACAGAAGTCAATGCTATCACGAATTGCCTGAACTAAAACAGAAGGTAATGCTATCGCGAGTCTACCATATCAATAAAGAACTTAGACTTGCTCCCTACCCATCCAAACTAATGAAAACAAGAGGTGATATGTCAGTAAGAACTATAAGGTTGAGTTATGGATAAACCTATTTATTCACCAGGGGTGTTTTATATAATAGTTACATATAACCATGAAATGCGCTTAAGATTAGCCAATTGATTGCGCACAGCAAGATTGATTGCGCTTAAGCACAAATAATTATGTTTTCAAGAACAAATTACTATGCTTAAGCGCAATCGACTGCACTTAAGATCAATGATTGCGCTTAAGAACAATGATAAGTTCAAGTAATTCTGCTTAAGTGTAATTATTTGTGCTTAAGTGCAATTAATTGCGCTCAAGTGCAATTAATTGCGCTTAATCACACTTCATTACTAAATGGCAATTTGGCCTCCCAGAGGCTAATGCCCGTAGAAATCATATTGTACCAATGAAAAACCTGGGAACTTTTTGAGGTTTTGATAGGGAACCTTATAAAGCTGAAAAAATAACACGGGAATATATTTCTTTGTTAATACCTGTCGCTTAACAGTTTATTCATAAGTAGGCGAAAGTGCCAGCTCGAGATGACATTATTTAACAGACTTGACGGGTGAGTTTGCTATGCGCACTTACAATCATGGAATTTCCCTCATACTTTGAAGTTGATTATCGAGGAACAATTATAAACAAATAAATATGTTCCCTGCCTTGTTTTTTCAATGTTATAAAGTTCCCTATCAAAACATAAAAAAGTTCCCAAGTTTTGTACTGATGGAATAAGATCTCTACAGGCGATAAGCAGAGTAAAGATTCATGGCATGATCTAGGGGAGGGGGTTTCTTCAATTTCAACTAGATAGCTCCAGGCTGTTGACCCAACATTCAACAATAATTTAAACAAGGACTAAATCATGCCAGAAGCTGGGGTTTGTCCCACAAAAATATTCATGATTGCCAATTACTCAATTAATAAATTCAATTGCAAGTCTATCACAGCTAGTGACAGTCAATTGTGATATTCAGTTATTAACAGACTTTTTAATTATATTAAATTTAATTCATTAGTGAAAATTCATACATGTGTTATTGTGTTAAGTACCTTATTAATAAATCATTTAAAATAAGTCTTCTTAAATATATCTCTTCATGATATTGATGATGTCCCTCCCTCCCATGGCGGACCCCAGACTCCTATTCTGAATACTAATAACAAATAGGTGATTTTTCTGTGTACCAGCAGGTACCAGATAAGAAAATATGGATAGTGACAATGGAGTGAAATCTCCTGGAACTGTATGATATATCTCACTGAGAATAATTGTCATTGAGCATCAAATTGATTATTTTTTGTCAAAATGACATATTTTGATATAATTCAGTCTCATACTTCTTGATGAGCTGGAGTTATGGACAATACTTCAGCAGCAAAAATGTAATTATTTTCATATTTATAACAGTGTGAAATAACCATGGCTTCTATCCTATATTTTTTGTATCCGGTACTCATGATTCACCTCTGTTATTCATGATTTATGGCAGGTGCTAGTACATGTATACCATCAGTAGTCAGAGTAATCAAAACTACAGTAATGCCCTAATTAGTCGACTCCAATACCACAGCAGAATTATGGGTAACTTTTCCGGATTTAGTCGGAAATATGGCTTGTTGCCATTCATCGGAAATCTCTCCCATATAATAATGAAGTGGCAGTGTCTCAGAAACAGAACATTAATTTGATTTGGCCTTACTAAACTCAGCAGAACCACCACCATCATAGTACAGTAATGCCCTAAATAATTGACTCCTTAACCACAGCAGAATTATGGGTAACTTTTGAGCATTTAGTCGAAAATATGGCTTTCCGATGAATGGCAACAAGCCATATTTCCAACTAAATCCTGAAAAGTTACCCATAATGCTGCTGTGGTTAAGCAGTCGATTAATTAGGGCATTACTGTATGTGGTTCATTTATGAGACAAAATACCAAACCTGGAGGGTCGGAACTAAAACTAAAACAAAAAATGTCTATTTGGAATAAAATCAATTAACCCTTTCATTATGGGAGCAGCATTCACCCTTCCATGATTGGAGCATTGGAAATATTGCGAAAAAACCATGTGCTAATGCATTCTCTTATATATGGTAGTTTCCAGTAGGGATCCTAGAATATGTAAGAGAATACATTACATGTACATTGGCCTAACAATATTTACCTTGACCTTGTAAGCCAGTGCATTCTCTTATATATGTGAGGCTACCTAGTATGGTATCTGCAAATATAAGGGAATGCACTGGCACATGATTCATTGCTCCACCAGCGCAGTTCCCATCAAGAAATGGTTATATTATATATTCGAGTCTCCCAAGTCCTTCCAACTGCATGTTTTGTAGATTTTATTTTCCTGCTTTACAGAAGAAATTTAATCATTTACAAATTTCCAGGATTCACTAAAGATGGATTATCTCTTCCTCTAACATGTGTTGTATAGTTTACTGGTTATAAAATTATAAAAATAAGCCGGAGATACCATTAAAATACTGGAAATTGATTGTATACTATTATAATACTAATTGATAGAAGTGTTTCCAGGCAAGGGTCTTCGATTCATATTTATTATGTTATACACAGGAAACTATAAAATAATTGTTACAGAAAGAGATAATTATTAATCCATCTGTTAGAGTAAGGATTTTTCAAGTTGTGTGTTTTCAAGAATGGGAGTGTATCACACTGAGCCAAATTCAATATATGATGGTCAGATATTTCAAAAACTAGAAATTTTTTGTACAGCCTTTTCATTGTTTTAGTAATAATTTTCTGACTACAATGTAGATTGTGTACAAAACATGATTTCTTTATTAGTCTATGATGAAGACAAAACTATTTTTGAACAAATTGTGTGTTAGACTTACAAACTGAAGGGATTTCCAAACACCTTGCGATGCTATATTTTTACAATTTAAAGTGTTCTAAGAGGAAAGTTCAAATAATTTTGCACATTTCATGACTGGAGCTTCCTGAAATTTTGCAAAAACACTATACCAATGCATTCTCTTATATATGCCAGTCTCCCATTGGCAGACTCACATATTTAAGAGAATTCATTGACCTAACAACATTTATCTTGACTATGCAAGCCAGTGCATTCTTTTATATATACAAGGTGCCATATGGGAGACCATTATTTATGATTAATCCTTCCATAACTGGAGCTTCATGAATTTTTTTTGAAAACCTGTGCCAATGCATTCTCTTATATATGCGAGTCTCCCATAGGATGCCTTGCATATATAAGAGAATGCATTAAGCTAACAATACTTGTATTGAACTTCTAAGCCAGTGCACTCTCTACTGATTGTTTTTTTCTATTTATGCCCCAACATTTGTTAAACAGACAAAAATACAAAAAAATGTCATTTTTGGAAAAGTATCATGACTGAAGGATTAATCTCAGTCATAAGTTAATTTTAATCACCAAAAACACCAAAACAAATGCCATGAGAAAAGCAGGGTATATGGATTTAAATTATTTCAATTTGCTCTGGAGGGGGGGGGGGGGTGTTAATATATATTCAGACACGTATGTTACTTTTTTACCTTTGACCATTTCTGCAATTCACCCAGCCCCGCAACCAATTTCTTTCCCTCTTTACAACTGTTTTCCCCAAGCATTTTTCAACACCCCTCCTCATCTGTCTGTCTGAATATATATGTGGAGATTCTATGAGGAAAACAAATATTTTTTTCCTCACAGAAACCCCACTGTGAAAATATTTCAGTGAATTTTGTGTTAACTAAAGCTATTGTTCTTGTTTAATATTACAGTTTTCACCACTTTTACATGAAATATTAAAGGGACCAATGCACTCGCAGTGCGGCAGTGGGTAAAATGTGCAAATATATTCGATAAAAACATCACCTATTAGAAGAACATGGAGAAATAGATCAACTTTGCTCGATTGGCTTAAAGATGGATCATCTCTTCCTAAACTGTTTTCTATAATTTCTAGGGTATAAAATAATAATGATAAGTCAAGTTGTCAAAGACACCAGTCCAGAAACGCTTCTATCATTTAATATTACAACTGATTGATAATCAGTTGGGACAATCTTTTTTTACTATTTTCCTGCTTGCTATGCTCCGAACGTTTCCTCAAGCAGTAAAATGTCACAAATTATTTGTAGGTATACTAGTATATATACCAGAAAATTCAAAATAGAATGAACAGTAATTGATTGAAGCATTTCCGGACATTATTTTATACCCAGGAAAATATATAAAACTTGTAATAAGAATATATAGACCATCTTTAAACTGTAATCAAAATATGAAACAGAGATTATTCCTTAAGAAATAATTTCAAGAGAGGGCACTGATTTTCTAACCTTTCAACTCAATCAACCTATATAATTAGGAGGCACAAGTTTGAAGTCAGAATCACTGAGTGCATTCTATTTACAACCGAAGGGGTTCAGAAACTTTTTTTAAAAACTCAATATACATGTGATTGGTATATACACATGTACAGTAATGCTCTAATTAATCGACCTCTTAACCAAAGCAGAATTATGGGTAACTTTTCAGGATTTAGTCGGAAATATATTTCCGACTAAATCCTGAAAAGTTACCCATAATTCTGCTTTGGTTAAGAGGTCGATTAATTAGAGCATTACTGTATGTACTGATAACCTATTTTAGTATGAAATTTTCTCCAGTCTTCATATATGCTATTACCATACGCTTGTGTATATATGCATTTTGTTATGAGAGGCCAAAAGTAACAATTATCGGTGAATCACTCATCCATAGAGAACCAGGTTCATTTTAACTTCAGACTGTCAGCGAGGTGGCGACGATGTCACAGTGGGGTTGTCTCCCCCCCACATAAATGTTTCCTTCCAAGTGGCCAGTTTCATACCGGTATAATCTGGATGAATCGTATCATTTAGTATAAGGTATATTGCAGTCTGATAGATATCCAGACTCGTATTAAAGAAAGAAATGAAACACGGTCTAATTTTATTTAGACTGGGTCTATTGATATGTTTTTTTTTAAATAACGTGAACTTTGTCACAATTTGGGATTTAAAAAAAAATTAAATGTGTCCAATTGGCGCGTTGTCATCAGATAACTTAATACAGTAATGCCCAAAGTAATTAAGTAATTGACCACTTAACCACAGCAGAATTATGGGTAATTTTTCAGGATTTAGTTGGAAATATGGCTTGTTGCCATTCATCGGAAAGCTCTCGACGAGAGCTTTCCAACGAATAGCAACAAGCCATATTTCCAACTAAATCCTGAATTATTTTCCATAATCCTGGTGTGGTTAAGGGGTCATTACTTTGGGTATTACTGTATGTTCTTTTTCAAAGGATTTTTTTCAAAAGCAACGCATGACAGTTGTGGGAAACGACAAAACATGTGGTGAGAAATGGCCAAATATATGGTGCGAAACAACCAAACACGTGGGGCAAAGTGTATGAAACAACAATAGTACACATATGGGAGGCAAAATTCACATTTAATTGCCAATCACCCTTAAGTGTAATTCATTATGCTTAAGCATGAATTTAAGCTTAATTCGCAATGCCTAAGTGTAATTTAGATTTCCATTATACCATACTTAAGCGTATTACATTATGCTTATGCGTAATTCATTTACGATCACACATAATGCATTCACGCTAAAGTAAAGCGTAATAGAATTGGAAAAACTCCCCTGAAGCTGAAATTGATGCAGTCAATTACGATGCTAGTAATCTTACCATCCGCCCAGAACATTAAACCTTACTAAGTTAGATACATGTAGGCCTACCATTACATATAACGTTGCAAGGCAATACAAACCAATTATGCTTAAGCGTAATGGAGTTACGCTTAAGCGTTTAAATCAGCCATTAAATGTTAGATTAATCTCCCATATAGTACTTAATATATGCAATGATAATGTTGTTGTTTGAGCCATCCAAAATTATTTTGGAGTATAAATATAAGCAGCAAGCGAAATAATTGAAAAATAATTTATTATATATGATAAACAAGCATAATTTTTAAATATTTAACCCTTTGAGTGCCAGGTCGATTTTTGTATCAACCCATATACCCTGTGCCAATGCATTCTCTTATATATGCGAGTCGACCATAGGTCGCCTCGCATATATAAGAGAATGCATTGGCCTAACAATTTTTTTTTTTACAATTTTTTTTACAATTTTAATAATTTATTCTTATATTCTTAAACAGACTTATTTGGTAGGTTTAGGGCCGATGAGATCGGCCCCTGGCACCTGGCTCCTTGTTAGCATTGTTGAAAACACTCCATACTGTTGTTCCCCTCGCAGAGCAGATAGAAAACCGTCAATATCACTGACATCAACAACCGACTGAAGTCTGTTCCAGGTAGTTCAATTCCACAGTTGTTTTAACAAATAAGGAGTGTTCGTATTGTGAGCTGCTGGTACGCAGAAGTTGGAACGATTCTGTGTTGTTACACACCTCCTTCTCCACCGGATTTTGACTGACACAGTCCTAAAATTTTGTTGGCTGTATTTCCCTTGTGTCTTTCTTCTCGTGTTCTAGATAATCAGGCTTTAGGCAGGGCTGAAACCAACCCCTTGACTATTTTGTGGTATTGAACCAGTCACTGTTCTTTCCTTCATTCTTCGAGGGGTGGTAGCTTTACCTCAAACAGCATGCCTGTGACTGATCCATCATCTCGTCTGTATTTGTTCTTTTCTGTATTTGTTCTTCAAGTCAACATGACCGCTTTCGCAGATTGCTGCTTCCAGCAAGGAAGGATACGCACTACGTTGATCATGACTGAACTAGAGTTGCACATACTTCCGAGTGTGCCTTGATGTGGTATATTTGAAAACAACAGGTATTTATCTGGCAGGTCCGATTGGAACTTGTATAGATGTTAGTGTATTTATTTTTGAATTTTATATTCAATATTGATATTTCAAATCTGACAAATTAATATGTAGGTCAAGTGATGTAAATCCAGAAAAAAATTATCAAAAATATATTTATTGCAAAATTTTATAATTTACAAAGCGGACCCACCAGATAAATACCTGCTGTTTCTTATACTATAGTACCGCATCAAGTCACACTCAGAAGACTGAGAAGTATGCAGGTATGTGCAACTCCGTAACTTTCAGAATTTTGCTCCGCAGATTTGCATGGAAATCCACTGTGACATTCGTGAACTTCCCAAAATCCATGGCGGAAGACACCCCATTCGCTGCTCTTTCCAATTTTTCGGCATCTTCGCGCTGACAAAAACGTCTTATTTGATCGCATTTTGCCAATTTAAGCTCAATAAATCAGAATAAATATCGTCTTTTTCTAACGATATCCTGAAACCATGCTTGCTGTCACTGAAAACATAGGAATACCCCCAATCTATTTATAGAAATCAGGGGAGATAAACCATGCATGCAGTTTTCAGAAGCGTTAGGAACAGGCAGTGAACAGCTGTTTCAACAACAACAACACGGTGGCGATGATTGTTGAGTCCCTTTAAAAGCCAAACTGGTCACTGGGACGTACAGATACAGATACAGAACAAGAACAAAAGTGGCCGTGTAGACTCCAGGCGAGATGGCGTCCACCATGGCCGCCGTTTTAAGACTATGCCCTATTAAGTCAGTTTGATGCAAATTGTAGCCGGAAAATCTTGTAAAATGTATGCAAATGTATATATTTTCGTGAAGTTAAGATATAATACAACGTTTATAGGGCAAAATTTAAACTCCACATCCAAGATGGCCACCAAAATGACCGCCGGAAGTTAAAAATATGACGATTTTTCACTAATATCTTACATGAATCAGAATGGACTTTCAAAATTTAGCCATATTTAATTATCTTTAGTGTATAATTCTTAAATTCAACATGGATGGATGCCCACCACTTGTTCGTAATATGTTTGAGCAGATATCTAAAACATTTACTATTTACTATTTTCGGACAGTCTCTACAAAATCGATGCCCCTAAAAAAAATCATAAAAAATAAAAATTCAACCATTTACTGGTATGGAATCTAAAAGCGTTAACAATTCCAAATTTATCTGAAATATGTAGTATCTGCGGACAGTCTCAATAATTCGACCCCCAAAATTTGTGTGAAGCGCATGAAGGGGCCGCCGCTGAATAATGGCCCGTCTAAGATCTAAATGTATGCAAAGTGCAAAAAGTGACTGCAATTAAAGGTACTCAATCCAATTCGATGGTCCCCATATCATCAGATTTCAACAACAACAACAACAACATTTTTTGAAATGCCGCTTCAGTTATGAGAATCAATTATATATATAATTGCCCAAAAGTAATGTTATCCACATTCAACGATAGTAGAAAATTGCCCAGAAGAATAGTACTTCCCTTGTACAGCGGGGTTGGGGGGGTAGTAAAAAGTTTGCAGGAAGGTATGCCGTTTTTTTTTGCATCTGACATTTTCGGGTACCCACCACCCCCAAATCGGCAATAAAATTGTTTTTACTCCCAATTTTTTTACCCCCACCCCCAAAATTTAACTAATTTTGGTCTAAAACCACATAAAAACCCTACTGATATCACCGATCGACGATAAGACATTTGGACAGTAGGGAAAATATGGAAGCTGTTGACAATTAGAACTGAATAAATCACAAATCACTTTCCAAGACTAATCGATTAAGATGAGAGGAGATAGGCATATCCTGTCTGAAGTATTCCGCGTTGAAAGACCTTATTACGCCACCGTAGTGTGGTGTTTCTAGCTTTTGGTTTTTTGATATCGCATGGTCGATCGATAATTCACTGGGTGATTGTACATTCGGCAAACCTCGTCAGATTCCGTCACCGTTTCATCGTACCGATAATTACGAGAGTACAACTAAGATTGGCACATGTGTTTACGTCACCGGTGTAATTGTGGGGACATGCTTCTATTATGAAGGTTTGCTATCCCGAAGGTCCGCTATTCCGAAGGTTCTCTATTCCGAAGGTTTTTGTTATTTTTAGGTTAATTCTATATTTTAAAGTATTGAGACTAATTTGAGAGGGTTCATTTTCACAAAGATTCTTTATATGGAGTGTGCGCTCACATCCGAACTGATCATGCGCGCACACCGATACAGATACAGGAGGAAATAACTTAACTTAGAACATTAAATGTGATTTTGTTTTGTTTTCGCTGGTTTTCTTGAGATTTTATGTCATTACGTGGGCCCATACCTTTGAATTCTTGGCATATACTATGAATGTTGTGGTATATATGGACCCTCCCGCATTGGGACATGACATAGGTTCAGTTGACTTAAGTGGTGTTCTGTGTGTGCTCCAATTTGGAGTTCAATATTTTAAGGGCCAAGTTTAGAATTTTATGGGTCCATACCTTTGAACTCTGGGCATATAATATGAATATTGGAGGGCATGTCTCTATTCCGAATGTTCACTATCCCGAAGGTCCACTATTCCGAAATTTCTCTGAATGTTCGCTATTCCGAAGGTTCACCAATCCGAAGGTTCGTTATTCCGAAGGTTCTGTGTTCCAAAGATTTTTTTTATTTTAAGGTTAATTCTATATTCTAAAGTAACGAGAGGGTTCATTATCACGAAGATTCTTTTTATGAAGGAAATAACGTAAAACATTAAATGTGATTTTGTTTTGTTTTCGAGGGTTTTCTTGAGTTTAATGTCATTACGTATGACCTTATTTCTCATTACATATTCACGCCAAGGAGCCCACACAATTGCTATGTTACGATGCGATTTAATGTGATTATGTGTGACCTAATATCTCAATAATCTGAGGCAAGAGTACGCCTGCTAAAGGCGAATTATAACAGTTGGGGGTATAACGCTCAATAAATACTGGAGGCTATAACAAACTGCGCAGTAGAATATCGCTGAATGGACGAGTATGAGATGAGCCTAAATGCAATTGTGACTTTGTTTAAAGGCCCACTTAATTTTCGAGTCATTAATTTTTTATAGTATATACGGTTTTAATAACAATTTATGCCATAAAATTTGAATAAACTACTATAATTCATCACCATTTGAAAGGCAGAATACTTCTATCTCCTAGTTTGAAACACCTTCAAAATACCGCGTCGTATATCTAGCAATAAGCAACCAACATGTCCTCCTCGGCTTTCCATAGATTTCAACGTAATTTGATACTTATGGGTATTTGTGTCCGGGAAGTGTTTTGAACGGGTCAAATCGTGACCCCGACCTGACCTTGACCTTTAAAACTGTCAATGCAAGGTCAATTTGGGTAAAACGGACAAATTTCGGCGAAATTTTATACCTAGGGATACTTTGGTCCGAGGTAGAGCCCGAAGCCGCCATCGTACGCCGCCGCCGCCAGCCATATTGGCCACAAGCCGCCGCCAGCCATATTATTTCTAACGCCAGCCACATTTAAAAATCTCCGCCGCCGGAATTGTAAAATGGCTGAGCCATGTGCATGGGCTTATATGTCAAGCACAACTGTACTGTGAATCGCAAAGAACTAAACCGCATTGCCTAATATTGGCATACTCGCATGGTTGTTATATTATCAGAACACCTGGCCCCTTAATATGGAATAGACTATCCCAATGCATGCTTTCATATAACTGAATGGGCGCATCCATTCGGTATTGAAAGGGTTAAAATATAAATTGTTTATATCGACAACACCCAGTCTCAGACATCACTGGCATTTGTCAATATATACACATAAGAATAGAAAATAGTTTGAAATAGTATATATCATTACTATCCGGTTCATCATTCAATGATGCATGCATATATCGCAAGATGGCAGTGATGATAGCAGTCTGAAGTTGACAGAAGTCCCAATGTAACTACTTATACCGATTAGATGGGAAACTACATAGTATATCCATGCCAGTCCTTCGTGAATTTCGCCGTAATGAAAAAGCCCAACATCAAAAGATTACGTGTGGTCTGGAATTCTACGGGTTCACCACAAACGCTAAAAAAACGGCATCTATAACCGATAACAGGGGATTAGGAACATTTCGGAAACGGAAATACGCTGAATGATAACATCTCAGCCGGCTGAGCCGCCATATTTCGTCAGCCACGAACGTCGTGACTGAGCCGGCTTAGCTAGCTAACCAGCCACGAAAAGCGGTTGAGCCAGCCATGAAAACTATTTGTCGTGGCTTCGGGGTCTAGTCCGAGGAGAGTTTTGAACGGGTCAAATCGTGACCTCGGCCTGACCTTGACCTTCAATATGGCCAATCAAAGGTCAACTCGGATAAAACGGATAGATTTCGACGAAATTTGATACCTATGGGTACTTTTGTCGGGGGGGGGGGTGTTTTGGACGGGTCAAATCATGACTCTGACCTTACCTTGACCTTCAAAATTGTTAATTAAAGTTCAAGTTGGGTAAAACGGACGGATTTCGACGAAATATGATACCTATGGGTAGTTTTCTACGGGTGGGGGTGTTTTGGACTGGACAAATCATGACCCTGACCTGACCTTGACTTTCGAAATAGTCAATTGAAGGTCAAATCGCACCTTTCACCGGAAAGCAGATGGGAAACAGCCCGGGTGAAGTCGGGCCTATCAGCTTGTGTAATAAAGAAGACAGTTTGATGAAAGTAATGTATGCCACGAGAAACGGGAAAACTTGAAATATGGAAGTACGCAAATTTCCCGCATAAAATTTGAAAGCTAGTTTATAGAATAATTGTATTATTATTTATATTTATGGCTAATAATACGATCTTGGTGGCGTTACCATGTCTGACTATGGTTTTCTTGTATGTTGATGCCATCTATATATATAAAACCCGTCGTCTGTGTGTGTATCTGTGTGTGTATCTGTGTATAACTCGGTCACGCTGTTGGCGCGCTTATAACTTTTCAACCATGCGTGCAATGTAGCTCAAATTTGGACCACAGTCTATATTGTGTCGTAAAAGGTGGCTCACAAAATTTCACGCCGATTGGTCAAAGCAAACCTGAGATCTAACATGGTCCCCAAAATGGCAAATGCAGTATTTGCACCCAAGTAGACACTATTTCTTATGACGTTTGTCGAATTGACGTCATATGACGTCGTACACAAACCCACACTTGCGTTGCTATTGTATTGACGAAATTTCGATGCGCTCTACCAAAGAGTTGTTGAAAATGGGCGCTATAAATTAATTGTCAGATCAGGTTGAGTGAGAATATTATAAGTATGTAGGCCTAATGCATGTTGCTTTTGTCGTGAAAGTGCATGGGGTGTAGAGTCGATACTAGAACGTTCTATACCGTCGTTGGAAATTGGTGCTAAACGGTCTTATAATATGCCACTTCAGTGTTAATATAAGTAATGGATTGTGTCTTTCTTATGAAAGTTGTGCATTGTGTGTGGAATCGAAGGAGTACATATACGGAAGACGGCAAATTGATAAATAATGTTTTATATAATCTAAAAATGGGCGCGAAGTGGGCAAATGGGCCGCAGTGCAAGGGCCTGTGACCTTAGGCCTATATACGCTGCTGAATAAAAGCTCCCGAAGGGAGACTGTTTCAAAATATCATAATGTATGTGCGCGATGCGCACAAAGGGGCTGCAGTCCACTCGGTTGCTGAATAAAGGCTCTGTTTCATTTATACTGGGCTATACATAATAGTAATACAGAACTATAAGTTGATTTTGTTGCATTCCATTATGGCAAGCCAAACCGCTATTTAATATTAATTTTACTTAAGTAAAATAAAATGACACTTTATTTCACTTAAGTGAAATAAAATGACATTTTATTTTACTTAAGTAAAATAAAGTGTCATTTTATTTTACTTAAGTGAAATAAAGCGCCATCTACATGGTTTTATTTTACTTAAGTAAAATTAAATTACACTTTATTTTACTTAAGTAAAATAAAATGACATTTTATTTTACTTAAGTAAAATTAAAACGCACACTAATTTTACTTAAGTGAAATAAAATTACCATTATGTTACGCCCTTTTTTTATTTTACTTAAGTAAAAAAGAATTTTACTTAAGTGAAATAAAACACAGTTTTTATTTAACTTAAGTAAAATTCTTTTTTACTTAAGTAAAATAAATGAACATTTGGGTTTATTTCACTTAAGTGAAATAAACGCCATCTACCGGTCATCGATAGATGTCATTTATTTTACTTAAGTAAAATAAAGTGCAACCGGGTGTTAAGAGTTATTAATGATTTCCCCCCAATCAGTTTAGAGACCAACTTCAAATCCCACCAAACCACATGTGACCTTGTTATAAGGACAGCAGTGTTTTATGATATATAGATGACAGAATGAGATTAGCACCAACCTCATGCAATAAAATTGAGAACATTCCACACCCACTGCAAGTACCGCAATAATCAGAGAAAACTGCTAAAATGTGTGATGCGTTTGTGTTTGATGCTTATTGTGCTGAGAACAAGATATAATCACATACTCTTTTAATTATCAGATTTATGGAGGCATGGACTTGTACGAGTGTTAATTGCTTCAAATGTGCTTGCTGCAGCGAGCGAGACCATTGGTGAATTGATATAGCAACATAATGCCAACATTATGACGACATTCCAAGTTCGGAGTTGTGGTACAATAGTTAGTGACCACCAGCTGTGGCCGGCTGCAGCTTTCTGTAGCTTTCTACTGCGCATGCCTAGCCGGCTACGACTGTAGCCTGGGTTGCTCAAATACACTCATAATACACAACGGGAGATAACTTTCTCACGAACATGAACAGCACTCCCGGCGCACGTGCCAAGGGAGCAATTATTAGTTTGCAAGATGACTCCCATAGTGGGCGCTTTATTTCACTTAAGTGAAATAAACGCCATCTACCGGTCATCGATAGATGTCATTTATTTTACTTAAGTAAAATTAACACATTATTTTACTTAAGTAGAATTCTTTTTTACTTAAGTAAAATAAAGGTCATTTTTTATTTTACTTAAGTAAAAAAGAATTCTACTTAAGTTAAAACATGGTTAATTTTACTTAAGTAAAATTCTTTTTTACTTAAGTAAAATAAAAAATGACCGTTATTTCACTTAAGTGAAATAAAATGACATTTTATTTCACTTAAGTAAAATAAAGTGTAATTTTATTTTACTTAAGTAAAATTAATATTAAATAGCGGTTTGGCTTGCCATATTCCATATGCGATTGCATACAGTGGGTGGTAGTAGAAACTACAGTTTTTTCTGTGAAAAAAGTGTTCCCGAGCCATAGGCTCATATATAGCGCACAAACGGGGCCGTAGGCCTCTCCGCCACTGAATAAACGCTCCCAAATGGAGTCTATATCAGTAAGTAAATACAGTAATAAAATAACATGTTGATTTATTTGCGTTCCAAATGTGCATGCACATATGTGGGGGTAAAAAAATACAGTTTTAGTTCAATAAAGTGTTCCCACGCGCCTCCGGTGAAAGAGAAGTATGACCAATCCATTGCTAATATAGGAATGATGTGTTCATGGCCATGGAGACCAGAAAGTAACGAAGAACATTTATATACCCGTCATTTTGACGGGCAATCCCCTAGTATTTAATATATATACCGATTTTACTTATGTTGTACACACAATTTATATACACATATTATACTATTTTTCTGTAACAGTGCACTGTCAACATGTATATGAATGCTATCAAAAATAAAATCTAATCTAGAGCCCAAAGATCCAAACAAACTGAAATCATTGCTTGCCTTCAGGAGACTGGCACAAGTAACTATAGATTGACCATGACCAATTTTTTATTGTAACAAGACAATCAATGACTGTGGGGTCACCCACCTGACTGTAAAGACTGAGACTCTGAAGACTACAAGTCAGACTTGTCAAAGTACTGCCTGTACCAAGGTAGTCGGTACCGGTACCGGTACTGCGTTGGAACCGCGGTACCAGTACTGGTGTTGTATAGTTTATTCCACTACATATCACACATTTAAAAGAGTATATTCTAATGTGGTAATTACTGGTAATGTATGGCACTTTGTGCCAGTTTTTGGTGATTGTTGTGGATGACAAATACAACCATGTATCCTAATGCACGTATGCCACAGCAGCCACACATACATGTGTGACATACATGCATTAGTATAGTCGGATTTATCACCCACAACAATCACCTAAAATGTGCCATAATTTAGGCAGCCTGATAGGTGTTAGAACCTTTATGTTTAGGGCTTCAGACGCTCAAATACATACATCGGAAAGATGGGTATATGTGACAATTTAAACAGAAATAAATTTTATGTACCTGCATGGCTGCAATCCCCAACTGTAAGTTATAATGTAACACATATTGAGTAAATGGCACATATATACATTGTTGAATAAAATGATAACAGCTTCAAGAATCGGCATCCGCCACCGCGTGCTTGATCCGTTGGCACATAGTAGCATACCATAATACAAGCGGCAGTTGCGGCACACTTAAAAGAGCAAAGTTCCTTCAATTTTAATCGATCTATTTAATGTTTTTGGCGAGTACCGAGAACCGTCGGTACTGAGTATCAGAACCGGTACCGTTGAAACGGCCAAGTACCGCCAGTACCGGTACTGGTACCGGTTGACAAGCCTGCTACAAGTCAGTACTTGTAAAATTTACTTCAAAATAAGTAGTTAGAACTATACACTCAGCTTAGAAATTAAAGTGTTCACATTGACATACATACACACAAGCCTTGAAATAGGGTGTCTGTCATTTGCAGAATGAGGTCCCCAGAGGGTGAATTTAGTGATACTACCCCACATAGCGAACTAGCATCACCAAATTCACCCTCTGGGGACCTCATTCTGCTTACACCTCAGCAGAATGAGGTCCCCAGAGGGTGAATTTGGTGATGCTAGCCCGCTATGTGGGGTAGCATCACTAAATTCACCCTCTGGGGACCTCATTCTGCAAATGACAGACACCCAATTTCAAGGCTTGCATACACATTGTTACTTCAATTAATTTTCAAGAGGGCAGAGTATTAAATCTACAAAGTCTGTCCCAAATCTGAACCACAGTAACCCATACCCTCCATACCAAATATAAGCTAATTAGGCCCAATGGTTCTTGAAGAGAAGTTGTTTTAAGAATTACTATGGAGGGAAAGAGTTATGGCCCTGACTTCGCAACTATTAGACCCAGTGACCTCATTTGAACAAATATGAATACCAGTCACCTGGGGAACATCCACACTAATTATTAACCCATTCGTTCCTATGGATCTGGAGGAGATGTTCAAAGAATTGTTGACGGATGGTGGACAGATGGACGGACGAGGAGTGATGACTATAGCTCCACCAGACTTCGTCTCAGGTGAGCTAAAAACCACTATCGTCACAAATCTACTACTACAGCAAAGCCGCTAATAAGAGAGCTTTGCTGAACAAGAACGTTGGAATAAGGAAAACAAAAACCTTATAGGATCTGTACATTTTATTTTATAAAAATGAAAAAAAAAATCACGATGAGAAACTACATGTATGAAACATCAACATTTCTCATAAAATTACACTATATATACATACATGTACATATAAAACAAAGCTATAGGAACAAATAGAAGCATGATATGCAGCTGTAAACTATGGTAAATTTTAATGTCAACAATGATTGAAATGCAATAAGGTGTAGGTGTAAATTAGTTCCAAAGAATAAAATGAAATTGTTCTTAAAATGTAAAAGAAACTGTATTTGAGCTCTATGACATTTGATCATCACAAAAACTAAGCAATCTTAACAGATTTTGAGAAAGCAAGTAATGTGTTATTAAGGCAAAATGGTTGCATTTCATAATGTTCCACTTCCAGTAAGAACCAATGTCTTTATTTTCCATGTTAGTGTGTCAACAGTCAAAACAACAGCAAAAAACGCTTTTACCGCCATAAATTCGCATAACCCACATATTGTGGTCTCCCATGGCATACCACTCTTTATAGAAGTCAGCAGTACAAGTTATGATCAATTTTAACAGTGAGATAGAGTGAATGAATAACATTATAAATCCTATAGTGTACAACAGTAGAAATCCTGATTAAATTTATTAGTGGGATATGATGAATAAATAAGATATCTTTTCTGTGGCATGAAGGTAACATGCAGAAATTAAGATACTGGCCTAAACTGAAGTATTTAATCATGATAGAAAAGGATTGCACCATGTATATCCAACTATGTACTTACTTCCATCGGCAACACAAATGAAGATCACTACATTCTGTGGATGTATTATCTATGTGAATCCAGGCCTCAGCATAAACCAACAGAAGAGTTTAACACTTTCATAATCTGATGCATTCTCCAAATCGGTTAGAAAATTCCCGATTAGAATTGGCTATTGTTAATTTTTGAGGCGTTTTGACATACATGAGCAGAAAACATAGGATTCCAATCCTTTTACTTGCATGAATCATTTTGATAATGAAATGAACAAAGGACATTTCCCAAGCTAACTAAGCTGGTTTATTATTGGCGATTGGTGCCCTCAAATTTTTCATAGTTTCTACTGTATATTTGTTATTTTTATCAATATCAATCCCAGATTAGAAAAGAAGATTACTTACTGCTATGAAAATGCAAATATCCATTGTGTTTTGAGTTGACAATTGCCTCATCATATCACTCAACAAATGATAATAGATATACAATCCTTAACTTTTGTGATTTACTCTAGAGCCATGACAGAACTTTCATGAACTTTTCCCTCTATGAGCAAAAGATATGGAGATATTTGTTGATGAAAGGAAACTCACGTCATGTTACCAGTTAAACTGAGGCCTGTATGAACAAGAAATAAGTAAAAAACAATTGACGATGTTACGACGAAGTAAGTTGTTTGCTTATACGCAACAAGCAGCTTCAAATGCACAAAGAAAGTTAATAGATGGATGAATTGAGCTTTGACGTGTTTCAATCTAAATATTTATGTTACATCAAAATGCAGACTTTAAAATAATTTACATGAACAGGTATGTATTAAAGAAATAGAGTTAAGATCCCTTCGATCACCATCAGAGATATTGTCTGGCAGTCAGACTCTGACTAAGATGGCTGTTGACAGCAAATACCTCTCAATCTTCTTGTGTAAATTGGTGTTCCATTTTAGAAAGCTCAAATGGAATGGAACAAAAACTGATACTACACCAAGATATAACACTTGTGTTGTTGACACAATGTGACATACTCAGTTCAGATTCACTCAAACCAAACTTCAATGTATCAACAATAAAACAGAAATGTTTTTTGACTGAACGACATTTTTGGAGCTTACTGTTTCCATTGTATAAAATATATAATATAATATATATAAACACCTTAAAAGTAAGTAAGTCCCCCCTGACACATTACGGTGTATCTCAAGAATCCTGAGGCCTATTTTTCGGAAATATTTACAAGTATATTCAGTATTTTATGACTGATGATGTGAGCTAATGTCGACCCGCTGAGTCCTTTCATGCTTGAATGAGCACTGTTGGTCGGAGGTAGTCACAAAACCATTGGGAGGGTAGAAAATTCTATTGAAGACTCATTTGAAGAACAGTTTAGCTCTGCATGCATCCACATGCCACGACAAGATTTGGAGGCAACGTGCCCTAAATATGATGGGTCGACACTGATTCAATACTGCCATGAGGCTGCAAATTCCTCTTGCAGTAGATGAGGAATGTCATATTATTTATGGTCATTATTCACTCTCTTTCATACTTCGCGCTTCCTTTGGTGCCAAGTCATCAAGGCGAGGTCCACCTGTCATTACGAAGAATTCAGATATTTGAACAAATGTCCAGCATACATGGATACGTTCCCTCTTAGTGAACCCAGTGATTTTTGGAAAGTCGACTCTTCACATTGAAGTGCTGTTCATTCAAGCATGTAGCCACTCACCATATCAAGTTAGAAGATATGTTAGTCACATATATCTTCCCTAAGTGTTTTCACATTCTGATTGCCATGTCTGAAGATATTCTCAAAAATATCAGGGGGAACTTTCTTGTTTTGAGGTGTTTATAAATAACCACTATTTGCGGCTTTAACGTTAATGATTAAGAAGTTTCTCCTGTTGAAAATATATAAAAAGCATAAAATCAAACCTTGAATGGAATATGGATGTTGATCTTACAAATATTCAGCCGCCAACATACTGTGCATTTCAATCACAGGTTGACAGTTTCTTCCATATAATATGGAGAAACGTTGATGGTTGTGTATGACTTCACATGGAGTAATTTCAACTGGCCAACAACCTGCATTTATGTACCACAACATGAGTGCATATATACCGGTATGTGAAAATATTCTGTTGTATTTATCTGCCAATATTTGCTGAGAATATTCACCATTTTCCACCAAACATAGCTCCAGATTATCTCTGATGATGATCAGTGAATGCTCAGTCAATAATAGAAAATGAAGAGAATGAATTGATTGTGATATTTATTGATGAAGGTGATGCGTAGTATCTATACACTTATACACAACTTACATATAAATATAAATCTAAGTTCTACGAGGTTTATGGCACATGCATTGATACAAGCTGAATAAAAACTACTTAATAATAAACATACAGGTCCTTGCTTTCAAAGAACTTTTCTTTTTAGATGAACACTTTTGTTTGGTATCAAACGAAATTATAAGGGAGTCTTAAGCCAACTGTTGAACCTTCTGCTACATACTTTAGAAAATAGTTTTGAACCTTTTTATATTCAAGCAATATATATTTTCCATTTTTAAATGATGTACTACATCCAACCACATGTTCAAACTGACCTTATCCTTCTAAATACCACATCTGTGGCAAACAATCATTAATTTCCGAAGGATAAGAAAACAATGATGCTTTATTTTTGTCGTTTAGATACAGCTATTCAGCCAACCATTTGGACAAATCATCTATTACAGGCATGTGGTAGTTTGGGGTCACAAATTGTACATAGTCATTCTCATATTTGTCACAGTACTGCTCAGTCCCAGGGATCATAATAGGTCCATATATACGTGAAATACTTCCTATGGCTCGGAAAAGCTTAGTGAAGTGATAGAAATAACTACTTTTTCTCCAGTCATGTGTGTGTAAAGACTGCTTGGCAAATCATAATAAAGAAAGGACATTGTTATGCTATATTACGTTCGGTCCGAAATTAAGAAGCTAGTTCTGAAAACAAGGTCCCGCTATCACATATAGATAAAAATCTCAGTAAAATGAGGGCATGCAATGGACACATAAATGCACATATAAAAATATCTACAACAAAGTCAGAGCCAAATTTTGGCTTGAGAAAACAAGACATGATTTCCGCAAATTTGAGAGTGAAATCTGAATACATTAAGTGCACAAAATGACTTTAATAATTAGACATTTCACATAGTTGAGTATACAATAAGTAGGTTAAAACCAACTGTATATTTGCAATGTCTGTATTCAAGGAAGACTAGGATTAATAGAAATAGGGGAAATTTAGACCAGCTAATTTGAAAACAAGAATCTATTTATTCAGTTCATATTTATTTACTTATCAGGTGTTTGAAATACCCAAACATCTTTGGCAAGGGAACTAATTACACCCAAGTTATCCCTGTGCTAGGAAACATATGTCAATAGGTTTATTACTTATTTATGTTATATCAAAATTTCAATAAGGGTATTCAATTTATTAAAGGCAAAATAAAATATATTGTGTGTGTCACTAGATATAAGCTTGAAGACAGAGAGCAAAACAAAATGTTAACCATAAACAAAATACTTAACACCTGTATTGAAGTTATCCTTTCCGGGACCTGCAAAGAACACTCTGATGTTTTTAATTTTATTTGCTGTGAAAATCCCAAAATAAATGCAGAATAAGATGGCAGTGTGCGCTGTTATGTTATTTCTTAAATTGGTTTAGAAAAATTAGCATATTTAGGAAAGACAAACTCATATTCTAAAATTCACAAAATTATGTGTCCTAGCATGGCAAGGAGAAACAAAAGTGCTTTGTATACCACTTGCTGGCTTTTAGCTGAGAAAAATATCCCTGCATGAAATGAGGTCGGATTGGGAAACACATAAACAGAAATAAATTGAAATAATTGGACTACATGGCAATATTAGATGATATAATGTTATGAGCATGATCTGTAGTGGGCAGCCTTTTCTTGTATTTTCGCTAGATACGTCTCCATCCTTTCATTCAGCTCTTTTATCTGGTCTGATAGTTTTTCTAAGGTATTCTGATTTTGACTAAAATCTTGCTCCATTTCTGTGAAAATAGGAAAAAAATGCATATTACATGCTGGAATAGTTCTGGTGAATAGCTGAAAAATGTTAACACTTTGGCAATGTATCCCACATGTCAAGAGAACTGACTAATGGCAGATTGGCGTACATTTTGCTCAACCGCAGTGTCCAATTTTGTAATTGCTGTTAAGGACCAAGGTCTAGCGTCTAGTATACCATCGTGAATAAAATGCATCAAGGTCCAATGTCTGTTATTCATCACATCTTTGTTGAATTGATGAATTTATATAATCACGACATCACAATCATACTATCTAATGCCAACAGTTCTGTGAACGTGCATATATAGGTGTAAACATGAAGAATAATATTGTTAGGGGTTAAGGGAAGGGCCTATCGGCCCTTTCGAAGATCCCGGGGTTAGCCCCCCAAATTACTTTCCCGCAATAATATTGTTAGGGTGTATACTTACCATCCACTGATTTATTGATTTATCTATATGAGAAATGGTTATGACAGATTATTTACCCGACTTAAAAGGCTTTTTTTTGTTAATCACTACCAGCCACCGAATTGATTCGCTAATACTTTGCAGTATTCAATTTGGTATTCCATTTGATAGTTTTCGAATATTCGCAACTTGTAGATGACTGCTCGATTTTGGATAAATATGCACTGTTGTACGCAGATTTAAATTCAATGCGCCAGGGCCAGTGAAACAAAACATCAATATTTTTTGGCCTAATCACAGTAGGCTATTATGTATGTTAGCCTACCACAGAACTATGAATCTTTATTAATTTGGAACCTAATTTGGATAGAATGAATAAAAATAATGCCAATTCAACAGCGGATTGACAGTTGACATATCTTTTCATAGGTGAAAGTGCACCTGAATGTATTCACGCATACTTTTGTGCTCTTTTCGATGTAAATTAATACAGGTACTTCGAGTTTTCAATAATTCTGGAAATAAACTAAATAGAACAGAAAGCACTTCATACAAACCTTCTAGTTTAATAACTTTGTCGAGAGTATCCCCCGCTAGAGCATCAGCTCTCTCCCTTAGTTTCCTAGCTCGGGAGGAAAGATCTCCCGTCGATTCGTGTTGTGAGCCCAGCTGTGATGCAGTTGCATTGAATTTTGAATCTAATTCATTTACTTTCTGCAAATAAACAAACAGGTAAATGTCAAAATAATTTATACAAGATAGAAAATCATAAATATTACTGTTCAGCAGAAATATTTCAATCAACATCCAACTAATATTCAAACTTGTATGCCAAAGAGGACCAAATGTCAGGTGTTAACACTTTTATGAAGGGGGCTGTGCTGGTGCAGCATTAAAGATCCTATGCCAGTTCATTCTCTTATATATGCGAGTCTCCCATCGGGAGCCTTGCATATATAGCGGTCGCATTGTAAATATAGAAGGCCGATGACTTCTCTGCTTGGTCACAGTCGTTATACGCTTTGTGTGATCACCGAAGTTAAGCAACGTCAAGCTCGGTTAGTCCTTGGATGGGTGACCGGGTTGGGATTCTGGGTGCTGCCAACTTTTGGTGCGACTCCCGCACTTCTCTCTCTCTCTCTCTTGTTCTGTTACACATATATAAGAGGATGCACTGGCTCAATATTGTTAGGCCAATGTATTCTTATATATGCGAGACTCCCTATGGGAGACTTGCATATATAAGGCACAGGGTTTTGAACCGGTTTTCACAATATTTCAGGAGGCTCCTGTCATGAAATTGTATATATAAAACATGATGTAATCTTTGAATTATTTCCATGGGGATAGGTGGTCAGCTGCTGGAAACTTTATTAAATGATTTTTGCTAGGACATCTGCTGGAAACTTTAATAAATGATTTTTGCTAGGATTTTGAAGAATACTAGTATAAAGCATAATTTTCAGTGCAATAGCGATAAACTCAGACAACATTATTCTGCGTAGGTATATTTTGATATCCCTCATACTTTTAACTCTTTAACGCTTAAATCTTTATGCCTACGCACACCTGGTGACATGATTTGACGTCGCCACCCACTCCCTACTCCCTGGTGACATGTTTTGACATGTATATATAACTTTCCTGATGTTTAATTAAAAAAATCATGTGAATTGTTAAATCGGTCCTCTCACTCCTCTGCAGCCAAGTTTTGTACAAACAAACTCATTTGGGAGGAAGTTGTTGTGAAGGGCATAATGCAACTTTTTATAGCTCTGAACACGTGTCTTTGCTAATTTGGTACCTGGATTTTCTGAGTTTTTATAATTATCTGGTGCGATAATTGGCTATTTCTTGGTGATAACATACATGATATTTTCTCCAGATGTGATGCCTTATATATCACTTTGATGCCGTATCATATTTTAAATTTTGGTTCTATAGTAAATAAATTTATTTTTAGTTCAAACGAACTTTTCATTAATATAGATTAGGCCATTAATATAAATTATCTGTGTTCTCAGGCAATTAGATCCCAATTTTGAGATGTGGGAGGGAGGCTATTTATTTTTGTTTGTGCCTTTAGTGTCTTGGGTCCCTTTAACACTTACTATACTAAATACTCATTGATATTAAACCATTTACGTGACATCATCCATTGTCTGTAGCAGGTGTATATCCTGATGAATAGACACAATGGATGCATTGTCATAATGTGTAACTGATCCAATATCACAGATGTCCAACAGTTGGATGTTACAAATATCCAATTGTTGAGACTCAAAGGTGGACACTTGGTTGGATTCAAGTCTTCGCGATTCTTATAAAGTAATGTATGGTGTGCTCCATGGTGGGGTGGTTTCAATATACAAAACAAAAACAAAAACAAATGAAAGGCTGTATGCTGAATATTAAAAGCATGATAAAATAATATTCAAATGTGCACAAAAATAGCATGATCTCAGATCACTCTTAATTTGAAATATCAAGTAATCAATTAGAAATGCAGATCCTGCTTCATGTTGCCTTTTTTAATTGATCGTTTGGAAGGTTTCAGGTACCAAGTGAAAAATTCACAGGGGTCGAAATTTGGCACCTCCCAACAAAGTCTCTCTGGCCATGTCCTTGAAATACCAAACAATGAGAAAAAGCATAGAGCATGTTTTCAAAATGTTCTACAATCTTCAAAGTAAATGGGCAATGACACCATGAACGCTTTTTATCCTAGACCTTCTGGTCTACCAAAATTCAAGGTTCGATCTCATTATTTTCTGGACAGAATTCCAATTAAAAGAAATTTACCACTGGTTCTTGTAAGGTTTTGTGCAACTTTATCAGATTTTTTTCTGTTAGATATGCAAGCTGGTCGACAGTGATATAAATTAAATGGCGACAGTGAGCAGTATTAACGGATATTTAACCAAGCTTTTGCGATTCACCCATCCATATGAATAATAAGACGATTCCAATGTATACTTTTATAACTGAATGGGAGCACCCATTTAGTATATAAACGGTTAAATAATGGTTCATTCATATACTAACCTGATGTGCATCAGCGGCTAGTTCAGCAGCTCGACGGGCATCCTCCTCAGCCTTTCTAACCTTAATGTCATTCTCTGTATATTTTTTCCTCAGCATATTCCAGCGATCTGTTAGCGCTTTCAGTAACTGTAATGAACTGTTTGATTTCTGTGCTGCTGAAGATGTTTCTGATTCAATCTGTGAAAAAGTAAAAAAAATTTTTTACATTAAATCATATTTATTATCGTAATTTGTTATGCCATATACATTCAACACATCAGTGATACTATATGTTTACCATGTAAGTTAACACTCTCATTGGATATTGTTAGCCATATGACCTCTGCCTCAGCCCATCATAATTTTTAAGCCGTTCCACACACGTGTATGGCAACAAGCCATATTTCTTCAAAAATCGCCCAATCAAGTATGACAAACACATTTTTTTACTGAGATTTCATGTTTGAACATAGATACCAATTACAGTAGTGATTCAGCAAGTGAACTGGGAGACAGGTCTGCTCAATCTCAATTCTGTGTGTGTGTGTGTATAAAAAAAACTTACAGCACACGCAGGGTTTAGGGACCATACACCTGAGAAACAGTAAATAGACTTTGAATGACCTGATGAAGTGTGCTTTTAATGGATTACTGGAGGGCTGCTGATAGCTTCAAAAATAATTTATTGGTAAAGCCATCAATTAAGACAAAACAAGCACATTGTATATACAAAACTATATATATACACAGAGGTATAAAGACATATAAAAAAAACTTATACCTAAAACTTTCAACCTAAACCGTCTTATACTTGGAAGTATCTATTGGATAAAAAAAGTTATCAGCCAGAAAATTCAAACTGTTGAAAATATTTGCCAACTATTGGGGTGGGGGTAGAGACTGCCCTCCCATCACAACATCCCTGAGCCATGTGTAATGAGGTTACTTTGGTGAGATCAGCCTGAGCGTCTGCGATATCTTCCCCGGCTTTATTGATGGCGATCTCTGCTTCATCTTGAGCTCTTTTTGCAGCCTCCAAAGCATTCAAAACCTCTTCAGCAGTGCCAAGTATATCATCAGCATCACTCCTGAAGAACAAAAGCATGGAATATGAAAATATATATATTGCCACAGCAATAGCAATTTTGATCACATGACCCATGCAGGATTGTGACAAAAGAGAGAATTGATAAGTATAAATTGAGGACCCAAACCGCCATGGACTATTAAAGACATCTCGCTTGAAAGATTATTTTCCAATCTCTAAAGTCTGAATGAAACAATTTACTTACGAAGCATTATCGGCCCTTTCCTTGAGCTTCTGAGCCAAAGCTAAATCATCTCGCGTCTCATCCAAGATTGAGTCAATATCATGTAGGTTTTGGATAGTTCCATTAATTTTGTTGGCTAGATCTTGAATTTGTTCAGGTGTAAGAGAAATCTGCATGGCAAGTACTTCCTCAGCAATCTATAAAATAGAATGTCATATAAATGGTAAACAACACGAACACATTGATACACAACCAAGCCATGCAAAGCCTGCACAATGGCCTAACATCAGCAATTTAGCCCCCTGGGGACCTAATTCTGCTAAGGCCTCATCTTCTGGGAATATCTATAGTCTCAAATTAACATTGTTTTTAGTTACTTTTTCCATTCTGGAAAATTTCGATATCCCCTGATTTGCAGAAGAAAAAATGCATAATCGAGGTGACTAATGGGTGAACATCATCAACTTCAACAATGATTCTTGATATTGCGCCAGAAACTGTTTTGATGGGGATTTGTTAATTGCACCAATGTGCAGTTATACCCTGCTAATATAATCAGAATGGACTAGTGTTGAAACGATTAATCGACTAGTCGAAGTCGACGCGATTATTAAATTAGTCGATCCCGAAATCTGCTAGTCGATTAGTCGGGAAAAAGCACTACCTATGTGCTATCATGACAGCAGTGTCATTGCACGGCCATATTATCACGTAATCTGAAACAGTTAACACATATTAACTTCTTAAAGCCTTATTGCATTGTTCCTTTAACGATGCCACTGCCATCAGTCATGCACGGGCGGTGAACTCCATGACCTGAACTGAACCCAATGTATGCACGTGTTGGCATGGTTTCTTTTATGTTGATCATCAAAGACATGCAGTGTGGCTGCCGACTGAACACTGTCTAGTTCGATGTGATGCAATTGACCAGTGATAACTTCTCACTGTGGCATGTGTAATACTATAGAGTAATGATGCAACAAATGGCTTCAATGATATACAAAAACATAATTCGAGACAAGTCAAGCTGGTCAAGTCAACTCAGTAACTGAATAGATTCTAATACCCATACAATACCCCCCCCCCCCTCGATCGACATGAGGCGCCTATTCACATGGACAATAGAATACACCCGACATCTCGTTAGCGAGACTTACGAACGAGACTTGCCTATTTATTTCCTGGTTACCCCAAACCGGCAAACCGTGAGATTATATGGAGGTTGCAGGAGAGCCAGGTTTAATTGGGAGACTCACGGGCAAAATGGGAGATTATATAGTTCACGTGCTTTCTGTTTGAACGTTCTGAAACGAAGAGTTGGATACTCCAAACTGCGATGCCACACAGTGCCACATGGCAAATTTTATACGTAATATGGGCATCGAAACAGGAACTCTTAGAAGGGGTCAGACTAGTCGACGACTAGTAGTCCATTACCTCTGGCAACTAGTCGATTCCTTAAAATCGCTAATCGTTTCAACACTAGAATGGACATAGTTAACCCTTTCTATACTGAATGGATTCTCCCATCAACTATTTACATATCCATTACACCGGAATGGTCTATTATTCATCTGTAGGGATGTTCATTGTAACAAAGCAGACGACAGATAATAGAAAGTGCAGAAGGATTCCTATTAATTGGTGGAAATGTTCCGATAATGAGTTCAACAAGCGACCTATGATCGTTTGTTGAACTTATCATCTGAACATTTCCTAAGGGAACTACTCAAAAATGAGTATTTAGTATAGAAAGGCTTAATCAACCTACTGTTCATACAGATAATCAACATAGTTAATTGACTGACTGTGCAAACATAAAATCGACATAGTTAATCACTGACTGTGCATACATATAATCGACATAGTTAAAATCACCGACTGTGCATGCATATAAATGACATAGTTAATCGACTGACTGTGCACACAGATAACCGACATAGTTTAAATGACTGACTGTGCATACATACAATCGACAATGAGTCAAATAAGCTTTTTCCTTATCGTCTAATCACTAATTATGTCCTGATAAATGTACATACTGCTTGAACATCAGCTGGTTTAGCTCCCTTCTCCTCTAGGAAGCTTCTGATACGACCGAGTAGATCTTCTAATTTCATCTTTGCGCTTTCAGATTGGTTCTTAGCATTCATTGCTGCATTGTAAGCTTCCTCTGCATCCTGTTTGGCCATTATCGCCTCAACTTCAGCACTCGCCACCTTCAAGTTACAATTGTGCACTATAATATTATGAATGTATTTAAAAGATGGTCTATCTCTTCCTAAATATGTTTTATATAGTTTCCAGGGTATAAAATAGTGCAGGCTTGAGAAACGGGATAAGTTATTTTGAAACAGTAATGCCCTAAATAATCGACTCCTTAACCACAGCAGAATTATGGGTAATTTTTCAGGATTAGTCGGAAATATGGCTTGTTGCCATTCTTCGGAAAGCTCTCAATTTTTTAATCTGATAAAATCAAGTGTCCACATGCATTCTCTTCAGAAATAGATTGTCTGAGAAATGAAACAATGACTTGTATGGCATGAGAATGACAAACATATTGTATATATACCTCTATTGTGAGATTCTTGGCAGCATTTTCTTTCATTTTCAGCGAGTCCTCGGCTTGTTTGACGAGATCCAGTGCATTGTCTGCTTTAGTGACTGACCCTCTGTCACAGCCTGAACCACCACATGAGCCACATCCGCCTCCACCACAAAGGGCATCACAAGGCTCACCTCGCCCACCGCACACCTAACAATGAGTAATGAAAATGTCATGAAAAAACCACATGAGCCACATCCACCTCCACCACAAAGGGCATCACAAGGCTCACCTCGCCCACCTAACAATGAGTAATGAAAATGTCATGAAAAGGGCATCACAAGGCTCACCTCGCCCACCTAACAATGAGTAATGAAAATGTCATGAAAAGGGCATCACAAAGCTCACCTCGCCCACCGCACACCTAACAATGAGTAATGAAAATGTCATGAAAATGGCATCACAAAGCTCATCTCGCCCACCGCCCACCTAACAATGAGTATTATATTATGTATTATAAATGTCAGATCATTGGGAACGGCTATAGTCAATTATTTATAGGTACTTAATCTGATTAAACACCCCTAAATTACTATTTCTTTGGCTTCGGGGGTAAAAAATATTTGATACGAGTCGAGGAACCTACCCATCAACGCTCAGAGTGATCAGATATCAATTTTTGAAGTTTGTTATTTCAATTGTTTTTGGCCCAGAAACACGCCATCAAAAGGATGGTCTCGGTCAAAATTGCAGATGAAGATGGATAACTCTAAAAACAAGTAGTTATACGACCAAATTTCGCAAATACTAGAGTGATAATACGGCAATATTTCGTTGAACAAAATGTTGATAAATAACACGTTTTGGGAAATTTTATACCATAGTTGACAGTGGTTAGCATTATTTTGTTGCCATTAGTGTTGAAACGATTAATCGACTAATCGAAATCGACGCGATTATTAAATTAGTCGATTCCGAAATCGGCCAGTCGGAACACACCCACCACCATTATGCCATCGCGTAAGCAGTGCCGTTGCTGCCGTTACCGAATTACTGGACAATTTAAACAATCAGGCTATCGAAATACACAATCACAATTAGCTTGTTAAAGCCTTCTTTGTTGTCCCTTTGATGTGATAACTGCTTTCAGTACTTGGTGGTCATGCACGAGCGCGAAACCCAATGACTCAATGTATTTGTCGGCGCCGCGGCGGCTTATTCTTTGAAGTTGAGACGGCCGGTTTTGATAATCAACTTCAAAGAATCAGCGCCTATCGCAACCGTGTCTATTTCGGCGTGACAGAATTGATCTGAGTGATAACTGGTCAATGTGTTTGCAGGTGTGCAGGACTCAACTTCAATCAAGTTAGTGGCGAGGAGACATTATTAAGTTTTAAGTTTAATAACAAGTCCAATATAATTTTAGTTTATTGAAGCACTATGTCAGTATACCTTTAAAGTTTATTTGTAAAATTGTGTGATATTTTTTACAACCACCACATGCATCAACTGATGCATGGGTGAGCGTATACGATCGCACGTTCTAGATATATTGTATTATAGATATAAATATAGAGCCAACCCGTGGTCGGCCATGCTATGCATCGAATAGCGTCGCGTATTTCGAACTAAACTGGCGAGTCACTTCGGAAATCCCACGTCGTTTATGGGCTGTGTTTGTGAAAAATTACAATGTATTTTAGCACCTCAAACTTAAATCCTTCACGGAATAGGGCGGTGACAAAGCTGTAACGTAATCTGGATGACGCAAATTCCTGGAATCGGGCTAAATATAGAACTTATGACATCGCATTGAAATGTACTATTAACATCGCCGGTCTGCGCAGTTTTATTTTTGAAACTGACACGATCGATTGTGTATTTGGGGACTCGCGAGTAAAATTGTATATATTGTATATATATTTACAATGTACCATACACGAGAGACAATTGTGTACGCGATCAAATCAAACAGTGAAAACACGTGCGTTTTGGCGGGAAAATGACTGTCCGTGATTAAGCTATGTCATATCGTGACCTTGCAATGAATGCAAGGAACAACATTATGTACGCAATGCATGGCCCATTTTTAATATATGCGGACTCTATATATACAGGGAACTTTACCACATTCCGTGTCCGATATATGTACATGACAACTGCGAACATAAAAGGCTTGTACGCACTACAGCTGTTATAACATGTATTTTGTAACTGTTGTTTGACTCTGTCGGAGAAAAAGTTCGTTTCTCAAAATATCTTGCATTTCTTCATGTACGCCCGTTTGTGAAGTCAATCGGTGACAATCACACTGGGCAAGTTCGAAAACAACGATGTTCGATTGTATGTAAGAACCGGTACGGCCCGGTAGACCATACCATATAAATTTTAAAGGAACATTTTTACACAAAACATATAGAATAATGCACCGGTTTCTGATTGTTGCATGCGCTTCCACTCCGTAATCCGTAGCGTTTCCGCGATCGATCAGGTGTTTGTCACCACTGTTTAGATACATACATCAACTGGATGGTAATTTGATTGTCATAAAACATCATATACCTGGGACAAATTAATAACCTATTAACCTTCAGTGATATTAAGCCAAATAATCAGGGCAAATAGTGTTAAATCACGTCTTGCTTTGCATTCGAAAATGCAAAGTTTGTTACTGGTACTCAAAACAAACGGCAAATTATATACGTATATGAGCACAAAACGGTAAGTTTCGGAAGGGTTCCGACTAGTCGATTAGTAGTCGATTCCCTCTCGTGACTAGTCGATTCCTCAAAACCACTAATCGTTTCAACACTAGTTGCCATTAATCGATTCTGATAACTAAAGCGTATTTTGAAGAAATGTTGTTGTATCTTGATGATATGGGGACCCTCTGATCAGATTGAGCACCTTTAAAAAAGAGAGTCAAATATGAAATCTGACATTAGTTCAACTCTGAAACACAGCCAACCTTTTCATTGATATCGCCAATAGAGTCACTCAAGTCTTTAACATCCGCATCCAGTTCATCTAGAGCCTCGGTGTTCTCTTGTATTTTCTCATTGAATCTATCTTCATTGTCGTTAATCAGCTGCTCAACCTTTGCTCTAGTGTCCTCTGACCTTGCAATAACTTGAGCAGTACCATCAACAATACTTTGGGCCTTACGAGATTTTCTCTGAGCTTCTAGTGTGATATTGAATGCACCTATAATTTAAAAAATAAACAGATGTGTTTTCTGGTATGTCTATAATAATTAATTATGCATGCATCTGTAAATAATTAACTTCTTGAATTCACTTTGCACTGGTATTACTCCAACCAAAGGGTAATGCTCACCCAACTTCGCTTATGAGAAACCAAGTCAAGCAGCCATGCATTCAAGCACATTAGTATTAGAATACCGGTACTGTTTATTCACTGGCAGAGTATATGGTTAAGCCTTGCTTTACGAAATACTCATTGACGAGTAGTTCCCTCAGGAAATGTTCAGATAATCAGTTCAATAAGCTGTTTGTTGAACTTTAAAATCATCTGATCATTTCCCACCAATGAATAGGAATCCTTCTACACTTGTATTCTGTTTGTCTGTTTATAAATTCTGAACATCCCTCCAGATGAATAACTGACAATTTCAAAATATACTTTTATAACAGATGGGAGAATCCATTATTAGAGAAATGGTTAACAGTTTTTACACGTCAAGCATGTTAACCAAGATATCACTATAATGGTGACCATTTTGAAAGAAAATTTAATGGTGGTAGCTCAGAATGAATAAACAATCTTAATTACTGTTATAACTTATCTGAAGAATCATACATATCTTTCAACAATCTCAGGTCCCATCGAAATATTTTATTTAACTGTATTTACCAGTAATTCTTGTTGCAGAATACGCAGTCTAATGAAATATGTATGCTCAGTAATGCAGTAGCTTTTGTTCTTATAATTTACTAACAGACATTATTTGCAAGGCACATTAACATATTGTTTCATAATTGTCATAAAAATTCACCTTCGACATCTCGTGCTTGGATATCAGTAGCATTGTCTCGTAATTCCTTGGCTAGTTTCTTCAATGACTCGACTCCCTTCTCTAGTGCAGCTATCCTACTGTTACCTGTCTGTACGCGAGATGTTACTGTTTGCAGATCATCCTCAACATTATTCAGATTCTTCACACTCTCCGTCAGATCATCCCTGAAATAGGAATAGAAAATTGGTGCAAATGTTTTCTAGATTGTGTCCTAATCTGTTAAAATTAAGCAGGTCTGTTAAAATGAAAGTGTCAATAACACTGTAGCTCAACTTGGAAAGGGAATAATTTAATGTATTACAGTCAATGGAGCGATTAGGAATGTCGAAAGTTGAATGTCTAATACTAGTTAAAAGACATGAAGAGATAAGTAAAATCCAAGATGGCTGCTGGCGGCCATGTTTTCGGCTGAATGACCCCAAAATGAGTCGTTCCCATCTACATGTCATCGTTAACATCCATGACAAATTTTATGACGATCAGACTAAAGGTACGACCTGTAGCCCGTGCTAAAGGATTTAGTCATACAAAGAGTAAAATCCAAGATGGCTGCTGGCGGCCATGTTTTTTGGCCGAATGACCCCAAAATGACTCGTTCCCATCTACATGTCATTATTAACATTCGTGACAAATTTTATGATGATCAGACAAAAAGTAGGACCTGTAGCCCGTGCTAAAGGATTTAGTCATACAAAGAGTAAAATCCAAGATGGCTGCTGGCGACCATGTTTTTTGGCCGAATGACCCCAAAATTACTCGTTCCCACCTACATGACATTGTTAATAACCATGACAAATTTTATGATGATCAAACTAAAGGTACGACCTGCAGCCCGTGCTGAAGAATTTAGTCATACAAAGAGTAAAATCCAAGATGCCTGCTGGCGGCCATGTTTTTTGGCCGAATGAGCCCAAAATTACTCGTTCCCATCTACATGTTATTAACATTCATGACAAATTTTATGATAATCAGACGAACAGTACGACCTGTGGCCTGTGCTAATGGATTAAATTTTGAAATCCAAGATGGCCGCTGGCGGCCATGTTTTTTGTCCCAATGACCCCAAAAAAACTCGTTCCCATCTACATTCAAATTTCGACAGCCATGACAAATTTTATGATGATCAGACTAAAGGTACGACCTGTAGCCCGTGCTAAAGGATTTAGTCATACAAAGAGTAAAATCCAAGATGGCTGCTGGCGGCCATGTTTTTTGGCCGTATGACCCCAAAATGACTCGTTCCCATCTACATGTCATTATTAACATTCTTGACAAATTTTATGATGATCAGACAAAAAGTGGGACCTGTAGCCCGTGCTGAAGAATTTAGTCATACAAAGAGTAAAATCCAAGATGGCTGCTGGCGGCCATGTTTTTGGGCCGAATGTCCCCAAAATTACTCGTTCCCATCTACATGTTATTATTAACATTCATGACAAATTTTATGATGATCAGACTAAAGGTACGACCTGTAGCCCATGCTAAAGGATTTAGTCATACAAAGAGTAAAATCCAAGATGGCTGCTGGCGGCCATGTTTTTGGGCCAAATGACCCCAAAATTACTCGTTCCCATCTACATGTCAATATTAACATCCATGACAAATTTGATGATGATCAAACTAAAGGTACGACCTGCAGCCCGTGCTGAAGAATTTAGTCATACAAAGAGTAAAATCCAAGATGCCTGCTGGCGGCCATGTTTTTTGGCCGAATGAGCCCAAAATTACTCGTTCCCATCTACATGTCAATATTAACATCCATGACAAATTTCATGATGATCAGACGAACAGTACGACCTGTGGCCCGTGCTAATGGATTGAATTTTGAAATCCAAGATGGCCGCTGGCGGCCATGTTTTTTGTACGAATGACCCCAAAATGACTCGTTCCCATCTACATTCCAATTTCAACAGCCAGGACAAATTTTATGATGATCGGACTAAAGGTACGACCTGTAGCCCGTGCTAAAGGATTTAGTCATACAAAGAGTGAAATCAAAGATGCCTGCTGGCGGCCATGTTTTTTGGCCGAATGACCCCAAAATGACTCGTTCCCATCTACATGTCATTATTAACATTCTTGACAAATTTTATGATGATCAGACTAAAAGTAGGACCTGTAGCCCGTGCTAAAGAATTTAGTCATACAAAGAGTAAAATCCAAGATGGCTGTTGGCGGCCATGTTTTTGGGCCAAATGACCCAAAAATTACTCGTTCCCATCTACATGTCAATATTAACATCCATGACAAATTTCATGACGATCAGACAAACAGTACGCCCTGTAGCCCGTGCTAATGGATTGAATTTTGAAATGCAAGATGGCCACTGGCGGCCATGTTTTTTTACCGAATGACACCAAAATGAATCATTCTAGTCTAAATGTTGATGTCAACAGCTATGACAAATTTCATAATGATCCGATCAAAGGTACGACCTGTAGACTGCATTGTTGAAGCCTTACGCACACACACGGACGACGGACGACAAAGCCATGGCAATAGCTCAAACTTTACAAAGTAAAGTTGAGCTAACAATGGTCAAGCTTAATAGTTAAAATATAATCTAGTTATTAACCCTTTCCTGACTGGAACTTCCTGAATTTTTGCGAAAACCCTGTGCCAATGCATTCTCTTCTTATATATGCGAGTCTCCCATAGGGAGCCTCACATATATAAGAGAATAGCATTGGCCTAACAATATTTAACTTGACCTTGTAAGCCAGTGCATTCTCTTATATATGCAAGGCTTCCAATTGGGGACTTGCATATATAAGAGAATGCACTGGCATAGGATCGTTAATGCTGCACCAGCACAGCTCCTATCATGAAAGGGTTAAGATATATTGAAATAATAAAGTTCTTCCTGACTAAATTGATGAAATAATAATTCAGTGAACTTTCCTATATATATTTTGGAGCAAAGAATAAACTGGAGTAAAAAATAGTCATTTGAAAATGCAAAATTGCTATACTGCCAAGGTTTCTGTTAGAGGACGATCCTTGTAACTGTATATTATTCCCCCATGATAAGTATAATTGGCAAAACATCCTTATAAGGACAGTATGCTAACATAATAACATATAATTGTACATTGAACAATATAATAAATGATATATAATAGATGGTAATATATAACCTCAGTAAAGCTGAATGTGCATAGGGTCGTCTCGTCTTTATTTATTCATTGGTTTATGCTAAGATGCTCATCACGTACGGAAATAATCTTCGGATTATATGACAAATTGAAGTGCATGTATTTGAAATATTGTTGGATAGGATTTTGACAAGCTGTTCGGTTTGGTCATGTTTTCAAAGTCTTCATAATATTTATGAGTTCGAGCCGTGGTGTGCGGTAAGCACTACATTCTAAAAGAAAGTGGTTTTCGTCTTCAATAGCATCATCGGAACAAAATATACAGTCTTTGTTCCAATGCCGTTGGCGGTCGAGTGTGTCGTCCATTTTCAATAGCCAATTTATGATTACTTATTCGCAGTCTAGTGAAAACGATTCTATTTTCATGTGATCTCTACCTTCAGTAAAATGACAACCATGGATGGCACATCTTCAGTACAGGTCTTAAAATTGATATAAAGTCAGAGAGATAAAAAGACTCAAAAGTGTCACTCTAATATGTATGGATTAACAACAAGTCTGAGCTATATAAAAGCTGTTCACTAGATACAGAACTGCACATGTGTTACAAGTCACACAATTTATGGCAAATGCCTTATCTTGAACCCTTTTATGACGGGAGCAAACTGGTGCAAGATTAAAAACCCTGTGATATTGCATTTCCTTATATATGCGAGTCTCTCATAGGGGAACCTCGCATATATAAGAGAATGCACTGGCTTACAAGATCAAGGTAAATATTGTTAGGTCATTGTATTCTTTTATAAATGTGAGGCTCCCAATGGGAGACTCGCATATATTTAAGAGAATGCATTGGCATAGGGTTTTCGCAAAATTTCAGGAAGCTCCAGTCGTGGAAGGGTTAAACCATCACACTCATGCAGAGCTTCAGTAATGCCCTAAGTAATCGACTCCTTAACCACAGCAGAATTATGGGTAACTTTTCAGGATTTAGTCGGAAATATGGCTTGTTGCCATTCATCAGAAAGCTCTCAGGGAGAGCTTTCCGATGAATGGCAACAAGCCATATTTCCAACTAAATCCTGAAAAGTTACCCATAATTCTGCTGTGGTTAAGGAGTCGATTACTTAGGGCATTACTGTAGCATACAGAGTGTAGCTCTGGCTACATGATATCTATGATCTCATGACTCACTTGATTTGACTGAGCTTCGTTTCCAGGTCTCTGATGTCCACTGATGATACACTGGCACTATTGATGATATCTCTAACCTCCTGAATCATCTCCTCCATCTGACGGAATTCTTTATCGAACGCACCGGTTGCTCCCGATGTCTTAATTGTCTGGGCCTGATCCAACAATGTCGTTGTAACTTCTGAAATTTGTATGAATTTTCTTTAGAGGAAACAAAATTGAACTATTTCACTGTGAAACAACTTCAATACCACTCATTAAGATTTAAATTTGACTTGAGCAACTGATGTCCCCCCCCTCCCCCCACTCCATCCAACCCAACAAGTTTTGGGCATAAATTTTTCATTGACATTAAATAATATGATAGATCAAATAACTGTGCTCAATCTGAAAACTGAATTGATAGCCGATATCTAGATATATTCCACCCATTCCTTATTTATCAGAAGTCATCAAAATATCTACAACTGATCTCTACATGGAAGCCATAAAAGCGCTGCAAACTACCTTCAGGGAAGAATCAAAATCCAAAATGATACCATGATACCAATTAGTTTTTTGTGGCCCAGTTGGTAACAGTCAAATAACATGATATTTTCTTTGTTCTTTGGCGCAGCATGTAATCTAAATATTCTAGTTTAAAAACAGGGTCTGATGTACAGTTTCATTTCAAAATCAACAAATCTAATGGTCTGGGAGCAGACCTGAGAATAAGGTGCCTGTCAATTGCAGAATGAGGTCCCAAGAGGGTGAATTTTGTGATGCATAGCGGACTAGTATCAATAGATTCACCCTCTGGGGACCTCATTCTGCTTAGGCCTCATCTTCTTGGGTAAGTTTCTTTATTATCAAATTTCTATGGAAACTTCTTCACATAGCCGTTTATAGCCCCAAATTGGCAGACGACACATTGCATAATCGAGGTTCCCAATGGGTGTACATCACAATATTCACCATTTGGGAACATCTATGACTCCCATAGAAGACGAGGCCATGCAGAATGAGATCCCCAGAGGGTGAATTTGGCAATGCTAGCCTGCTATGGGGAATAGCATCACTAAATTCACCTTTTGGGGACGTCATTCTGCAAATGACATGCACATTAACTCAGGCTTGTCTGGGAGACACAATGAAGAAAATAGTTGGCAAAAATTACAATTTTGAAACATCGATCAAAGTTAAAACAAGTTGAAATAAAAATATAAATCAATGACCAATAAGTGTTTTTTTTTTGTATATTGTGAAGACGAATTTGAATTCCACATCAAAATTAGTGAAAATTTTCCCAAATTGAAATAAATAAATGAACTTAATGAAGAAACAGTTTTCACCTGTTAGGTCTCTGATGACTCTGTCCCAGTTATCGAAACAATCACCACATGGCACACAATTTGGCAGTTCTCCAGTGGTGCCTCGAGCACAGCGGTCACACTTATAACCGGTTACTCCCGTGACACATTCACACTGACCGGTTCTTCTGTCGCACTGCATAGAGCTGGATCCCTGAGTTTCACAGTCGCAAGCTGAAAATTAAATGTCATTTTAGAAATTTTTGTCTTAAAGACATATTATGGACTTGTTCCGGTGCATTAAACTGTTAAGTTAGTATTCAGGCACTATGCCAACAGGCGGAATGTAGCATTCTAATACATCGCCGAAAATATTAAGCAAATCTACCATACCACTCCATAGAAAACATCATCTGAACTATGCTCAATTGTAAATGTCTACTTCTCGATTCGGGATGCAACTATCGGCGATAAGTAACGAAAACGATTTTTGTCATCAGGAGTCACTGAATTTAATTAATGTATAATAAATAACGGTGTGTGTTGTCAGTTTGGATTTATTATTTGTAAAAATAACTACTTTGAGCAATATTATCATCCATAACTATTTGATCACCTCACCGGAGTGTTTCACATCACTTTAAATTTCAATCAATTTGATCTATTTCAGTAACAATATTTCATTCAGTTCCATGAACTTGGACTAAGTTAAAACCAAATTAAAAAGTGGAATATTAAACAGAACTCCAAGATATACTCCAAAATGAACAAGCCTTGAAATAGGGTGTCTGTTATTTGCAGAATGAGGTCCCCAGAGAGTGAATTTAGTGACACTACCCAACACAGCGGTCTAGTATCACTAAATTCACCCTCTGGCGACCTAATTCTGCCAATAAAGCCTTATCTTCTAGGAAGTATCTATAGTCTCAAATTAACATTGTTTTTAGTTACTTTTTCCCTTCTGGGATGTTACTATATCCCCTAATTTTCAGAAGATAAAATGCATATTTGAGGTGACTAATAGGTGAACATCACAAAAAATTCAACAGGGGAACATCAATCTGATCCTGGTCTCCCACAGCAGTTGAGGCCTCAGCAGAATGAGGTCCCCAGAGGGTGAATTTGGTGACGCTGTGAGGGATAGTGTCACTAAATTCACCCTCTGGGGACCACATATAATATTTTTTTACCCAAAATATGTATCTCCTATAATAAATATCTTGGACACTGAATGAACTAATGGTTATATATTTCTTGCTTGCAAGATCATAGAAGTCGTTTTAAAAATCGGTACGGAGTACCTACAGTACGCGCACTGTCAAACCTAAACAACTTTACCTCTGGACCAATCGTGTGAGTCCTTTCGCTATAGAAGCGAATGACAAGTAAGATTTCGATCCTTTTTAATTTCTTCCTCCTGTGTGTTTGATGCGTTTGACCGAGTGCGCGGGGCGGGAATGTTGATCCCAACTGGGAGGGCCCTTAGTGTTCAGTGTCCAAGATATTTATTATAGGAGATACATATTTTGGGTAAAAAAATATATCTCCTTCAAATATATCTTGGACAATGAATGAACTAATGGTTATAATTAGAATTCTTGAAGAGGAGGAGGCCACAAGGCAGATAATCCGACTATGTCCATGAAACCCGCCTGCTGAAGCAGAAAAGACCTGCATCCTGTACCAAAAAGATTTCTTGGTAGACATGTGCCAAAAAATAGATCATTGTGTCCCATATGCAGTAGCTCAGATAAACCCAAAACAACTGAGCCTCCTAAAAGGTAACAACACGTACCTCATGTGCCCTAATGATCACAGGGTGAAGGTGTCCAGGACAAACATTGGTCATCGGCAAGGGAAATAACTCATTCGTTCATGCTCCTAATAGGATAAAAGAACCTACCCCCCCCCCCCTTAGAGGATGAAGCAGCACTAGCACTTAAGACATGCAAAAGGGGCACCGAGGGGAAAACACGGTTATGACACCCCCCCCCCCCCCAGAAACGCTGAATCAATGCTCATAATGGATCTCGCAAAATGAGTCAATGCTCAGTGGGGTATGACTAACTTGACAGTATTTTGAGCCCGACCGAGAGACCCAGGGGTGATATGAGAAACCGTTGGGCCCATAAATTAACGGAGATGGGAAATGTGCTAAATATATCTTCACATATTTTAATATTGATGGTGACGAGGTGGACAAGTGCAAATGGTGAATACCCGTGAATAGGAAATTGCGAGAGCAATCGTTACTGTCTCGTGGGAAGGAAAGCCGGTAATTAGTAATGAGCACAATGCGTTAGAAATATCTTTGCACATTCAACGATCGTTAACCTGTCCGTTGGATATTAAACTGTAAAACAGGGTATCCAAATATGTCCGGTACTTTTCGACATCCCAAATAAAGAACTCAGAGTAATCGCCGCCGAAAGTGGTAATTGAATATCGGCTGTATCAACGTTTCATCGATTATACGATCAATCGTGGCACCCCTACCTGTCGGAGGGAAAAAACATTACAAAGTTTTCATTGTAAAAGCATTGAGCCTTATGTTCAATGTAGAGAGAAGAGGCAAGCCACACTGTGGCTATTTTATCTAGCATCCGTGAGGAAAATTATTGTAAAATATTGTAATGTAAAATATTGGAAAGTATTAATTCCAATACATTGGGATAGGATTTTGTCAGGGACCAAACTCCAAACTGGAGCTTAGTGTAGACGCCAACACAATAATGCATCCGGTGCAGTGTTAAAAGAAACCCTACGAGAACCCGAATGACTCGAAAGAGCATCGGGTTATTGAATATTGTTTTATGGAAAAAACGATATTTGTTTGAAGTGATTCTCGTAAACAAAACAAAATTGAAATATTTGTTAATGAAATTATCCACCGACGGACCACTGTCATTAATAAGACAGTATTGTAGAATAAAAGATTGTTGAACAATTGTAAAACCGAATTCCGAAAATTGGAAAACAACGTGCATAGTGCACGAAATTAGGAAACTGCGCGGTTTCGTTCGCAATATGTAAGAGAACGTTCATTAAAAATGAACAGATGAAAGATGCGACTTATCTTGTGACGTAGAAGAAATAAAAGGATCGAAATCTTACTTGTCATTCGCTTCTATAGCGAAAGGACTCACACGATTGGTCCAGAGGTAAAGTTGTTTAGGTTTGACAGTGCACGTACTGTAGGTACTCCGTACCGATTTTTAAAACGACTTCTATGATCTTGCAAGCAAGAAATATATAACCATTAGTTCATTCAGTGTCCAAGATATATTTGAAGGAGATACTGCAAATTTATGAGACACACTATTTCAAGGCTTGAACTTGAAGTAAACAACATAAGGGGGGGGGGGGGGGGCAGTGATCCCTGAATGTCAACTACAGGTTTCCATCATATGAGAGTGAATTTTCCTGAAAACCCTTTGAGGAGTGTTGATTAACTTTGGCTAACCTCTTACCCAGCCCCTTTCCCTTCCAGGACGGGATAATCCCTGTATGACAAGGAGGCAACTAAACCAACAAAAAAAATAAGATCTGAGCTATCATTGAATTGACAACTTGGGGGAAAAAACATGTTTCCAATTTCTAAAGCTCTATAATCATCTCATTGAGATCTGATAAACCACAGTTGAGATATTTGTGTGAACAGACAAAAAAAACAGTATAATTTCAAGAAAAACAATAAATCTGGAATCGAAAATGAAAATGACCCAATTTGACACTCCTTTGAAAGTTCCTATTATGAGGAACAACCATACTAAATTTCATTGAGATCTGATGAACCATGACTGTAATAACAAGAGCTGGGCTGTTTGGTACAAATCCCCATGTGGCATAGTGCCTAGGATGGGCATACCTATAACACATGGCTGAGATACTCAGGCAAGCAGACAAAAAAATCAGCATTTTCCAGATAAACAAAGATGAATAACTCTAGAATGGAAAACCCGAACAAAACAATAGAACACTCCACTGAATGTCCTCATAGTAGTGAACATCCATACAAAGATTCAGCAAGATCCGACAACCTGTGGTAGAGATATCTGCTCAGACAAAAAGAAAAAATCAACATTTCCAGATAAACATAGATGATTAACTCTAGAACGGAAAACCCGAACAAAACGATTAAACACACCATTGAATGTCCTCATAGTGGCAAACATCCATACCCAATTTCATTAAGATCGGACAACTTGTGGTTGAGATATCTGCTCAGACAGACAAAAACGAGAGGCCGATCACGATTGGCAGATGTTAACCCATCCCTTGGCGATAGTAAATTACTATGATTGGAATCATAAATGAGAGTTTTGGTGTTGAATTATAGAGTATACTGTTATGTACTATTATAGACAAATGTACATAACACAAATTATTGGAATTTATGGGTCACTCGCATTTATATATGAGAATGCACTGGTACAGGATCTGTAATGCTGCACCACCACAGCCTTGGGTTAAATGTGAAAGGTGACCTATAGATCAAGATAAGCCACCTCACTGCTTACCCATTAATATCAATTATATAGCAGAGCTGTCAACAAATCACAGGAATTGTTTATGTAGAGCGATATCTTCAGCTGTGCAAGGCAGCAAAGATTTTCAAGTCTACTGTTAATACTCATAACACTCATATGATGTGTATTGTTGAATCTTTATTTTAAATTAGATACCATAGCTTTCTTTATCAGATTATCTGCACATTGGCATAAGAGACATCAGAAAATAATATAGCCTTATCAATAGCTAAGTAGTCCAAAGGCATGGGATGGAATTGGTGAATTGGATTTAATGTCGCTCCAAACAAATTTACCAGTACATAAAAACACAAGATTTTGGACCAATGTAAACAAATTTGGTGTGGTGACGCGGGGCACCCTTGGCAGAGTTATAATGGTGCTAGTTTTTCAAATTTTTTTAACTTAAAAAAAAAAATGTGTTTTTAATTATTTAAATTTTTTTTATTTTATTATATATTTTTTTTCATTTATTTATTTATTTTTGGGTTAAATTGAGCAAGGAATTCAATCTAAATTTTTTTATTTGTTTATTTTTAAGAGTGAATATTTTTTTTCGAAAAAGGGCAATAACTCAGTTAAAAATAGTCGGATCAACCCCATATTCGAACTCGATCTGTCTTTTGTGCTGAGTAATTCATATAAAAAATTTGGTTCCGATCAGATAGAAAATATTTGAGTTATCGCACCATCCGTAAAGTGTCTACAGACAGACGGACGACGAGTGGTCAATCCGGGACAACGACACTATGTTTACCATACTATGGTACGGGTAAACATAAAAATCAACATTTCCAGATAAACAAAGATGAATAACTCTAGAATGGAAAACCTGAACAAAATGATTGAACGATCCATTGAATGTCCTCATAGTGGTGAATATCCATACCAAATTTCATTGACATCTGACAACCTGTGGTTGAGGTATCTGCTTGGACGAATGGCCAGAAGATCGGATGCATGTAATCCAGTACATTTCTTTGATCATGGGGTATAGAAATTGAAATATCCAGATAAAGAAAGAATTCACACTATTGACTTCATTAGTGGGGGTGTAATCCAAATCAGGTGAAGAAGGTTCAAAATTCTTATTTAGAACAAATAAAGCTGTTTACTTACGATAACATTGTTCTTCAGGATTTCCCCAGTACAAGTCTTCACAGTTTCCACAGTCTCTACCTCCCCTGCCAACTTTACACTCACATTGTCCAGTAAACTAAAAACGAGTTAATGGGTTACAAGTGTATAGAACAACTTCAGAACGGTATTGCGAATTCACAAATATGATGCTATCACTATTTTATAATTTTTTTAATTTATATTGTGCAATAAAGTAAAATCAAAGTTGTCTTCCAATATTTCAATTTCAGTAAAAATAACAGCACTCCCATAATTATATGCCAAAACCTTTAAACAACCAAAAAATTTGCTACTCACTGACAAAAAGTTACTTGAATCCCATTTATTCATTTGTAGGGCTATTTAGATAATAAGTTAAACAGTCTGCTTGTTGGACTTATTAGCTGGACATCTCTAGAAACAAATCATTCTAGTGCATTTCTGTTTGTTGTCTGCTTTTATTATCTGATAGAATATGATACCTTACTCGTATTTAAATTCGCGAAGTACTATTTTTCTCGAAGTACTATTTTTTGCACACCCACCGAGCGAAAAATAGTACGACTCTGAATTAAAAATATACCACAGGGAAAACAAGAGATTTATGTTGATGAGTTACATACATTACTAAACATTGGGCACTGAATAGACAACTACACCTATACATGCAGACCTATGTTTACATTCGGTTAACCAATATCATAAATTCAAATATCGATTATGTTGAAATGATTGTAAGAAATGCACATATTCTAGATTGCATGTGCATAGTAGCATGTCCCCCCATGCACCACCCTGGAGTGACACCGTGACCGTACAATCTGAGTTAGCTATGTCATCACAATTCGCAACAAAGTGTTGATTTTTCTGAAGTCAGTTGCCTTTGCAGTTTTCTGTTTTTGAGTTAATTGCATTGATGTCCAGTCCATAACTATTTCAATATCAGAATCATTATTTGGAGCTTATAAACATCCATCATCACAACAAATTGATAATTTAGTTATGTTTTACATGATGTAAATCCACTGTGATCATGTCTAATATACATATGTATCTACAGAAACGACTGAGAACTGAAACTGTATCAAATCCCAGACTTTAATTTAAAGTGCGCAAATTCAAAACTGAGCAAAAAATAGTACTCCTCGAATTTAAATACGAGTAAGGTAGGATAATTTTACTTACAATATACACATGAAAATAACATAACAATACCAATATGGAATGTGTAGAACAAACTATATTGTTATGGGTGATATAGTAAAACTTGACTGTCTTCCAATCACCCCAGGGTGTAAAGATAGATTTGGATAGATCTGAACATTCTTACCAATGAAGAATGAGACATTCATGTATAATATTATAACTAAATGGGAGAATCCAGTCAGTAATGAAAGGGTTGAACCAGAATGGGTTGAGCCTGCATATATATATATACAAGAATCCACAGGCTTACAAGGTCAAGGTGAATATTATTAGGACATTGAATTCTCTTATATATGTGAGGCTCCCTATGGGAGACTGGCATATATTAGAGAATGCATTGGCACAGGGTTTTCACAAAATTTCAGGAAGTTCCAGTCCTGAAAGTGTTAAAATGCTATACTTACGAGATTACATGTGAGGGAATGTGAGCCATCGGGGTCACAGTTACATGGTGTGCATCCCTCACCACTGCCGAGATCATAGTGGTCAGGTGCACACTGATCGCAACGCTGTCCTACAACATTCGGCAGACATGGACACTGCCCTATCTCTCTATCACATTCACCAGCAAGTCTGTCAGTTCCAAGGTCATAGCATATGCACTCTGCAAAATGAAATTCAGTGAATGTACATAAATCTCATATGTTTTCTAATATAAAAGACAGCTAGCAACGGTTGATGCTGACAAAACTGGAGTCTAGACCATGTCAAAATATTCATGTTCCTCAAAAGTAGCAAAAACATTTGGGAGAATTTATCACTGTGGCACCAATGCCGCACCATGATAATTCTTGTTCAGTGTCTACATAATTTATATAGACCTCTAACAACCATATATATAGAAGGTTATAATAATCAACTTTTAGATATAGAATATGTGAAATCTCAAAGAATAATTGGTTATGAAATTAATTCTTGGGAGAGGATGGAGAATGGGTGAGGTTATTGAAGTGAACTGGAACAGACTTGCATCCCAAAGTGATTGACATACAAACCTGACTTTTTGATTTAATTACATTATACACAAGTTATACAGAGGAAATGAGGGACATTCAAATAGATGCTGATTTCCATGGTTACCCAAAATTTCATTTTGGCAGACAATTTACCAAAACAATAGGAAACAAAATATGACAGAAAAGAAAATTTATAATTGGCAATCTGTAAAATATATACCTTGACAGTTTTGTCTTGTGGCGTCTCCAAAATATCCGGAGACACAGTTTTCACATGAGAATCCTTCAGTGTGATAGAGACACTTTAGACACTCTCCTGATGAACTTTCACAACTTCCAGGATTGTTAGGATCGATGTTGTTGTTGCATATACAAGCTTCACAGGTTCCGTTAGAAACTGTTGGCATACCATAGTAGTTCTCAGCGCATTCACTGCAGTCATTGGCTGGAAGAAATGTCAAGTCATTTGTTAGTGAAATTGATTAGTGATTAACCTCTTCGCTGCTAAATGACGTTATGACGTTGTGTGCTGGGTTATTGACGTTATTGTCATTTTCCAGTGGAAAAATATAATGGGAATACCACAAGAACCGTAAACTGACTCAGTTGAAAGGCTATTATCGTTCAGAATCGTGGAACATCATACACTGTTTGAAACTTTGAGATACAGTTATTCCGATGCACCAAATTCTGAGTTCCAGTTATGGATAATGGCATACTGCTAGTGTGATGAAGTAGGTCCATATAGCACACGACGTGCACTTTTACGTCCGTAGTGATTTGGCTTTTGGAAGACCACATGGCAATATGGTGGGTGGTGGAAATGGGCAGCTAAGTCAATTAATGTGAGCTGTCAACATCTCATAAAGGCACACAAAGTATTGTTTTTGTAGTCAATACTTAGAGAATTGGAATGTATTTTCAATTAAATATTTAAATACTTATCATAAAATCTTACCAAAGTAATGCAGATTATTATTTTTTTTTTTTAGAAACTTATTATTAAACCTTTCTTACAATAACATCTATCGGATGGACCACTTTATCAATTTAATCAATCAATTTGTCTGTGCTTTGAATAAGGGTTTTTAAAAGATTGAGGCAGTGGACATTGTTAGGTAGATTGTTACATATTCTTTCAAGTATATCAATGGGGGACACATGTTACTGACTGCCTGATCAATGTAAGCAGTTCTAGGCAAGGTTCTATAACAAGGACACTAATAACCTAGGTGTCGGTAAGTTGATCCTGTCAAACTATCGCTAACATGAAGGACTCAATAATATATGTGGGGAAATATCTATGACAAATATTATGTTTTGAGCTGTATTCATTTTCACAAACTCATAGGGAGACTCAATCAGAACATTTAACAACATCTAATATTTCTGTGGTATGATAACCAGGTTGACATGTGAACTAAGCCAAGATCATAATATCCCACCAACAGCTGATACTTAACTCTCATAATCTCATTCTTAATACATTTTGATACATCCTGACATGAAAGACACTGAATGACATGTCATATCAAATATACTCAACAATGATTTATAATTTCCATATACATACTATTATCACCTGTTCAAACATTTACATAACTACACAATAATCAGCGGTTCTACTATCCCAAACTATTTCTTGTTGACCCATAGATAGCCGAAAGATATCTTATTACTTCGGTAACCAGCATGGCATCGGCAGATCACAGTTCCTCTCTGTCTAGGATCCTCAAAGCATGTATCAGCATGGAATATTGTTGAATCAGGGGAGCCTGGACACATACAAGCCTGGCACTCAATGTCTACACCTAACCTTGGGTCGCCATAGTAACCATCCAAACACCTGTGAAGTGGAAAAATCAACATGAGGCCACACAAAGTGAAATGCCTATTTTTCAGACCCGTACACATGGTCTTGAAACCCTGTGTGTGCATCATTTTTATTCGTGTTTAATCTCAGGAAATTTATTTACAAGCCTCAGTTTAGTGTGCCCGTCATATGCAGAATGAGGTCCCCAGAGGGTAAATTTAGTAATGAATCCATCCATGACAAATGAACAAACTTGTAACTCCAGTCATCCAAATTTCAGAAGAATTTACCCAGTGCTTTCTTAGAAGTTATTTGAAGAAACTCTTGATGGACATACAGACCTTCATATCAGAAGATATGCAGTATAATCAGTGAGAAAGTTGTCTAATTATAGGCAAGTGTCCAATTGAAAAATAATATTTGATAATTCACATATGTATATATACATGTCACAGGTAAGAAAGCAGGCTGGGGCATGGAAGAGTTTCGCTCTTCCTAGACACGGATCGAGAACATGGATGTGTGTTTGTCTTTTGTCTCTTCCTCGCCTGTTATTCTTTTTTCTCAATATAAATTTTTTTTAAAAGAAGAAAAAAAGAGAATAATTTAAAATGGTATTTTTGTGACATGAAACACTTCCGCGAAATTAACCTGAGTCAATCAATGTACGATAGTTGAGAACTGAGTTGCCAGTTTTGATGTTCAATACATAATAGAAAGTTATAAAATGTGGCCGAACCTTTCACAACGGTCTCCAGAGGTGTATCGTAAACAGTTGATACATTCTCCAGTGAGATTGTCGCATTCTTCGGCATTTTCATTACACTCGCACACGCGACATCGAGGGAAGCCCCAAGATCCTGTGAGACATTGATCACAAGCACGGCCACCAACATTTGGCACACAAGAGCACTGTCCGTCCACAGCATTACAGAAATTGTCCCTGGATCCTGACGGGTTACAGTTGCAAGCTGATGGAGAAAAAAAGAAAATCATTTAAACTTTTTATGTTGAAGGTGTCTTGACAAGGGTTTATTAATAAATTTCTATATCTTCGTTATAATTGAGTTAAACTGCTTTTGGGAGAATCTGCTGAACTGCACCCGATGAACTGCTGAACATGATTTTGAACTGGGTGGAGGTCAGTCAATTGGTGTTCTGTCATTAGGAATACCCCATCAATTAAGAGAGAATGAGTGGTTCGGGGCGCTAGCCCGGGATTGTCGAAAGGGTCGAGTGACCCTTTCCTTAATCCCTCATGTTTTTGCCTTTATTTGAAACATAAAAAAAAAAAAAAATCTAGCATTTTACAAAGTATTATTTCTTTTTCTTTTTTCTTCTTTTGGAGGGTGGTTTGTTTTTTTGTGGTGTTGATGTTGGCGCTGGCTAAAGCAGCTGCCGTCCTTTCTCGGTATTTCCGTGTTTCTTCAATCGATAAGACCGATGATTCGTAGCTGTCGGTACCTGGAGTCATGAATTTCAGGGAATTTTCCATTACTTTGATGAAATCGTCTGTGTACTGTGAGCTGGTACTGGTGTTGTTGTTGGTGGTGGTGGAGCTGGAGGACACCGGGATGTGATGGTATTCCGGTGTCCGAGGTGTTAAGCTATCCAGTTCCACGTCGAAGCTGGCGGCAGGAACATCTGGGGTGGTATCCGCGTCCCTGTCTCCGCAAGCCTCGACGGCGACAGCAGGGACCTCCGGCTGATCCACGGAGTCCCTGCTAGCTGGTACTATGTCGTCCGTCTCCATGCAGGTCGGGTCGTCTGGGGGTCTCTCAGACAACTCCGGCCTGCCGGCTACGACTCTAGACGGCTGAACCACACGGGGAGGGGCGACTGGCTGATCAACAGTCACCCCCTTCCGTTTCTTCCATTTCGCCCGTCTGGCGGCGTCCCTTTTCTTTCTTGAAGGCGTCTTTTTCTTTGTGGGTCCCTTCTTCCCACTCTTCATTGGACAGCGGGTGGTCTTGGAGTTGGTGTCCCGGGCCTGCGATCTCTGGATGCCAGCATCTTCAGTCCGGAACTCCAGGCAAAGGGTCAGGTATCCCCTGCTAGACTGGAGACTCCAGTTAGCAATGTCCAATACCCGACTCCTTTGCACTGCGGCCAACACAGCTTCAGGGATTAAATCCATAAGCCTAATCCAAAACCGTCTCACTGGCGTTAAGCACGGGGGCAGCTGCACCCGGAGGCGCGGCCACACGACTCACCCGTGCTCAACGCTCTGACAGAAGAGGAACTAATAAGGATCGAAGCAATCACGACCTTTTCGCTCCACTCTCCTGCCAGAGCCATCAATTAAAAGTCATCTGCCCAATATTTAACCTAATATCTCTGGTATTATTGAGTTAAACTGTTTTCGAGAGAATCTGCTGAACTGTAGCCGATGAACTGCTTGCTAACCAGGATTTTGAACTGTTTTGAACAGGCATGGTGGTCAGTCAAATGGTGTCCCCTCTCTGTATTTGGAAATAACCCATAGATTAATTGTCATTTTCACAACCTACAAATGACTCTCTTCGTAATAAATCAGTCAAACTGAGTTCAGGAAATTAGCTGATCACCACACCACGTTAGTATGTAAACTGCTGATCAGGTTTTTTTAAAATTAACCCTTTGAACCCGTAACACAGATATTTAGGTGCAAACGAACCGTGACTATATCCCGTAACACCGATATTTCGGTGCAGCGACGACATGATTCGGTAGCAAATTTATATATAGTATAACGAGCGTCTGACCCACTGATTTATATTTAAATTGCCCCCACATATGTCAGCGGCGCCCATGGTGCGTATGGAATGGTTGACCGCTAGTATCGGGTAGAAATATATGCGCATGCGCATAGCATATAATCTACAAAAACATACGATATTTTAAGCGAACTATGCCGCTATATTTACGGCATATAATTTCGTGTTCCCCGTGTGTGTACAGAACAGACGTAATTTAGACACACAATTTCAGTTTAAATTACCCTCGTGTATATTAACCCTTTACCCAACAGAAGGGCCCTGTGCCAATGCATTCTCTTATATATGCGAGTCGACCATAGGTCGCCTCGCATATATAAGAGAATGCATTGGCTTAACACATTAAAAATTATAAAATTGTTAAAGAATGTAAGAAAAAATGGTAAAAAGTGTTAAAAAAAGATTTATTTTAGGCCAATGCATTCTCTTATATATGCGAGGCGACCTATGGTCGACTCGCATATATAAGAGAATGCATTGGCACAGGGCATAACTGTAACTATCACAATGTGGTCAAGGAGCCGGTTCCAATGATATCCATATTTGTATGGTTCTATTGAGACAGACCGAAGATATTTTAGGCTGTTGAAGCTTTATTTGGCCGGTTTTGGCCGGTTTGTTGGGTAAAGGGTTAACCAGTGTTCTGCTACATATGGGGAAGGGTCTATCGCATATGAAGTTGATTTATTCGCGCATGCGCAGACTAGCGCAATGACAAATAAATGGTTTATAACGTACTTATACACGACATACCCACTAATATATATATTTAAATTGGCCTATTGAAGTCAGCGCTAGCAAAGGTGTCTATATGGATTGGCTGCCCGCTAGAAATGGATAGGAAAATATGCGCATGGGCGCAGACTATAATTCATTTTAAAAAATGCGTTTAAGTTAAATGTGGCGCTATATATGACATTTTGTTGCATGTTTCACATGTTATTATAGTAGACACAATCTAGACAGCTTACTTGAACAATGGGGCCACGATATGTTACGGGAAATTACATTGTTTCTGGTCTCTGTAATATCAGTCTCTGTTGTGCCACATGCAGCAAAAAGTCTATCGCATATCAAGTTGACTTACTCGCGCATGGTCAGGTATATCTTAATTTCACATTAGGATATTGGTTGCATCGAAACGCAATTCGCTGATGTATAATTACAACGTTATAAGCTAGAATTCGTTTAACCTGCAAATTTCGGGTAGTTGCCTAGTAACCGTTTCTAAGGCGAGATCGGGTGGCAAAGTCTCCCGATCTTACAATGATCAGTGGTCCGTGCATGCATGCATATATTGTGGTATTTGCTTAGCAACCGTTGCTACCCTTAAATGGGATATTTGGTTCACTATTCTGGTCGGGTATATCTCAAATTTCACGTTAGGGTAGTACCTGCATAAAAAAACGCAATCACTGAGGTTGAATTACGACGCTATAAGCTATATTTACATTTTCCAGTCAAGTCCGGGTAGTTGCCTAGCAACCGTTACCAAGGAGTTGCCGCGAGGCAAAGTCTCGCGATATTATAATGATCGCTGATCCATGGGGGACAAACCTGTAAAGTTTCAGACCGGTGTCGCAATTTGAACATAATCAACACCATGCTACTAGAAACTATCTAATTTAAGCGGACATACCACTGGGAGCCCCGGGTCAGGGTGTCGATCACTGTGGGGCGCCAGGGTTCAAAGGGTTAAGTCAAAACTAATATTTTCGTGATTTCATGCCGCCATCTTGACGGCATTCTATGAAGCCATCATCACAAATTCAGATAAAATAACACAATGAGATCCTAAAAACAGATATCTTGGTGCTAGTGCTATACTTTTCATGTTTTTTCCCAGTAGAAACCTTCTCTTTGTGACGATGGCAACTTTTACCGTCATCCTAATTTAACCCAAATTTCTCAAATTCCCAAAGGTTGCCGGTGAGTCAGCTGGTAGATTCTTCAGACAGATACCCCAGATCACAAGAATCAAATTACTATTTTTATATGCGAAAACATGCATTAGTAAAAAATCACAGTTTTTGCTGCCGCAATACAATAACAGCACATAACTTCATTCTTACATAGAAATTACAGACATCAACTGTCATTGGTGGAATCATTTATTGGCAACAATTCGTTCCAAATTAAGAAAATATTAATGGTTGTACGTAGTTCAGTAATGACGTTTTATGAAATTGTACGATTGGCGTGGCTTGAAATTTCAGGAATGTTAGCTTAATGCTCCAAGCTATCATTGAGTAAAGTTCCTGGTTTGAGTCACTGAAATAAGTGCACAATAACCCTTTCATGACAAGAGCCTCCTAAAACTTGCGAAAAACCTGTGCCAATACATTCTCTTATATATGGGAGTCTCCCATAGGGAGCCTCACAAATATAAGAGAATACATTGGCCTAATAATAATTTACGTTGAGCTTGTAAGCCAGTGCATTCTGATACATATGCGAGACTCCCCATAGGAGACTCACATATATAAGAGAATTCACTGGCACAGGATCTTTAATGCTGCACTAGCACAGACACCCCACCCCCCCCCCCCCCTTGAGAAAAGGGTTAAGAAAGGATGTAGTAAGACCAGCTAGTCATTGTTTTTGTCCTAGAGGTACCTTATGAACTTGCTTAACTTATTATGTTTGGCATTCTCTATAAATGAAAAGATCCTGTTTTTGCAGTTGTATTATCAAAATACCTACAAATAAAAAAGAGACAATTCCTATGCATACTTTTCTAACATTATGGTCGAGTCCATTCGCGGCATTCGGTAAAGAAAGGGTTAAAAGAGGACAATGGAATAAAAAGTAACTAAATGCTGATTTATGTAACTTACGGGAGCATCCCTCATCACCATATCCATAAGTGCCTGGGGCGCACTGATCACACTTCCTTCCAACAACGTTTGGTTTACATTCGCACTGTCCTCCGTGATGTTTACATTCCAGGCTCAATGAACCCTGTGGATTGCACTCACATGCTGGAATGAAAGAGGAATTCAATTCAATTTATATCTCTGATAATCAGGCCTCGATATATGGGGTTGGTCATTTGCAGAATGAGCTCCCCATAGGGTGAATTTAGTGATGTTACCACCACGCACAGCGGGCAAATTCATCCTCTGGGGACCTCATTCTACATGGCCTCAACTGCTATGGGAGACCTAGACATAGATTTAAGTTCCCAGATGGTGAAGATGGTGATATGAACCAATTGGGCATCTCGATTATGCATTGTGTCATCTGCCAATTTGGGGATATAGAGAAACTAAAATAAACTTTTTAAAGAAACTAAAAAACTTGTTAATTTGGAAATAATGATACTTTACAGAGAAGATGAGGTCCAAGCAGAATGAGGTTCCCAGAGGGTGAATTTAGTGATTCAAGCCTGCTGTGCTGGGTAGAGTCACTAAATTTACCCTCTGGGAAATTATTCTGCAAATGTCCAGCACAACATTTTAAGGCCCACTGATCATCAAATATAGATATTACACAGTGTTACAGGATTACAAATTTAATACCACAATGCATAAAGGGGTGCGAAGTGCGACATTGGATATGTGTGCTTATGGTGCTATGTTACACAGAAATAAATAATCAAGGAGTGTATTAGTGGGCAGATGTCATTTGATACGTACATGTATAAACAACAGTATATTGGTATATTTTAGAAGGGTGAATACTTATTGTCGAGCAATGTAGCCTCAAGAGGGCCAACAGATGTATAATTTTTACTTATATAACAAATCAACGATATTAATTTGACATTAATATTAAACATTTATTAATACCAAGAGCACAATGCAACCAGAATGATTTCTACTTTTATATATCAAATAAGCATACTGTAAAGTGAGAAAACATTTGGTCAATTCTACGCTAAAATAATAAGGATTGTTTATTGTGTTGAATGATCAACTACTTACGTAGAGCGCCATTGTGAATAACTGATGAAATACTAAAGATGAATTTCTGGCACACATTAGGTACTTCACGCTGATATGATGGTAGTTGCATATCCATGCACCGGTGCCTTTCAAACTCATTCTTCAAGTATTCAGGAATGCCCGATCCTTGGAATATAGGTATCTGGTCTTTATTGGGAACTAAGACGATCTGTGGAACAAATATAAGAATATTATCGAGTAAATGTGACTGATGTTTAACCTGACATTGAAATAGCAGCCATATTTTTTTGGACACTGAATAATATGAAATTTTTCTATTTAGTATGTGTATTTGATATGCTTCATCCATTGTTTAACCATTTCTATACTAAATACTCATTGACAAGTAGTTCTCTTAGGAAATGTTCCGATAATAAGTTCAACAAATGAACATATGCCATAATTCGTTTCTGGAAGTCATTTCCCTCCAATTAATAACAATCATTCTGCAATTGTATCATTTGTCGTCTTTTATTTCCTGAAATCCTTCCAGATGAATAATAAACCATTCCAATGTATACTTTAATAACTGAATGTGAGAATTTAGAATAGAAAAAGGTTAATGCCATGTTCATTGTTTTCCTTCAACATTCTATGCTCTAACAGGTATTATGCAATACAAGAACTAATTTATGCAGTAAATGAAATTGAAAATGGGCATCCAAGTTGTTAATTTTGAAAGTAAACTGTCCTCGGACATCGATAAATATTTGGCATACTGACATTGTTATTTTGTAGGTTGATTTTGAAGCAGAAATCAAGACAGAGACAAGCTTTAAAAGCACAAAACAAAATTTGGACTGTCACCTGGTGCATACCCCCATGTGACATACTGCCTAGGGTGTGTATAATACATGATTGAGATATTTTTACGGATATAAAAAATCAGACACATGAAGAATTAAAGAAGCAATCAACAGCAGTTGACACTTCATTGAAAACACTTGTGATAGCAAACATACTCAACAAATTTCATTAAGATCCTATAACCCATGGCTGAGATACTAAGGCGAACTGGCAAAACAATCAATAATCAAATAAACATAGATGAATAACTCTATAATGGAGAAATACTAAAAACACTGTTTGACACTTCATTGAAAGCCCTTATGATGATGAACGTACTTAACAAATTTCATTAAGATCCTATAACCCATGACTGAGATACTAAGGCGGACTGGCAAAACACAATCAATAAGGCCAAAAAAAATAGTTTTTTGATTCTCGGGCAATTTTTTTTGAGAATCGATGAGGGAGCGAGGGTTTTATTTTTACTTTTTTATTTTCGTTATGGGGATAATGCCCATAGTTTAAAGCATGGGTTATACTTTCCCAGGTTAAGAAAATGTAAGGAGAACATTGTTTTGATATAATTTTATAAACTAATGTATTCCACTATAAAGAATGACCATAATAAGATCGTTCTCAACGTTGTAGATTGACCAGTCTACTAACGTTTTATCACCTGTTGTCACATTTAATGGGAAGATAATATTTGCGTTTCTAATATTGTATCGTAACAAGCATGTTTAATAACAACAAACAGAGCTAAATATCCGGTTCAATTACTCAAATAAAAATACGGAAATTGAATACAATCGAAACGAAAAGATATATATATAGTGATCTTCATAGAAAGTCTAGAATGACTTATTCTGCCGTATCTGAATAAGTATTATGTACCTCAATACATGCCAGCCTTAACAACTTCAAATATTAAACCATCGACGTATATTGTGTAGATCGATGATTAAACCAGCATACACATCGCCAATACGCACCATATTTCTTTCCGGTTTGCGTTCCCGAAATGGTAAATCTCAGAATTGTTTCCCGTTTACCGTTTACCTTTTCGAATTGATAAAATACCGAAATATTTGAACACATTTGACTCAATAAACTTGGGGTTTGGGCACCTTGTGGTGACAATATACCTGGTAGTTATCGTTGGCTAGTGTCTGTTTTTGAATACCAACACATACACCATTGTATGTATATCATTTGACAGCGTGGTCAAATTTGAAAATCGTAATAAAATGCTTCAACGCGGGCCTTTTTTCCAGACCGGCTATGCCCGAGAATCAAAACCCTTTTTTTTTTTGGCCTAATCAGATAAACATAGATGAAGAACTCTAAAATGTAGAATACGAAAAACACTGTTTGACACTTCGTTGAAAGCCCTTATGACGAAGAACATACTTAACAAATATCATCAAGATCCTATAACCCATGGCTGAGATACTCAGGCGGAATGGGGAAAAATAAAATCCACAGAAACAAAGATGTATAACTCTAAAATGGAAACCTGAGCAAAATGATTGAACACTCTTTTGAATATCCTCATAGTGGTAAAGATCCATACAAAATTCCATTAAGATCAGACAACCTATGATTGATATATCTGCTTTGACGGATGGAGGATCAGGACGCATGTAATTCAGAATACAGTAATGCCCTAAATAATCGACTCCTTAAAGACATATTATGTACTTGTCCGGGTGCGTGAAACTGATAAGTAAGTATTCAGGTGCTATGGCAACTGGGGGAATGTAATATTCTACTAACATCACCGAAAATCTCAAGCAAATCGACCGTACCACTCCATAGAAAACATTGTCTGAACTACGCTAAATTGTAAATATTTACTACTCGAATCGGGACGCTTCTATCGGCGATAAACTAACGAAAGTGATTCCGCCATTGACAGTCACTGCATTTAAATAATATATAAGAATGACGTGGTGTGTTGTCAATTTAGATATAATATTTGCAAAAATAACTATTTGAACAAGATTATTCTCCATTTCTATTTGATCACCCTACCGGAGTGTTTCACATCACTTTAACCATAGCAAAATTATGGGTAACCTTTCAGGATTTAGTCGGAAATATGGCTTGTTGCCATTCATCGGAAAGCTCTCAATGAGAGCTTTCCAATGAAGGGCAACAGGCCATATTTCCGACTAAATCCTGAAAAGTTACCCATAATTCTGCTGTGGGTAAGGAGTCGATTATTTAGGCCATTACTGTACACAACATTTCCTTCAGTCATGGGGGTATAATGAAATTGAACTTACAGAATCTATATATACTGTAGCTTCAGGCGTCCTCATATCAGTTTTGTAGCTGTTGAAGTCTAGTCGAATGGTGTAGGTCTTGCCATATTCCAGACATGCAGCAGGTGGCACAACGACGAATCTGTTAGCTACAATGAAGACCGAAATGAATTTAAAGATATGACATTTGCACAAATAGGTTGATGATATCGTACGAGATGGTGATGCCAGGGTACAAGGACCAAAAGCTGCAGTTTTACTTTGCGGCACGACAAGTGAGTATAATGCACACAACAATGTTGTTTTGCTTATTGTATAGCCCAACAAATGTAGGTTGTAGGACACTGAATTTGATGTTGATATTACTTTCTTTACTTAATGGAATCTCCCATTTCAGGTAAAAAAGTAAATATTGGAACGGCCAATCATTAGAAGTTCAATAGTAGTCCTATTTATTCGAGGAAAATGTTCAGATATTAAATAAATTTAACACGGCCATTTGTCAAACTTATCACCTGAAAAATTTCCAAATGGAACTACCCATCAATGAGTATTTAGTAAAGAAAGAGTTAATTGGTATAATTAGCACTTTACACAGAGTATCTTTCTGAAAAGTATTTAGAAAAACAAAATATTCCATAACGAAGTGGATGACGTTAATAGAAAATGCAAGTAAACAGCTATGAGTACTGTTCAATTGTCATATATTTCTCTAGACAGGTTTTTCAGCAAGGACAATATGAATAATGAATTTTAACCCTTTCATGAAGAGAGCTCTGCTGGTGCAGCATTAAAGATCCTGTGCAGTGCATTCTCTTATATATGTGGGAGTCTTGCATATACATGTATAAGAAAATGCACTGGCTTACAAGGTCAAGTTAACTATTGTTAGGCCAATGTATTCTCTTATTATGCGAGGCTCCCAAAGGGAGACTCGCATATATAAGAGAATGCATTGGCACAGGGTTTTTGCTAAATTTTCTGGAAACTCCAGTGATGGAAGGGTTAACCCTTTCAGTGCCAGGGGCCGATCTCATCGGCCCTAATTTACGGTCTGTAAAATCGGCCCTAAAAAAAAAAAAAAAAGTTTTTTTTTCTTTAGATTTTTGTTTTGTTTTGGGTTGAATTTTTTTGGGGTATGCTTAAGCATGCTATAGCGAATTTAAATACAAACTGGATAAAACCCTAGGGGCATGTTGTAACTCAAAACTATCACCAAGTATTCATAGTAATAATTTTGATGCCCATGAAAAAAGTTCCCTGGCACTAAACCTACAAAATAAGTCTGTTAAAGAATATAAGAAAAAATTATTAAAATTGTAAAAAATAATAAAAATGATGAAAAATTGTTAGGCCAATGCATTCTCTTATATATGCGAGGTGACCTATGGTCGACTCGCATATATAAGAGAATGCATTGGCACAGGGTATATGGGTTGATACAAAAATCGGACCTGGCACTGAAAGGGTTAATCAATCGATGAGAAATAGACTCTTCTCAGAATTTGAATATAGTTTGATTTGTTTACCTGGTTCGAATGAAGTTGATTTGTCATCATCCCGGGGTGATGAAATGGAACATAGACTTTCGTCATCTAATCTGTCATCTGGCCTTATAACTGTGACTCTAACATCGTCCCATCTCTCAGGCATCTATAACAACATACAAAAAACATATTTTAACCTCTTCACAGTAAATGACTTCATTGCTTAAATGTGCTAACCTGTTGACATACAATTGCCACAGCACAGTGAAAATGATGTGGAGACGTTGTAAAATCCTATAAATGATCCCAGAGGAGGCCTTAACTGGAATTCTCCAGACACATTAAAAATTCTGCAAAACCTTAATTCACTCTTTCCAACAAGCTCAAATTTGAGTGTCTGATTGTGATGAAGTAGGACCATACCCAACATATATATATAGATGTGATATTTTACCTCGTACTCAGTACGGCCATAAAGCAGTCAAGGATTAAGCATTTTATTCAGGGTAGTAAGCTGATTTGTTCCAAAGACCTACATGTATTTTGAATTCTTTATTCTAATTTTGATTCTGGTGAGTATAATAATAAGTTTAAATTGAGAAGTACCTCCTAGGAAACTTTACATTTGATGATTAAGAGAGACAGTACAGAAATAATTTGATGAAAATTGAGCGATATCAGTAAAACTGTTTGTTATATACAGGCCACGTCCTTGGGTCATCTGTGATTTGTAAATTTTTTATAGTGGTACAAAGTCGTTTAAAGTATAAAAAAAAGAACAAGCAACCAAAAGATTATTTTGAGTCGATTATGAGTGAGTTATCATTATTGTGACTTCGGAACGCTGATTACTCACATAATGTATCATGAGTACCAACAGTCAAGCAAACTTTTGCAAAAAACAATTTGATTGGTAGAATAAAATACACCCATGTGGACAAAGAATCATGCATAACAACATATAATGAAAATGAGGGAAAAAAGGTTTAATTGACTGAACAAAACAATATTGATTAACTTAACCTAGGTGGCACCGTTGGCAAAACTAATCTTGGAAACCATGCAATAAAAATGAACTGTTTCCCTGAAGTTTTTTTTTTAGCAAAATCCCTTTATTTTCTAAAGTTGAAATGAAGAGAAACCTAGAACTGGTCAACTAAATAAGTAAATCAAAATGCACAAACAAGCTGACTCTTCACCAAAAATGAATAAATTCAAAAAATCAAAATGTCTTAAAAATAATGCATCTCTTCCGGGCCACAATACCAACAATAACTACAAACAGCTTTTTTGTCAATAAAATAGAAATAAGATGCAAAATTGGGTATAATATATCTATAAAGGTATATTACTGTGGATTATTTATGATGAAGCCAATAATAAAATCTCTTGTTTGCCTCGATTGAGGGTGAGAACAAGATAAGAGTTCTCCTTCTTCGTATACCCCGTGAGCCTCAGAACATTTTCACGAGATTTTTGTTTTAAAAATACAACTTAAACTGTCCCAATAGAAGGATGTTTTATGTGAGAAAAATTCTAACTAAAAATGGTATAATTGATAGCTTTTCCAGACAGGTGTCCTCGATTGATATCTGTTGTGTTGTACCCCGGAATCTATATTAACCCTTTCTATACTAAATACTCACCGATGAGTAGTTATCCCTTTGTAAATGTTCAGATAATAAGTTCAACAAATGTCATTTGCTGAACTTATTATCTGAACATTTCCGGGCAATAAATAGGACTCCTTCACCAATTTTATTATCTGCCGTCTGCTTATTTTTACTGAACACCCCTCCAGATGAATAATATACCATTCCAATGTATACTTTTATAACTGAGTGGGAGAATCCATTTAGTATAGAAAGGTTAATTGAGCATCAGAGAGAAACATTATGGATGACATTGTCTACATGGTCTCAATGGAAATGATATACAACCACAGATTATAATATTACCTCTTTGGAAATGTTCAGATAATAAGTTTAACAAACTACCATACATAGGTCATTTGTTGAACTTATTATCTGACTATTTCCCTCCAATAGATAAGATTAGTTCTGAACTTGTATTATCTGTCGCCTGATTAATTTTTCTTGAAAACCCCTCCAGATGAATAATAGACCATTCCAGTGTATACATTTTATAGCTGAGTGGGAGTATTCATTTAGGATAGAAAGGGTTAAACTCGCTAGGAAGAGATACCCTATCTTTAAAAGAGCCAATCAAATGAGTTGAAAGACAATAATCAACAAGAACAAAAACAAGATAGTAACATAGCATAAAGCAATGACGACATACACATGATATGAATGGACAAAATGAGGAAGAAAGAACTTTGAGGAGTAAGATATTTCTTTTCAGGTATCCAGTGATGTATAATCAGAGAGTTTTGACATAAGACTTCTCATTTGTAGCTGCAAGAGCGTAACAATTGACCATGTTGCTTCTGAAGGTCTTTACAAAATTGTGTATGATGTGCACAAATCAAGCTATTTATGCAGCATATGTGGATTCTGCTTCTTGAGTGTCAGCTAAAGATTTCTGTAAATTACATCGCAGTTTTTTTTTCTTAAAAAAATCTCATGAATGGTACATGACTTAAATTTCTGTAAAATCATTTTAATTCATAGATTTCATGGTATGGCCAAACCCAAGAATCAAGAGCAAATAAAATAGTTGACACTTTATTTGTGGACGTAATATATAAACATACCAGTACGAGATTGGGACATAGATAAGATGTTATATCAGTTTTAAGCATGTTGTTAATTTGGTGCATTTAAACATGGAAGGCGAGATGAAACATACTATGTCGCCAACTCAAAACAGTAATCTAATATGCATAAAATAACATGTTTTACACTTATATATATTAAAGGCACTCAATCCGATCAGATGGTCCCCATATCAAGTTACAACAACAGAATTTCCTCAAAATATGCTTTAGTTATCAGAATCGATTAATTACAACAAAATAATGCTAACCGCTGTCAACTATGGTATAAAATTTCCCAAAATGTGTTATTTAACGTGTTCAATGAAATATCATATTATTATCACTTTCGTATCACAAAATTTGGCCATATTACCACTTGATTTTAGAGTTATCCATCTTCATCCACAATTTTGTCGGAGACAATCGGTTTGACGACTTCTTTCTGGGCCACAAATAATTAAACATTTCGAGAAATAACAAATTTCAAAAATCTATATCTGATCACTCTGAGGGTGGATTCTCGACTCGAATCAATTATTTTTCACCCCCGAAGCCAAAGAAATAGTCATTTAGCAGCATTAATTTGGATTATGCATCTTTAAAAAATGCTAGCAGCTACAAGTGGAAACTTATGTAAAGGTCAAACAAAATTAATGTTCTGTTTCTCATTCACAACCCCCTAATAAAAATATGGCCCGCTGGATGTTTTACACTGAAAATACAAATTATAAATCATCCTGTCGCTCGGCTTCACAATACGATGTCCATAATTTAATTTTGAGGAAATTCCCCCCCCCCCATGCACTATTATTCCGCCATCTATGTTAATTTGGATCCTAAGAGTGTGTACTTTTGTTGTACAGCAGACTGTTATATATTAAATTAACAATAAGACTGAAAAGTCAATTTTAACATATAATGTTTTTCGATTTTACATGTAATTGGGAGTAAATATCTAGAAACCAGCCTGCTGGTAAATTTTGGTTGTGAAAAATGGGAATGAAAACCTGCCTCTGCGAGTAAAAAATAAATATATAACTTACATGCATGCCCATTTTGAAAAAAAAAAGTGCTCAAGAAACAGATAATCAACTTTGTGTGGCCTAAATTAAAAGAACAAAGTTGTGATGTCTCATACTACCTGTATTATCCAAAGAAAAGCTGCGTGTGCAACAGAGGAAGGTATAGATATAACAATAATTCTGGACACACACGCAGGCACAAACCCTTAGATGCAATAATACATAATTAATATATACGTAATTGGGTAAAGTCAGTATAAAATAATCGTCCGCTTGGCCAAATGCCAAGGCTTTTTTAGAAATGAAAAATTGGATTCTGGGAACAAATATTGAATCAAACTTTGCTTCCAACTATCTATGTTAACTATTTAGGAATCACAAAATGACTGACGAAAGATTCATCAGATGTATTATCAAATTATAAGTCATCACCCAAAAAATAATGGGAGCAGATTATCAAATTATAAGTCAACAAGGATCATAACTGCGGTTAAAATGGATGAGCCTAATCTAAATTCGAACTTGATCTGTATTTACAGAATTTTCATATGAGTAATCCACATATCAAATTTTAAAACAATCAGATAACGATAACTAAATTAGGCCTGGAAACCAAAATAATCATCAAATTATAAGTCAACAAGGACCATAACTGCAGTAAAAATAGGTGTACAGAACCCAAATTAGAATTTTCATATGAGTAATCCATATACCAAATTTGTAAACAATCAGATTACTAAAACTGAAGTTATCACCCGAAAACCTAAGCAAAATAAGGACCATAACTCCAGCAAAAATTCGAACTTGACCTGTATTTTCAAGTGGGTAATCCACATACAAAATTTTAAAACAATCAAAGAACTAAAACTAAGTTATCATCTGGAAACCATCTGGAACCCACACACTCAACCACAGACAGACACTTCTGATTTCTATGGTCCCCGGAATTTTTTTATAGTAGGGGACAATTATACCTACTATAAAGATATTGTCAATATAAATAAAAACAAAACCCTCCCTCACTGAATGAAGACAATTGGTTAAGAACAAATACATTCTTGTGCTGTATAAAGTCCCAACATGAACTGAAGAATCTTATGTGCACTTGGTTGGACTGAGTAAAAATCAGAAACTATAATTACAACTTACCCTTGGATCATAACGAATGACAATGTCATAAAACATAGACAATGGAATGTTGTCGACCGTGAATTCAATGCTGTCTCCCTCCATGACCTTGACCTGACCTATACCAGTCCATGGCTGTACACGGTCTGGGTAAGGCTCTCGAACTTCTATATGGACATTCTAAGAAAGAGAACAACACCTGTGTAGAAGACCTGGCAGATTCAATGTTGTCATGATATATTGGTAGTGAAAAGATTTCGCCAACTGTGTAGCAGGATAATTTTAATCTGATGAACATTTAATCTTTTAAATTTATTAAACAAATTGATTTAGAAATTAATATAAAACCACCACCGAACAATTAGTACTATAGATATATACATTTTAGTGTGAACGAGAGATAATGTTGGAGAGATAGCGACTGCCCCCCCCCCCCCCCCCAACCACATTATCTCATAATATTATGTCTATATACAATGTTATACAATTGTTGTACTATATGTACATATATAAATAAAATTGAATATAAAAAAATAAAATTTAATACGGGTCTTAACAGAGACAAAATTCATTGGATCAATCACAGACTCGAACAAGATGAGTATATTGATGTGAGTAATCCAAATACAAATTTAAAAACAATCAGATAACTCTAACTAGAAAACTAAAACTATCAAATGGGCATGAAAATAATACAAATTCTTAGTCATCAAGGGCTACACGTGAACCAAAATGTACAGACCAGACATATGTCTTTATTGTATTATTACTGTCCGCATAAATTCATTGAGAACAGAAAATACCAACCAATACTCTTTTGAATCAACTGAAATTAGTTGAATATCACTGTCTATGAGTATAAATAGTTGGATTATAGTTCAACATACCCCGAACGTAGTACTGTCTTCAGCTTCATAAAGCAGATAGTCTAAATTAGGAGAGAAATGTGCCACTGCTGGCTCTTTACATCGGCGACTAACAATATTAGGTCTGCATATACACTGTCCAGTCTGGAAGTCACATGACTCGGATAAAGCACCTCCTATGTCACAGTCACAATTTTTGCATCCATAGGGATCATCCTCTGCCAGGCCATAGAAACCAGCCTGAAAGATGAAATAGTTTAAGAAATTATTAAAATGTACCTGGAGCTTATAAATGAAGCAGAATGCTGAATATGTATTCAGGATGCCAGCCCTCATAATTGGCAAAATAAATGCAGTAGAATACTAAATATTTATTATATTTTCAGTAACTTTTTCTGCCAAAATAATAATCGTATCCCCACTCCCGGAAGTGCCACGATGTTATCCTACTCCCAGAGGTTTATCCTACTCCCAGAGGTTTATCCTACTCCCAGCGATGACGGACTATTTATCCCAACCTCGCACGTTCCGAATTACGTAATTCGAAGTGCACGTTTTGGGTTACTCCCCTTACACCAAAATAATTGTCTCAGTTCCAGTGCATAGTCAGATAACACAAAATACATCACCAAAAACACAGACCACCAATGTGTTATCGACATCAAATTCCAGCTCAGTGAATTTGCAGGATCAACACCAACTGGGAAACATTTTTGGTTACGCTACACTTCGGAATCCAAAGATCGAAATCGTGATAAACAATTGTTCCCACAATTGTATTCGCACCAAGAAAATGAAAACAGTGTTGAGATCCACTTCAGTATCTTCAAGCAGTTCCACTTCAAATTCCACTGATATTCGAGTGCATATTCCAAATAAAAGTGAGCAGTGATATCTCATAGAACTAGGAAGGCTTATCCACACAATGACATTCCAAACAGTTACTAATTTAATCAATAAAGTTTGTTGTTTGTTTGAAAAATTCCATTTGAAGTTGGTTGCAATAGGAGAAATCAATCAATGAAATGACGTCACGTTCCTTATACGGGGTAAAATACTAGGGCGCGCGTGGCTATAGTAAACAATTCATGAATGAGTGACGTAATCGATTTACCTTATTTGGGTTGTTATCTTATCATTGCGCGTAATTTAACGGAAACATTTAGGTTAATATTCAGAATCGGAACATCTTCTCAATGCATTTTATTAGAGTTGTGTCGTGACAAACTGTTGTGGAAAATATAAAAAACACAATAGTTAACTGTCATCAGCGACGAACGAAGTTTCTCCTCTCGTGAGATGCGAGGATTATTTTTCACTCGGCTAACACCTCGTGAAAAATAATCCTGCGCATCTCACTTGAGGAGAAACTTCGTTCGTCGCTGATGACACTTAACTATTGTCTATTTATTATATGCTTGCCTATAAAATAGCGAGAAATAACTGAAATGTAGATCTTGGTATGTATCTCTTAGAAGCCACAGTGAAATACGATGTCGTTATTTCACTATAGGTTTCTTTAAATTTCACTGCAGCCCACCGGTTGGTTGACGTCAGTAAGAAGACCGCGTGTTATAGTAAATTTTCTGCAAACTTAACGGTTAAACACATAATAACCTTATTCGAAACAAGAGTTATTTCTTATAACTTAACCATCATTTCACAGGAGAACCACCATAAGTAGAAGGCAGAAGTAAAGCAAGGGAAATACTTTCCGAACAAAATCACACGCACTTGTAAAGTTGAAACAGACACCCTTGACATCTAATTATCGATCAAGTGTTGTCAGAAATGCGATGTTTTTGATTGGCTAGCCGCAACTTATGATGCAGCTGTGACCAGTGCACGTGGGATTTATATATTTTGACTGATGACACCGAGACTTGTTAGTTTTGATTCCGTGTTTCATTTCTTTGCACGAGTCTTGTTGCTTTATCTAGGTATATATAATTGTGCACTTTTGATTAGTAAGAAGTATTCTTCCAAAGTATTGTTCAAATTGCTGTACTATTAAAACAGAAAATGCTGCATAATTTAGCAATTTTGAGCTTTAATAAGGTGCATATAATAAAAAGAATATCTACATTTTTTTGTTTGAATACATGAAAAATCTCATTCATGTCTGGAAAAAAATATTGAATTTTCACTCGCGGCTTACTTGCGGTTGTGAAAATTCGATATTTCTTTCCAGACACTCACGAGATATTTCATTTCGGTATTCAAACAAAAACTGTAGGTATTCTCATGTATTCAGGATGCACATGTAATATTTATGAAACATATTTTGCTTTTCATTATATAAATAATTATATAAACAAGTGCACGCAGAGTATCCCCAGCAATGGTGGCTTTTCGCCAAGGTTAACCCTTCCATGACTGGAGCTTCCTGATATTTTGAGAAAACCCTGTGCCAATGCATTCTCTTAATTATGTGAATCTCCAATAGTGAGCATCGCATGTACAAGAGAATACATAAAATTGGCCTGACAATATTTACATTGACCTTATAAGCCAGTGCATTCTCTTATAATTGTGAGGCTCCCTATGGGAGACTTGCATATATAAGAGAATGCACTGGCACAGGATCTTTAATGCTGCACCAGCATGGCACCCATCATAAAAGGGTTAATTTTCAGAAGTGGCTTAAAAGGAACTCAAGACCTTCAATGTGGGTTCATGTGAAATAACATACATTTTACATAAAGCCTATAAAACAACTATCATAGATAGAGTTTGTTATTATTTTCATTATAATTTATTAATAACTCTCCAATAATGAAATTTTGCATATCGAAACCATTGTTATGTAAGAACATTAGTGTTACAGACTTTACAATAAGTATCCAAGTCAATTTAGTCCAATAAAATACCAAAGTTTAATCAAAACATGACAGTAAACATTGGAAAAGGTCAAAGCATTGAAAAATATTAGGAAAATTTTATTTGGACTAAAATATTTGAACTTACGATGTGATTAGCGATGTTTGTTTACAGATCACTGTAACAGTTTTGTTTCCATAACAATGGTTTCAACACACAAATTATCTTTATTGGAGAGCTATCAATAACTAATATAAGAACAAATTTGATCCATTTCTGGGTGGTGATGTTTTTATAGACTTTTATATTTTTTGCACATTTTCCACTGCGAGTGCCTTGGGTGCCTTCAGTTTGAACAAAGCATGTAGGATGTGGATATCTTTCATTCCATTGTGGTGCATGAATATACCACAGATCATTCACATTCGATACAAGATTGTATAAAACAACATGTTTGAACCAAGAAGGTCAATCTGGAAGAGACTATCATTTTAGGCCGACCATTTTTTCCCATTAAATTTATATAATTTTGATGATCTAAAGGAACTCTAACAAGGACAGCATTAAATTTGCAATGAATTAACCCTGCCCGACACAATACTAAATACTGAACACTCATTAATGAGCAGTTCCCTTGCATTTATATAATATTATCTTTTTGTACGTCTGTTGTCAGCTCATTTTTCCTGGACAACCCTCCAAATGAATAATAGACCAATCCAATGCATACTTTTATAACTGAATGGGAGAATCCATTTAGTACAGAAAGGGTTAACAGATCTATATCTAATATTACTTTTAATGAACAAATTACATGTAGTTATATGAGATGGAGGTTTGGACCCTGAATGCTTCTTTTGTACAATATTTTTCTTCTACAAATGACTATTTTCCAAAATTTCCAAAATAATAAATTCTTTATCTTACCCCTCTATAGTCACTATTCATATACTATCTGTACCGAAAACTACTGAGAGCAATGAAACAGAAAAGAAGTCATCTCATCGAAGCCTGGGATTGCCAGATAACTTTTGAGTAAGGCAGTTTTGTTTTTGGTTGTCTAAACAGCAGCAAATATTATTATAAAATTGTGGGAAAGTTAGATTATTAATATTTTGCTGCTTTCTACATTGGCGTGAAATTTCTACATCCTTGATAAGGCATCCAATGGAAAAACAAAATGAATATTATCCTGTTTATCCTTCTAGTTAACCATTCCATGACGGGAGCTGCGCTGGTGCAGCATTAAAGATCATGTTCCATTGCATTCTCTTATATATGCGAGTCTCCCACAGGGAGCCTCAGATATATAAGAGAATGCACTGGCTTACAAGGTAAAGGTAAATATTGTTAGGCCAATGTATTCTCTTATATATGTGAGGCCCCTATGGGCGACTCACATATATTAGAGAATGCATTGACACAGGGTTTTCATAAAATTTCAGAATGCTCCTGTTAGCTCTCATACACCTATCGAGGGATAAAATTTTCAAAAAACTTATCCATGATTTTCTGGAGTTTCCATGACTTAACAAGGTGGGACCTCAGACAACCGCATTGAGTACTATTTTTGTTTATAATCGGTCGTCTGCAGACTGACTGGAAAACGATATAACTGTGAAAACACTACCAGCGAAAATATTGCATTTGGTTTTACTTATGAAGGAGGAACCTCAGACTGCCTAGTTTTTAGAGAGTAGTTGTTGAATATGAATTTTATGTATGCACTTCAATTTCAAGGATAATTTTGTAATTATTCCAAAACTTCTCCATAGTGAGGTAAAAAGAAAATGGCTTCTTCTTCCATGACTTTTCCAGGCTTGGAAGCGGTATTTTAAAATTCCAAAACTTTCCAGGATTCCAAATTAGCATACGAACCATGACTAACATGAAGTGCATTCAAGCAGATTTGTGCTAAAATTCAATTGAGATAATATTTTCATCTTTGATTATATAAGCCACATACAGTAATGCCCTAAGTAATCGACTCCTTAACCACAGCAGAATTATGGGTAACTTTTCATGTTTTAGTCGGAAATATGGCTTGTTGCCCTTCATCGGGGAGAGCTTTCCGATGAATGGCAACAAGCCATATTTCCGACTAAATCCTGAAAAATTACCCATAATTCTGCTGTGGTTTAGGAGTCGATTATTTAGAGCATTACTGCATGTAGTTTACTCCAAACTTGATCCAAAAACTGCTGGAATAATTAATAAATGCACCAAAAACACTCCAATGAATTGCATACTATAGTTTTTAAGACACTCACAAAGCATTCATCGCAGCTTCTGCCTGTGACGTATCTCTTACAGCGGCAAACTCCTGTCATCTTATCACAACCGAAGTTACCAATTGTTCCGATGAGGTTGCAGCTGCAAGCTATAACACAAAATAGAAAGAAAGTATAAGAAAAGATAGTGAGGACTTTCAATAAAGTTCTTATGAAATCAGTCATTTTCAAGGATATAGATGATGCCTGGTTTTCTACTTCATATCTCTAGTTTTAATGACAGGGATTTATATGGAGGGTCTAACTGAATATCAAAACGATGACCATTTGCACCCCACTCTTTTTAACCTCCAATAAATAAAAGACACAAAATATTTCATACAATAATTTGATAACACAAACATGAAAACAAGCCTGAGTTTAGTGTGCCTGTCATTTGCAGAATGAGGTCCCCAGTGGGTGAATTTAGTGATGCTAGCCAGCTATGCGTGATAGCATCACTAAATTCACACTCTGTGGACCTCATTCTGCAAATGATAGGCACACTAAACTCAGGCTTGCGTGAAAATCTATCAGGTATTAGTTGAGATATTGTATTTCAATGAAATGACTGCAATATGAATGACAGAATTACCAGTAAAGCGTTTTCCAGCAATGCTAATTTTGTCAAGGTTATCACAATAGACAGTCGAGTAGTACCAACAAATATCAAGAAATTTTGTTGAATATTGTTCAAGCTAGCATCCGAACAAACAGAGTCAAGTAACTTTTCAGGATTTAGTCGGAAATATGGATTGTTGCCATTCATAGGAAAGCTCTCTGGGAGAGCTTTCCGATGAATGGCAACAAGCCATATTTCCGACTAAATCCTGAAAAGTTACCCATAATTCTGCTGTGGTTATGGAGTCGATTAATTAGGGCATTACTGTAGCATCCACAAATTATTAGTGGAAAAGGACCATAACTCCGTTAAAAAACATTGAATCAAACCCATATTCAAACTCGGATCTGAATTTTGGGCTGAGAAACTCACATATAAAAATTTGGTTCCGAACAGATACTATTAAGCATTGTGAACCCTAAATGTATGAAGATAACCAACCTTCACAACCATCTGGATTATCTTTCAATAGATTCCAGTAGCCATTGGCACATTCATCGCATCGACCGCCTTCAACATAACGTTTACAATGACATCGACCAGCAATTAGGTCCAGTTCCTCATCAGTTCGATCGTCACACAATCCATCATTATTTGAACCAGTTGGATCACAATCACATGCTGCAAAACACATTAAAAATAGAAGCATCAATGTCACTGAAAGCTCAAATGGAACGAGAATATTTTCATATTTTTGTTAACAATGAAAACAGGGTTTCTAAGTCCAGACTCCAAAGATGTCCCAAATGCTGGAATAGTTCATTTTGAACAATTCGAGATTCTAACTATACATTTAACTTATTTTGAGAAAACAATATACAAATATGATGCAACTGGATGAATGAAAACTAAAGTTATTAACCCTTCCATGACTGGAGCCTCCTGAAATTTTGCGTAAACCCTGTGCCAATGCATTATCTTATTTATGGAGTCTCCCACAGGGAGCCTCACATATATAAGAGAATACATTGGCCTAACAATATTGACCTTGATCTTGTAAGCCAGTGCATTCTCTTATATATGTGAGGCTCCATATCATTGACTCGCATATATAAGAGAATGCACTGGCACAGTATATTTAATGCTGCACCAGCACAGCTCCCATCATGAAAGGGTTAAGAATCTACAATGCATTTATGTGCTTTTATAAACAAATGGGAGAATCCATTCATTAATCTAAGGGTAAATAAACTTCAGTCCAGGTCAGTCTATACAAACATAAATGTTCCTTGGGAGAAACCAAAGAGACAATTGGATGGATATCCAGATTATAATAGTTCCGTTCTAAGAACACTTATCGAAGACAGGCTTCTTTCCCAATGCAAAAAGTACCTTATTTTCACAATTTTTGTCTAAAAGTTTATTTCAGTATGAAAATTCTCTGTGATTAATAAAAATTTACTAGTAGTTAGTACAAGTTACTCAACAAATTATCGTTGTTTACTGATAGCTGGTGTCAACCCTTTTATGACAGGAGCAGGGCTGGTGAAGCATGAAGACCCTGTGCCAATGTATTATCATATATATGGGAGTATCGCATATATAAGAGAATGCACTGGCTTACAAGGTCAAAATAAATATTGTTAGGCCAATGTATGCTGTTATATATGCGGGGCTCCCTTTGCGAGACTCACATATATAAGAGAATGTATTGGGACAGGAAGCTCTCCAGTCATGGAAGGGTTAAAGCAAAGCAAATTTAACTAGAGGTGAGACTGTCCCAATGGGACTACGGATACCCCCCTGTTTTAAAAATACTAAGATGTTTCACATGTCAGTAAACATTTAGTTAAAATAATAACATAACAGTTCCCATTGCAGGTGTACAACCATAACCCTAATCTTAAACCTATTGACCGAAAAATGTAGGAATAAAAGCTCTGACAAAATTATGTATTTTGCAAAAATGTTCTAAGTCGAAAAAGGGGAATAACTCCACATCACTATGTTCACCTCTGGTGACCTCATTCTGCTTAGGCCTCATCTTCTCTGGAAAGTTTCTTTATTATCAAATTTCAATAGAAACTTCTTCACATAGATTCTTTTTCTTATTTAGTTTACTTTCTCTATATCCCCAGATTGGCAGACAACACATTGCATAATCAAGGTTCTCAATGTGTGTACATCACAATATTCACCATTTGGGAACTCCATTCTGAGTCTATGTCTCCCAAAACAGATGAGGCCATGCAGAATGAGGTCCCCAGAGGGTGAATTTTGTGATGCTAGCCCACTATGCGGGATAGTGTCACTAAATTCATCCTCTGGGGATCTCATTCTGCAAATGACAGGCAACTAAACTCAGACTTGGACAGAGCCATGACATTTTGTAATATTGAGCCTTGATAAGAGTTTAGCTCTTTAACACTCAAATAGTTTTCTAGCGTAACCCTCAATGACGTGATTTGACGTGGCTACCTATTCCTCAATGATGTGATTTGACGTGTTGGTTTGCATGGCAAGTTTTTCATTTATATAAACGGTGTATATTCAGTTTTTTATGCTTTATTGAATATGAATACTGTGACATAACTGTTCAGATCAACACCTTGTAGATTTCTGGTCAAGTAGCGGGAAGTTTATATCGCTAAGTGCAGTTTAATATGGAATAATCCATTTCAATCCTGGCTGGGGTTGCAAATAATTGCAAATAACATACCAGTACCCAGGTATTACAACGTACTGGTATCAGTACTGAAATTGTCTTCTAATGTTTCCAAATCCGCCTGAACAAACCAAAGATCTATTTCTTGTTGCCATTTTCTGAATAATTATATCGTTTGAACCAACTTTGCGATTCTCAATTCAACTTCGGTCGAGTGAAAACCATGTGTGCGTGTTGTGTTGCAAACCGGAAGAGTGGATCAATCGGGAGGTTATTGGAAGAGCCTGTATAATTGATGGAAGAGCCGGACCAATCCAGTGATGGCAGAATCAAGCCTCACCCAAATAAGGAAGTTGAATTTATTTTTATTTTTTATTGATATTGGGAATCGTAGGGATTATTCCTATTTAAGAGACGAGTAATACCATCGTACCAGATAAATAAACAACGTGTTTTGCGAAAGCGACAAACTGAAAATGATGCAATCACGTCATAAAATGTTATGATTTACTCGATATTAAAGCTAGATTTTTCCAGTTTTCTCTGCAAAAGTTAAAATTATAATCCAGGATGGGATGTGTATTCCCTTCATCACAAGGATTTCCCTCTAAACGAACCATCTGTTCAATTTTTTCTGGTGACTTTCTCAACTTTTCCGAGGAAGTTTGGCATAAATTAAAATGAAATTTTATCCATTCCTGTATGATTTAGACCGAACAGTTCCATTGTATAGGCGTGATTCTCACAATGAAAATTTAGCTGGTAATAAGTTGTAGAATAACGGATACAATTTGCATTGAAATGTAACTTTCGGTGGTGTTTAAGAAATTCGCGGTAACAACATGTCTAATAAAATTATCAATAAGCGAGCGCAATAAATTCGCTGCTAATTACGCCCTGTTGTCTACCTTGACGTTACATTTGAGGGCTGTCCAGGGTAACGTCACAGGTACCCGTTAGACACGTCAAATCACGTCATTGAGGGTTAAAGAGTTAATATACTCACGTCTGCATACTTGTGGATCCTGGATATCCTTATATGGGTCTCGATAGAAGAAAGGTTTGCACTCATAACAGTTCCTCCCCATTGTGTTATGCTGACAATTGATACAAAGTCCACCACTAGTGCGATTTGTCAACTCATAGACTGATGGATCAAATCGACATTTTGTAGCATGGTTGTTGCAATTGCACACTGAAATAAGAATTTTATAATCAAGGATAAGTTAGTTAATCAGCAGACCATAAAAAGCAGTAGTTCTGTAGGCTTTTGAATTGTTATCATAAAGGTTCAAAGACTGACTCACACATGAAGACAAACCCTTATCAAAATCAGGGTTGGTAATTTTTTGTTGCAATTAATGTGGTAATGTTGGTTATTATTTCCAAGGCTGAATTAATCAGAATTCTATTATTGTGTACACAAATCATGGCAGCTATAGCAACCATGCGCTTTATGCAAACACTTTGCTCTATGTGGGTTCCAACATTGTGATATGGTATCTGGATAGGTAGATCTGTGCTTAAACTTGCACTAATAATTTAGGAAATTTTAGTGAAAACTGAATATATTTAATATATCAATCACATTTGCTCTTCAGTGACTTCAGGACATAATCACACCATTTATCTTACAATATAGCTATATTTCATCAAATACACGCGAAAACGCCTAGGCGGTTTCCGATCTTGTATTCTGGATGGCAACAAGGATATCGTGGATGGCAACAGCTGGTGCACGTGCGTTTCGACAACTGGCTTGTTTTCAAAACAAAACGTCTAAATAACCAACTAAAAGTCGTAAAATAATATACTCGTGTGCTACGAATGTAAAATAATCAATAATTAGTTCAATAAAGTTGACAAAATGTGGAGACAGGGCCCAAAAAGCTCAAAATAACCACCCAAAAATGTTTGGAAATCGAAAAAGTAACGAAGTTTACACATTGTTTACAGCGCGCACGAATACGGACTATTTTGACAATTTCTATTTTAGCGAAGTAGGGAATTCCCCGTAATTCAGTACGGTCTTGATCAAAAGCTACTGAACGCATTTTTTATTCGATAAAATACAGAAGGGAAAATCAAATTAATTTTATCTTATGTCAAGGATATAAAACAGAATACTTACGAAAAGTCTGTGATTTATTGCATTTCCTCTAAATGAAGTTTAATGGGTTATTTTAGTGCGAGTCAGAACTCGATTGTCGAAGTGTCGGAAAGTTCAAAATTCACCAAAACTCTGAATGGACAGTCATCTCCGACAATGCCTCTCGCCAACACTATCACTATCCAAGGAGATTGCACCATAAAATAATACAATTATCCTGTTAAAAGTGACAATTATGTCGAACATATGAAACGAAAATATCGTCGCCTCTTCATTGAATCGGATTCCAGCCAAAGTGAAATTGAATAGTGACGTGAATTTCTCAGAATTTGACTTATCACAACATCGCGTGCTGAGAATTGTGTACGTTGTGTGTTGCGCGTAATATAATAGTTCCTGTTTTAAATTGAGTTTTATTGCATTTTTATGGGACGAATTGTAAGATAAATTGGTTATCATCACCCTGTGTGTTTCCGAGATCCGTATTCAAGTCTCGCTGCCTTCTCTGGGCTGTCTATCGACTCGTCCTACAGACTCGTCCTACAGACTCGTCGATAGACTGCCCAGAGAAGGCAGCTCGACTTGAATACGGATCTCAGAAACACACATGGTGGTGATAACCTATATATATATAGTATAGACACCAAGAGTATTTTAAATAAAAGGTCGCTGACCAAAATGTCCCCCACAAAGATTTTGCAGGTTTGAAGGATTTATGGGTTTCGGATCCCAATACTACAAAATGTAGGAGGAATTGATTACACCGATATGATACAAAGTGCATATTCATAAAAAACATTATTAGTTATTGCAGTTCTTGACTTTTTATCATCATTTTAAAAAATTGATCTAAATCTCAATTAATTTTTGGAAAAATATCATTGATTTCTTGGCTAAAATCAATAGGTTGATTTAAATAGGCCAACCATGGTGAAAAGTTTGAAACATTTAAACATACATGATAATGAGGCTGATATTTTGTTGACAAATTTGATGAATTATAATTAGCATTAATTTTGAGATGGTTCCTGTCCAAAAAATAGCATGTTGAAACTTTTCACCTGCTGAAATTTCAGTGTAAAGCAAGGTAATTTAATTAATCTATGATTAAAGTTGGTTTGCATGGAATAAAAGATTTTATTTTTCCCTCTTTTTACTGCTGTGTTTGTGATGTCTCATTTATATAATTTTCTCAGAACACACAAGACGCTACTGATTGTTTTCTTGAATATTTCACTAATATGAATAACATAGATATATTTAATATCTGGTTCCAAATTCAATTTGATTATTACACAATGCCTTTGATGACTTTCTATAACTTCGAAGACACTTGATGCAAACAAACTCCTCATATGGGTAAAATACATATTTTTCTACCAATTGCCACCATATTAAGATTGCCATAAAATAATTCATATCTATGGTTTTACAACATCACAGAGAGCCTTAATTTCATCAATGTTGTTCACATACTTTTACAAGCATTCTGTCGATTTCTTCTAGCAGGTCTCCATGGCTCATCATTGTAGAAGTCGTCACACTGTTCACAGTTCAGACCTTTTGTATGATGAGCACATTCACACTGTCCATGAACCTGTAAACAACATACCACAATGATAAACAAACAGTGTTACAATGAGTCTCACCAAATAACCCAGCATATTGTACAATTCAGTGATAACATATTGAATTTTTGAAAATCTTACAAATCACGATCACCAGAAAAAGTGCATAATTTTCGTGACTAAAATCCAACTAGTTGCAGAAACAAGAGGATATAAGAAATATCTTTATTGTAGAAGTTTTGTCCAACATCCAAAATAGAGAAAAAAAACACCATCAGCCTGACTGAGCACGATCATGAGTTAGCGTTGATCTTAAATACTTCATATATATTACATTGTTCTGATCATTATACTTCATTTTTATATGAGCTTTCAATATGTTAATTAAAAAAGAAATTGAAGAAAAAAAAACAATAACTGAAGTGATAGTACTCTCTTTGTACAAACTTTTCAATCTCATGGCCTTCATCAGCTTTATGAAAGGCAGTTGATTACATATTAAACAGGACATCATAAGAAAATTCCTTATACAGTTAAACCTCTCCAAACCGGACCCTTTGTAAACCGGATCCCTCTCTACACCGAACAAATTTGTTGGTCGCGAATTAAGCTAAGTGTGTTGTCAGTAATAATTACGTCTGTAATCCGGAAACCTCTGTTCTCCAAACACCGGACAACATTTTTAGTCCATAATCACTGTACACATGATATTTTACCTCTGGTATCCAAACGCACATTCATATCGATTACATGTTTCATAGTTTTCATTCATACCGAACTTATTAGTGATAATTTATTCGATGAATACATTGAACGAGATAGTAATAGCAGGTCATGCAATTTCTATACACCGAACACCTCTCTAAACCAGACAAATTGTTCGGTCTGAACAGTGTTCAGTTGGGACAGGTTTTACTCTACAATCAGTCAGTTCTGAAGGATGGCAACTATGAGGCAGCTTTCCTGTAAACTCACCATGTCAGGCCTAGCTTCTGAGCCATCAACCGGAGCACACCGTGAAGCATGACCATAGCAAGAACAGCTTCCTCTCACCGTGACATCATATATCGAATAGTAATACTTCTCCTTAATTTGTGGTCGGTTGTCCAAAAGTGTGTCACCTGAAGTTAATAAATGGCAACAAATGTGAGCAAAATATATCTGTGTGACAACAGAATGGTAACTTATGGTATCATGATGTTAACTTTCTACAGACAGATATACTTGATATGAAGTTTGAAGGTATTCTCAAACAAATCTAACAAAAATTTAACAGAATATATGCAATAAAATAGCCAAGAGTATGTCGAACAATTCTGTGTTCTTAGACATCTCTTCATCACCAGAAGTGAGCTTTTATTTGAAAGTGACCAATTTAATCCTTTTTATACTAAATATTCATTGATGAGTAATTCCTGTAGGCAATGTTCAGAAAAATCATAATAAGTTCAACAAATGAACATAGGTCGTTTTCTGAACTTATTATCTGAACATTTCCCACCAAAGAAAAACAGTCCTTCTGCACTTGTAATATTATCTTTTTGTCATACTGTTGTCTGCTCATTTTACCTGAATAACCTTCCAAATAAATAATGGGCTATTCCAATGAATATTTTTATGACGAAGTAGGAGAAACAATTTAGTATAGAAAGGGTTAACATATATTTTCCTGAGAATGCAATGAACAAAGGCATTTATTTTTTATTCCATATCATACAAATATTTTAACAAATTCTAGACATGACATAATGTACATGTAGCAGGTATATGTGCCAGGTCAGATTAGGGAATAAATCAGATATTCAAAATTGCAACACACTAGTACATGTACATGTATTTCTTGGAATAGTTTAAACAAGAGATGGACTGTCGTCCGGCGCATACCCCCTTGTGGCATACCGCCTAGTGTGGGCACATCTATAACTTATGATGGCTATACTCAGACATATGGCCCCAGAAATCAGCATTTTCATATAAACAAAGATAACTATAGAACAAAAAACCAAAACATACTTTTAAATGTGTCATTAAATGTCCTCATAGTGGTGAACATCCATACAAAATTTCATTGAGTTCCGAGAATTACTGTTGAACTTATGAGCTGAACAGACATCGGATGGATCAAACAACCAACATTTCCAGATAAACAAAGATGAATAACTCTAGAATGGAAAAGTGGAACAGAACAATGGAACCCCCTATTGAATGTCCTCATAGCAGTGAATATCCATACCAAATTCCATTGAGATCCCAGCACAATTGTTGAAGTTACAACATGAACAGACACCAGACGGACTAAAAAGCCAACATTTCCAGATGAACAAAGATGAATAACTCTAGAAAGGAAGAGCGGTGCAAAACAATGGAACCCCCATTGAATATCCTCATAGCAGTAAACATCCATACCAAATTCCATTGAGATCCCAGCACAATTGTTGAAGTTACAACATGAACAGACACCAGACAGACCAAAAAGCCAACATTTCCAGATGAACAAAGATGTATAACTCTAGAATGGAATATCCAAACAAAACGATGGAACCCTCTTTTTGATGTCCTCATAGCAGTGAACATCCGTACCAAATTCCATTGAGATCCCAGCACAACTGTTGAAATTACGAAATGAACAGACACCAGACAGACCAAAAAGCCAACATTTCCAGATAAACAAAGATGAATAACTCTAGAAAGGAAGAGCGGTGCAAAACAATGGAACCCCCTATTGAATATCCTCATAGCAGTAAACATCCATACCAAATTCCATTGAGATCCCAGCACAATTGTTGAAGTTACAACATGAACAGACACCAGACAGACCAAAATGCCAACATTTCCAGATGAACAAAGATGTATAACTCTAGAATGGAATATCCAAACAAAACGATGGAACCCTCTTTTTGATGTCCTCATAGCAGTGAACATCCGTACCAAATTCCATTGAGATCCCAGCACAAGTGTTGAAATAAGACATGAACAGACACCAGACAGACCAAAAAGCCAACATTTCCAGATAAACAAAGATGAATAACTCTAGAATGGAAAATCAAAACAAAACGATGGAACTCTCTATTGAATGCTCTAATAGTAGTCAACATCCGTACCAAATTTCATTGCGATACGAGCACTACTGTTCAAGTTATGACATGAACAGAAACCAGACGGACCAAAAATCCAACATTTCAAGATAAACAAAGATGAATAACTCTAGAATGGAAAATCCGAACAAAACGATGGAACCGTCTATTTAATGTCCTCATAGTTGTGAACATCCACACCTAATTTCATTGAGATCCGAGCACTACTGTTCAAGTTATGACATGAACAGACATCGGACGGACATACATGTATGGACAGACGCACGGACAGGTACAAAACAGTATACCCCCCTTTTTAAAAGGGGTATAAAAATAATTTAAACTTAATGCATTAAATCAGAATTAAAGCACCTGATTAAATTAAATTATCTATTCATGTGCTAGGGTAGTTTTCTTACCTAATGTATGTAATTCTGTCATATTAATTCTCAAATTGGTCAGTTTTAGAAGATCTTGAACAGATTCACTATATGGATCAGAAACAGGAATAAACTGTGGCAATACTCGGAATATCACCTGAAATATTAAAGAACATTGTTAAATGATTGCTATCCTGATCAATACAACAAAACACTATTGGAAAGCCACCCCTATTATGATCACAATGATCCAAGTCAGATAACAATCGCGTAATAAATAAGCCGAGAAATAAATAAATAATACCCCCACCGGTTGTCGGCTATCTCCATCGCAAATCTTCATATGACGTCAAATGAGTAGACTAATTAAAAACATGGAATCGGAGTCGGAGTTAATTGTGTCTACCTACATGACGTCATCTGAGTGGTGATGTAAAGTGCGGAATCGACATGAGCGCGTGAGTATAATGGAATTACTGTGGGGCATGTTAACATTGTGTATAGTTGGTGAATTGTCATCGCCCGGTGAGTTATCTTCACTTGTGATTTGTCATCGGTGCTGTTTGGAAAGTATTGTTTTTGACAAAAATATAGAAGGCCAATTTAACAGGGTAGATAACACTGTCGTGTCAAAAATACAGCTAATAAAACATGAGCCGACATGTGAACTCTATTCGGGTGCTTTTTCACGATGTTGTTGTAATTTTCCATATATATGTCCCGAGTGTCCAGTATATTCACAATAATTTTTTGTTCATTCATTCATGGCAATGCCAAATAAATGCAGTGTTTTCGGCTGTGGCGCGGGTATAGTGACACTCAATTGGGTATAATTATACCAGGGTTTCCACCAAGGGGAAATTAATGAGTCCGTATTGGGGAAACACATAACGCGACGGGAGGACATGGTTCGTCCTGTCGGGCGAAAATTTTGTTTTATTTGACACTGAATAGTAGCCATTTCCTTGCACCTGAGTGTCACACAAAGCAATCCAAAGCTACGTATATTACGCAAGTCGATCATTTTCCGTGGGTGCATTAATTCTGTTGATGGTATCCAGATAATTAATCATGTAATTACGCACGTAAGACTGCCGTCTGATTGAAGACTAATGAGACTATATCAAGCTACAACTTACAGTGTTTAAAAATTTATAACTTACAATAAGATTCCGACAGGTATAATGAAACTACACACTAAAAAGCATCTATCCAATACTACCTAGCTGGGAGAATTTAATTAAGTGTTTCCTAGAATCGTGAAAACGAAACTGATTTTTCGATGTATTCTTTCAATCGTAAAACTATGTGTGCGCTGTGACGTCATATATACTGCAGGGTTTGTCTGCAGGAGATATTTATAGCGGCGAAATACGAATGTTAGTGAAATCATTCAAACTCGGAACGCGTAGCTTGTCAATAGTCTGTATTAGTCAAACAACAGTTACTGACGACCGCTGCTATAGAGTTTTAGCCAACGTGTTATAAAATATAATTGAGTTTTGGCGGGAAATGGGAACATGTGAGCCGTTGTTTGGGGACCCAGGCGGGACAACGAAACTATTATGGACCGTACTTTGACTTTATCTCCATATTGGGTGGGGGTATGTTTTTTGTGTTTATCCTCCATGCATGTTATATGGGTCAAATAAATGGTGTTGTCACTATGAATTCCCGCTATAAAGACTGATTTGGGACAGGTTCCGTATTATAACAGTACGATAGCACGGGATCTCGGAGGTAGATACCTCCTTTGGTATGAGAACCGCCTGTTGGCGTATGTTGATCCCTACTCTGCCTAATTTAGCAATTCGGCATTCTTTGATCAAATTATGTAATCGTACGATAGCACGGGATCTCCGAGCGCGAGTAGTTTCAACCACAGAAATCCCGTATGAAGTAATATCCGTACTCAGCAGTCCGACATTCTTTGATTTTACCGCGACATTTATTACGCTGTATATAACGTCGCTATTTCAATGCACACAAAACATTACGTTGTAGTTTTGGCGCTTTGATTTCAAAGGGTTACGCTGTACCGGTAAAGTACTGTACTCAATTAACCCGTTTTTTCACCAGTATTCTGTTCAACCCCCCCCCCCCCCCCCCCCCCCCCCCCCCCCCCCCCCCCCCCCCCCGATCTCCCGTTGCAGCCGTATTTGTTATGACATATTGCTACTGACTTTTGGTACATGTATGAATCAAAAAGATCATCTGCAAGGGGAATGGGTCCGTGGGACGGACCCGCAGCCGGCCTGACGGAAACCCTGATTATACATTCATTTCCAAATGATGTTTGTTTTCATGACATTTGGCGGGATTTCTGTGGGGAAACCAGTTGCGCAAAATTATAAACTATTAAAGTTGTCGCCGACGAAATGGTCCAGATTTTATTCCGTCCACTTCGAAAAAAAAAGGTGTTTTGAGCACAACGTGAATACCCACATTAAACAAACCGACCACCGACAAGAATGCCATCCCAAGAAAAATGTCATCTCCCATAACGAATAGAAATTTGCCGGAGCATCCAGTCGTGAGTATCACCATGACTCAATAAAGAGCGTTCCCTGTCAAGCATATTCCTAATATGGTGCAAATAAAGAGCGTTTAATAAACCAGAATTTACTATGACTTTGACGGGTATATAAAGCATGTTTATCGAAAGTTTGTGTACATGTATTAACATGTATTGATGTAATTAGTAAATATTCACAATGACAACTATTCTAAAACATGTCCCCACTTTCCTTCACCATGACTCAATAAAGAGCATTCCCTGTTAAGTGTATTCCAGAATATGTTGCGAATAAAGAGCGTTTATGTATGTGATTACTTTTTTAAACCGGAAATTGCTATGACTTTGACAGGTTTATAAAGCATGTGTATCGAAAGTTCGTGTACATGTATTTATATATGTTATCCCTCCTTCGAAAAGTGTCATAATTGGATGTTCAAACGAACCACGGCCAATGTTTATATCAACGCAAGCGCACGCTTTTATAATGCGCTATCTTGTTATGCATAATTGACACAAAGATGTTGATAATATATTCACAAAGCCACATAGATAAGCTGGCAAACACTAAGGCTGCTTTGTTTTGATAGTAACGGGAATTCCCTTATCGCAACGTCATTGTCACGTGTTATATCATGTGACCACACCGACTGTTGATCATGTGACTTCAACATAAGACAACATAATATCTTCGGCATTCTTCGGAATGTTTGTTGTTGTTATAAAAACAAAATTAGCGATCAAACTCAGGATTATTTGGGCAAATTGGACATTTTAGTTATATAATATTGGTATACTGAAAAAAAGCACTAAACATTTTTCAGAATAATATTCCTTTAACCCTTTACCCAACAAACCGGCCAAAACCGGCCAAACAAAGCTTCAACAGCCTAAAATATCTTCGGTCTGTCTCAATAGAACCATACAAATATGGATATCATTGAAACCGGCTCCTTGACCACATTGTGATAGTTACAGTTATGCCCTGTGCCAATGCATTCTCTTATATATGCGAGTCGACCATAGGTTACTATTTTTCTTACATTCTTTAACAATTTTATAATTTTTAATGTGTTAAGCCAATGCATTCTCTTATATATGCGAGGCGACCTATGGTCGACTCGCATATATAAGAGAATGCATTGGCACAGGGCCATTCTGTTGGGTAAAGGGTTAATGACTAAAAGGTAAGTAGCTTTCTTTGTAATTCTATTCCCTAGCATTCTTCCAGACAGACTTGTTTTCCAATGGAATTACCCTCATTAAATAGATAACAAGTAATATGGGGGATCCTGGGAGACATGCATACCGGTATATAAGAGAATGCATTGACACAGGGTTTTCACAAAATTTCAGGAAGCTCCAGTCATGGAAAAGTTAAGTCTCTTTAACCCTTTACCCAACAGAACGGCCCTGTGCCAATGCATTCTCTTATATATGCGAGTCGACCATAGGTCGCCTCGCATATATAAGAGAATGCATTGGCTTATCACATTAAAAATTATAAAATTGTTAAAGAATGTAAGAAAAAATGGTAAAAAGTGTTAAAAAAAGTTTTTTTTTAGGCCAATGCATTCTCTTATATATGCGAGGCGACCTATGGTCGACTCGCATATATAAGAGAATGCATTAACACAGGGCATAACTGTAACCATCACAATGTGGTCAATGAGCCGGTTCCAATGATATCCATATTTGTATGGTTTTATTGAGACAGACCCAAGATAATTTAGGCTGTTGCAGCTTTACTTGGCCGTTTTTGGCCGGTTTGTTGGGTAAAGGGTTAAAGAACAGTGTTCTGAATATCTCTCAAATTAGGTTTGAGCTGTTCAAATGAGCTAACGTTTAGCAATATACACTTGGGGGAAATGATTCATTCAAAACAGGTGAGCAAGCGAGGCCTGAATTATAAAATTAGTTCATTGCCGAATTAAATTCCATCAGAAGTCATTCAGTATATTTACACAATACACAATGCGTATAACACTGAACTATCATACCTATCCCAGCAAATATACTTAATTGGGACAATTAACTGGAATATACTATTTCCGCTATGAAGTTGGCAGACTGTGAAATTAGTTACCTGCACTATATTGACTATAAGTAAACTGATAACTATATAGTTGTATAGTGATATATTGGGTAGAATTACTGCAATTATGTAAACAGCTGTGAAGCTGATCTTGATGTCAAATATTCGTGTAGTACTCTGTAGTAAGGGATTATCCATTCTGATTTGGGAAATGGTCCTGGGCCCCTGCCATTGAAAAAAAATAATGCATAACATGTTCCAGCTCCAATTTGAAATTTTCAATCATTTAACCCTTTACCCAACAAACCGGCCAAAACCGGCCAAATAAAGCTTCAACAGCCTAAAATATCTTCGGTCTGTCTCAATAGAACCATACAAATATGGATATCATTGGAACCGGATCATTGACCACATTGTGATGGTTACAGTTATGCCCTGTGCCAATGCATTCTCTTATATATGCGAGTCGACCATAGGTCGCCTCGCATATATAAGAGAATGCATTGGCCTAAAAAAAATCTTTTTATAACACTTTTTACCATTTTTTCTTACATTCTTTAACAATTTTATAATTTGTAATGTGTTAAGCCAATGCATTCTCTTATATATGCGAGGCGACCTATGGTCGACTCGCATATATAAGAGAATGCATTGGCACAGGGCCCTTCTGTTGGGTAAAGGGTTAACAACTCCAACAGATTAAATAATTTGCATGGCTATAACTCCAGCTGTCTTTAGAATGTGAAACATATTTGTTCAGTAGTGTGTGCTAATTAACCCATTAAAACGTTGACTGCAGACAATGAGTTAGGCACACAAAAAAACCTCTTTGTTTCCGAAACACTGCCTGGCTGAGATTTTCTTGCCTGCCTCAATTTCTTTTTAAAATTTTCTCCAGAAGGTTAATCTATAGTTTCATGTTAGAATGTCAATGTGAATATTTATCGTTTTTCCCAATCCCAAAATCAAATATACATGTAAGTTGGTTATTAAGCTCAACGTTGGTAGAGATCTTACTGCAGAATGAATGAATTCAAGGGACAACATGTTTTTATCTAACGCTTGGCTCATTTTCAACACATATGGATCTACTATATTCCATGGGACTGTGACTACACTACTATATTCCTTACAGCTGAAAGGTTTTTAAGAGAAAGAAAAAAAACACTGCCTAACTATTTGGAAAATTTTCGTACTACCAGCCTAGAGGGCGAAATCTTCTCCCTAAAATGTGGCACTTCTCCCTATTGCTGTCTGAGGGAGATGTTACTTCTCTTTCCAATACCAGTAAGCATATGTCCCAACAGCATGTTTCAAGTATATTTACTGATTATAATGGTGTTCTTACTCACTATAATGGTTTTATAAATGGGCTCTTGTGTTGCATAAAACTGATTGGCTAACAGAATGGTGATGGGGTGTAAATTGAACTTGAGCCATTATGACTTCTCCTTGATAACATATACCAGCTCATACTAAGTCTGTAAGACAGTACCTCTATAAATCTGATACATGACATGTACCGGTATATACCAGCTCATACTAAGTCAATACCTCTATAAATCTGATATAGACTTTATTCTAGTACTAGTAGTAGAAATTATTATATACAAATTATAGTCAGGACTATTATATATGATTGATTCTTTGTATAAATTAGTATGTAGAATCAATTGTCATACACGTCCATTTAATTTCTATTAACGAACATCCCTAAACATATCAATATACAATTATCGCATTGTTTCGAGGTTGACATGAGGAATTGTCAACCCGGGGAAGACAATATTCACCAAGGCCGTAGGCCTAGGTGAATATTGACTTCCAAGGGCTGACAATTCCTCGAGTCAACCAAGAAACAATGCGATAACTGTTTTATTACATGAAACACACTTTGATTGGACAAGACGTTGTGATGTTGAACGTCCATTTCCAGGTCTGATAATAAGTTATGTTAACCTTTGAAGTATCTGACGTCACTCAGAACTGTTATTAACCTGTTGTTTCATTAATGAGGTGAAAATTGTTAGATATCTCATTTTTTCTTTATGTTTTAACATAGGAATTGGGGAAAGAAACTTATGATCATATAATAAATTAAGTTAATAAACATATACCATACCCATAAGTCTAAATGACTTCGTTTTATTTTGGGTTAAAATTGCCCATTTTAGAGGAATCAGGTTTTTTGGATGTTTGTTAGCCCCGGTTTGGTGTGTTTTGTGAGCACGATTTTGCAAGTTAATTAGGCTAATGACTCACTGAATTAATATCAGCAACTTAAACTAATAGAAACTGGAAGAATAAAGCCAAATCGGGAAAATAAAATTGGCAATTTTCAGACTGTAAATTGGGAACTTGGGTAAAGTGACAAATTTTAGACTAGATTTTGGTAATAGGCTATATTTGGTATAGGGTCCTGCGAATATTCGATATTCGATTCGATATTCGATTCGAAAGTCAAATTCGATACGAATTTGAGTCGAAATTTCCAACTCGAAATTTCGAATATACCGGTATATGGATGAAATTATTAGCTGCTTACGAACACATACACACGTCGATCTTAGCTGTTTCTGTGCATTTAATTCCCTAAAATTATGAATATGTGCGCTTTATAATTCTTATTGTACATCACGAATGTACGCATATATTTATGGCCAGTAATTAGCCTCCAAATTAGGACCACTAAATACGTCTGAATTCTAGCTTTGAACATGGTTGCCAAAAGCTCTGAAATCGCTGTTGGACCGACGACGCACATAAATTATAATAACTATGAGACTGAGCAACTGCTAGCATTATCCGCCGACTGTCTATCTCAGGTTCCGCGTTATTTGTATGTGACATCGTTGATGATGTAAACACGTGTTTCAGGGGTCGAAAAGTGCATGTTGGTCGCGTTTTCTTTTGAAATTGATTGTCAGTTTCGGAGCGTTCCTTTGGCGCTTGACAATAAGTCGTCCGTTATTCATGTTTATTTTAAACATGATAAGCTTCTCGGGCAGTGCAAGAACTTACACGTGTGACGAATACAACATGGTGTATAAATCGCAAGCATCTGGGACAACGACCCATCTATGGAATCATCAGTTCCAGAAGCACCCAGTACTACATAAACAGGCTACCCTGCGACTGTTGTTGCATCTTCAAGTTTACAACAACGGGTGTTTCCGAATGCCCATTTGCAATTTTGCATGTACATGCAAACTGTACAAACTTTGAGTGATTTTAGTTCCGATAGGCCGGTTGTATATTAATTGTCGTGACGTCCGCATGGACGGTTTGATCTGTTTTTTGTATCTTCTCGACAATAATCAATTGAAGTTAATAGTATCGTGATTGACGGTTGATCGCCACATAAGTTATGATGGAACTCATGGAAGTTCATAGAACGTTTCAAACATCATCTAATTGTTGGCAAAACATGCCTAATTGAGAATGCAACACACATGTATAATTTGATTCGATATTCGATTCGATATTCGATTCGATATTCGATTCGAATTTTTCAATTCGATTCGATATTCGATTCGATCAAAATCTCCAATTCACAGGACCCTAATTTGGTAGTGGGCAAGAGGTAAAAATTCGGCCCCTGGTTCTACCAAGAATAAACTCTATGCACATTAAAAACATGGAAATAAGTAGAACAATTAATGATTAAATAAGAAGAGGTGTGTCTCCTTTAACCCACAAACTGCTTCTGAGAAACTTGACTTGAGAACATTTTTTCAGCTACTGTTATGCCCTAAGTAAATGACCCATTAACTGCAGTTATAATCCGTTTACAACTGCGGTTAAACCGTAACCGCACCGCAGTTATTTGCCGTAACTGCGGTGGCATCGCAGTTACATGCGGTTAGGTTACCGCAGTTAATAACCCTTAACTGCGGTTACACTGCACGTAAACGTTAACCTTCCAGTATTTGAATATTTAATGGGAAAGAGAGGGGTACTACCCATGCATCTACCAGTGTATGTTATCGTTTTGTGTTTTAGCGATCACGGCAAAGTGGTAACTTCATAATCGACCAGGAGTTGATTGTATGTTTTTGTTATCACCATCGGTACTCAACACGATATATTTTATGTTTTAATCCCGACTTGTTGAAAACTGTATAATTTTGACGTATATGTTCTAGTATACATCCTTTGTTCGGCTTGAGAAAAAATACATGCTTATGTTTGAAGCAAAGTATGTGCTGAATTTAATACTAGTAATAGTACATACGCAATTCGCGAATCTAGCTGGCGTGTCACGTTTGTAGTTAATTATGATTATATAGCAACGAATGCAATATCGGAAAACTTAAATATCGGTTTCCGATATCCGAATAATGCCCGACATTTGAAGACTGCGGTTGTTCCGTTTAAACGCATTTTTCTTTCCCTCACTTTACATTTATGATGCATGTGTGGGACTCTAACCCCCACTTTATATTTTTATATAATTATCCACTCGAATTCCGTTTGAAATTCAGTGGCCATTTGATCCGTTTGAATGTGTTTTTTCCGTTATGGTTCCATTTTAAACGCGTTTCCTTACATTGAAAGTAAATTGTCGAATAATTATATTTATATATAATTATATAATTATTTATTTTATCGATGGTTAAAGTTGAAAATGGGCCGTAAGAATTCCGATTACCCGTCGGGGTTAGCCCAACTGTTATTTTCACCAAAAGGCTACTATAAAGTATACAACATTATAATAAAAAGAAATCCAAAAATAAATAAACACACAAAAACACTTTTATTTTTTCACACCATACATCACAATCTTCCGTTTACCCAAAACATAAAATATTGGTATATGAATGTCTGTTCTATTTATCCAAAATAAATATAAGATCCACAACAAAAAATATTGATATTGAAAGGGACACTGGCATGTTATTTGTGCTAACTTGTCTAACGAGCATGGCAACTAAAACATGACACGCCATATATGCCATATAGTATCTGTTCCATTAAGAGCGACATATACCGGTTTAACCGCGACGTATCAGTTTTAACCGCACAATTTATTCGGTTCTCTTGCGTTTTAAACGCATCTTATAACCGCGGTTAGGTTAAAACGGAACGCAGTTAAACTGGGGTGCCACTTCAGTTAGATGGGCCATTTACTTAGGGCATAACAGTACCAATGGAAAATACTGTAGACTTCTATGTGTTTACCTCAAAATGAAAAATAAAACATAATTTACTCCATCTTAAGAAATAAAATATGTACTGGTAGATATGTAGGCTCCATGTATTAATAATGAAGAAGTTGACTTTTTTCATTTTAGACACTGGAACATTTTGTTAGATTCAACCAGTGATTTACTTGTGATTGCTTGAATAAATAAAACTTATTAAAAATGTAGAGAACATCATGTTTCAAATGATGTTGTAAGCATTGCTGGTATTAATTATCTCCAGTGCCCAACATCGAGGGTATATCCCTTTCATGATGGGAACTGCGCCGGTGCAGCATTTAAGATTATGTGCCAGTGCATTCTCTTATATATATGCGAGTATCCCATATATAAGAGAATGCACTGACTTACAATCATTGTAAATATTGTTAGGACAATCATTGTAAATATTGTTAGGTCAATGCATTCTCTTAAATATACGCGAGGCTCCCTATGGAGACTCACATATATATGAGAATGCATTGGCACAGGGATTTCGCAAAATTTCAGGAAGCACCAGTCATGGAAGGGTTAAATACATGTGTGGAGAATTGATACCTGTATTTTGGTACCGATCACAGAGACAAGGCCTAAAATTCAAAAGAGACCCATACTAGTATTAAGGCCAAAAAAAAAAACATCTGTGTTTCCGGTTACCCGACCGACCTGCCGAAATTGGGCCGACCTGGACTTTTTTTTTCAAATTTCAACCCAAATCAAAAAATTTCAACCCAAAAAAAAAAAAAAAAAAAATTTTAATTTTTTTTTTTTTTTTAATGCATGTCATTGGCATGTAAACACATCAAAATCGTTAAATATATACTATATACTATGTTTACATTAAGCAGCAATAATTTTAGATGGAATTTTCAAAAACAATTTACTTCTATTAAAATACATGTCCATTTGTGGTTGCAGATGAATCCCAATCTCACCAATAAATCTGCAGTCTTTAAAACCTGCCTGTGGTAATCTTGTTTGTTCAACTCCCATGTCTTATGGGAAGAAGTCTTATCTGCTAGAGAGCAATATACATGTAGAAGACTTTCTATATCAGAATTTAAAGTTCCTCTCCCCAGTCAATCAAGGATTCATAGTGTTCAGGCATAGTTACTAGTATGTATACAGACAGTATAAAGATGACTGCATGTCTACCATATCAAACACCCTTCTGGGATGGGCACTAAAAAGCACATGAAATTATCTACTGGTTTGTTTGGGTATATAAAACTTACAGGCATGCATATGCCAATTTGAATGCTGAGGTGTGGTACCTCAGTCAAGGTGTGGCCTGTGGTACCATTTTCAGTGTGGTGTGGGACTTTATATTTCAGTGCAGTTGAGGGATGTCTGAGGAACATTTACACCCTGTGCAATGTGTCTGAGGTGCATGTGAGATATGTGTCTTAGGTCCTGAGGTGTATGACCAAATATTTAAGTGAGGTTTGAATTAATATCATACAAGTTATGTTATTATAAAGTAATAGTGTATGTCTTGGGCCTGTTGATATGTCAATATTGTGCTCTGAGAAAGATGTGCCACCACAATCTAAACTGAGAGAATAATTACAAGAGAGCTGCATAATTGAGTGCGTGGGTGGCATTTGTTTGTTCAGATTGACAATACTTATCATATTATTGTGCTACATTAACTGTTTACTTGCAATATACATGGACAGCCTTAACACAAGTATAAAGAGTAAGCATTAATGTACTTCTTAACTGTTCGGGGAAAAAATAAAAAAATATTACCAAAAAAAAATAAATCCCTACCTACCTACCTGGAATTTTTTGGCACCGTAATAGGAAACAAATAATATTTTTTTTTTGGCCTAACCCTTTCAGTGCCAAGTCCGATTTTTGTATCAACCCATATTTCCTTGATAATTTTTCAAATTTATTGATTATAAACAAGAGATGGACTGTCGTCCGGTGCATACCCCCTCGTGGCATACCGCCTAGTGTGGGCACATCTATAACTTATGATGGCTATACTCAGACATATGGACCCAGAAATCAGCATTTTCAAATAAACAAAGATGAATAACTATAGAACAAAAAACCAAAACAAACATTTGAATGTGCCATTAAATGTCCTCATAGTGGTGAACATCCATACAAAATTTCATTGAGATCCGAGCATTACTGTTCATGTTATGAGCTGAACAGACATCGGATGGATCAAACAGCCAACATTTCCAGATAAACAAAGATGAATTACTCTAGAATGGAAAAGCGGAACAAAACGATGGAACCCTCTTTTTAATGTCCTCATAGTAGTGAACATCCATACCAAATCCCATTGAGATCCCAGTACAACTGTCGAAGTTACGACATGAACAGACACCAGACGAACCAACATTTCCAGATGAACAAAGACGTAGAACTCTAGAATGGAAAATCCGAACAAAACGATGGAACCCTCTATTGAATGCCCTCATAGTAGTGAACATCCATACAAATTTTCATTGAGATCCGAGCACTACTGTTCAGGTTATGACATGAACAGACACCAGATGGACCAAAAATCCAACATTTCAAGATAAACAAAGATGAATAACTCTAGAATGGAAAATCCGAACAAAACGATGGAACCCTCTATTTAATGTCCTCATAGTTGTGAACATCCACACCAAATTTGATTGAGATCCCAGCACAACTGTTGAAGTTACGACATGAACAGACACCAGACGGACCAAAAAGCCACTATTTCCAGATAAACAAAGATCACTCTAGAATGGAAAATCCAAACAAAACGATGGAACCCTCTATTTAATGTCCTCATTATAGTGAACATCCATACCTAATTTCATTGAGATCCGAGCACTACTGTTCAAGTTATGACACGAACAGACATCGGACGGACGTACGGACGCCCGGACGCACGGACAGGTGCAAAACAGTATATCCCCCTTTTTTTTTTTTAAAGGGGTATAATTATAATAATGTGATACACTGATGGAAAGAGCTCTAAGACCTCTTTCCATCAATGTATTACATTATTATAATCAATAAATTTGAAAAATTATCAAGGAAATTATGGGTTGATACAAAAATCGGACTTGGCACTGAAAGGGTTAATCAAACATCTGTGTACCAGGATGTTGCTAGAGGTACTAGTAGCAGCAATGTCACCAAAATTATCTGATAAAACGGATCAGGTGTCAGGAGACCAATTGGCTCATCTTCCAGTATGTACAGTAATGCCCTAATTAATCGACTCCATAACCACATCAGAATTATGGGTAATTTTTCAGGATTTAGTCGGAAATATGGCTTGTTGCCATGAATTCATCGGAAAGCTCTCGGCGAGAGCTTTCCAATGAATGGCAACAAGCCATATTTCCAAATATATAATGAAAAATTACCCATAATTCTGATGTGGTTATGGAGTCGATTAATTAGGGCATTACAGTATGTCATGAATATACCCTGAATGATTCAAGTGCTCTTAACCCTTCCCATGACTGGAGCTTCCTGAAATTTTGTGAAAACCCTGTGCCAATGCATTCTCTTATATATGTGAGCTAGCCTATGGGAGCCTCACATATCTAAGAGATTGCATTGGCTAACAATATTTACATTGCCCTTGAAAGCCAGTGCATTCTCTTTAATATATATGCGAGGCCCCCTACATGGGAGACTGGTATATATAAAGAGAATGCATGGCACATGATCTTTAATGGTGCACCAGCGCAGTTCCCGTCATGAAAGGGTTAATGTTTGGATAACTGAATACATGCTGATATTTAATAGTTATTTTATTCCCATCTATAAGAATGTTCAGCTAATAAGTTCAACAAACAGCCTTTTTTTTATCTATATCATATAAATAGGCTGTTTGTTTAACTTATTAGTGCATCATTCCTGCAAATGGATCCCTACAGAATTTCTCTGTATGTTGTCTGGTCATAGTACCGGTATCTGAACATCCCTACAAATGAAGAAAGGACGTTTCTAATCCATATATACCTAAATAGAACTAAATGGGAGAATCCATTCAATAATCAAAGGACTATAAACACCTGGATAAACTTTGTTAAATTTCATTATTAACCCTTTCATGATGGGAGCTGCACTGGTGCAGCATTGAAGATCATGTGCCAGTGCACTCTCTTATATATGCATTCTCTTATATATGGGTGACTCACATTTATAAGAGAATGCATTGGCACAGGGTTTTTGAAAAATTTCAGGAAGCTAGTCATGAAAGGGTTAATAACTCTCCAATAATGAGATTTCACATTTCAAAACCGTTGTTATGTGAACATTACTGTTACAGTGGAATTATCAATAAAAGTCCAATTAGATACAAAAATTTAATCAAAGCTTGACGGTAAACATTGGAAAAGGTCAAAGCATTGAAAAATATCCAGAAAATCATATTCAAACTAAATTTATATTTTAAATTATATTACTAAACAATTAGCAATATTTGTTGACAAATCACTGTAAAAGTGTTGCTTACATAACAATGGTTTCAACACATAAAATTTCGTTATTGGAAAACTATCAATAATGAAAATACAGTAATGCCCTAAATAATCGACTCCTTAACCACAGCAGAATTATGGGTAATTTTTCAGGATTTAGTCGGAAATATGGCTTGTTACCATTCATTGGAAAGCTCTCAGTGAAAATGAGAGCTTTCCAATGAATGGCAACAAGCCATATTTCCGACTAAATCCTGAAAGTTAATCATAATTCTGCTGTGGTTAAGGAGTCGATTATTTAGGGCATTACTGTAAGAACAAATTTTATCCATTTCTCCATTTTCTTCTTTAATAGTAGTGATGTTTTTACAGACTTTTATATTTTTTGCACATTTATCCACTACGAGTGCCCTGGGTCAATACTGAATACAAAATTTTACCTCTCCATCCGATGAAGGTGCAACATCAGAATAACGCTCCTCACACACAACTTCTGATAACGTCCTAGGTGCCCGCCTTGGAATTCCAGGAAATGATTTCAGACAGTCATAGGCAAAATACCTGTAAACTTTCCACGTCTGCCCAAAGTCGTATGATCGCTCTATAAACATAGCTTTTGGTCTGAATGTTCTGAATGTCATGATTAAATGAGTAAAATGAAATTCTGCTTCTAAATTTAGCTGAATGAACACATTTTTAATGCCGTTTTGGGCCTGCCACCATCTTATCTTCCTGTCCCTGAATGAAGACACTATATTTCCTACTCGATGACTATGTTCATTCTGCCTCGACCACTCTTGTCGCGAGTCACAGTAGAAGCATTTTCTATCCTGATCTAAATGACTAACAATACAGTATCTCTGAGTTGAATCCAAGCCACAAGTTGAAGAAGTTTGTAACTGATTTTCACGTCCTATGAGCAGATCTCCTGTTGCGGGGGTAACAACTTCCCCGCTCACAATGTGGTTGAGTGCACTGTACTACAGCACCTGAAAATAAGAGAGGAACTAGTTACCATATAATTTTAACCCTTTCTTTACTGAATTGATTCTCCCATTCAGTTATAAAAGTATACATTGGAATGATCTATTATTCGTCTGGGGGGGGGGGGGGGGGTCGGGAAATGTAAGCAGACGGCAGACAGACAAACAGTTAACACAAGTGGAGAAAGATCAATTGGTGGGAAATTTTCCAGATAACAAGTTCAACAAAGGGCCTACATGTATTTGTTGAAGTTATTTATCTGAATATTTCCTAAGGGAAGTCCTGTCAATTTCATGTGTACTAGTATTTAGTATAATAATGGTAGAGAAATCTATTTAAATACAAGTACCATGTGTGTTTCACACAAAATCGTGTTTCCATTTGTTCAATTTTGCCTATTGGGTCATGCATTTCATGCCCCAATAAATAGAACCAGTACGAAGAGAACCAGTATCAAATGTTTCGATATTATATCCTCATCTTATAATGTTCAAATACCTACTAGTATGTTTAAAGTTTCAGTGGTGTTGTCAAGTTAAAGCATTATAAATTTATGACATCTGTCTCCCACATATTCCCATTTCATACACACATACTGTTGAACTTCTAGGATAATGAAACCACCACTGAGCAACAGAGCAGAGGGCATCAAGGGCCGGCTAGCCCCTCAACTGATGCCTGTACAATTACATACATGATACCATATATAATTTGGTAAAATTATGAAGGTTGATCCTCTTGCACTGTAGAACTTCCACAACTCCTGAAGTAAACTATGACTCCCAAATGTACCCTTTTTATTGTGACATGCCCAAATGTAATTAAATAAGAAATAATAATTTTTTCACACATATACAAAGGATTGAACATTCATTCTGATATATTTATATATAAGCAGGGTATAAGATTTCCATCAGAGGAAAAGAAGCATGTGCAATATTTTTGCCTAGGTGGAAGAAATCGGCATATGCAAAAACTGATTTTACCACGGCAATTTTGCAACAAGATTGCATTTTGCAAAAATATTGCCATTTCAAATCAATCAACCTTAGAACCCTAGGTACGCTATTTATTATCATTATTTATCAAAGAAATTGTAGATAATACTGTATGCTGACAAAAATTTCAGTCAAATTATTGTCATCTAAATTCTTTTATTTTGAGGAACATTGTTTCCAGGCAACTACGCAACAAACATGTATATGAACAATTACCCAACCATCTCCCAAAACAGTGTCCTTATAGTTAAAGATATTCAATCTGAATCGATGGTCTCAATATAATTAGATTCCAACAACAACAACATTTTTAGAAATGCCGCTTCAGTTATCAGAATCTATTAATTGCCCAAAAATAATGCTAACCACTGTCAACTATAGTATAAAATTGCCCGAAACGTGTTATTTATCAACATGTTGTTCGACGAAATTTGGCCATATTTAATATCAACACAAAGCCTCTTGATTCTACAGTTATCGATCTTCATCATCTGCAATTTGATCCGAGACTGTCAGCTCGACGACTTTTACTGGGCCACTAATAAGTCTCGATAGAGAAAAATAATAGATTTCAAAAATCGATATCTAATAACTCTGAGCTTTGATAGGTGGGTTCCTCGACTCGAATCAAATATTTTTTACCCCATAACCAAATAAATAGTAATTGAGGGGCTCTTAATCAGATTAAGCATCTTTAATGCCTTAGTGCCATGGATGCTATTGTAGAACAATATACCAGTATGAAAATAAGAGTGAAAGGGACACAATGCAATTTCAGTACCGTAACCCAATGAACTTATTTTTACCTACCGTACACTGTAGACAGTAGTATTACCAAGGCAAACTGATTTTGCATCTGCTTTTATCTAGACATTGTCTATTGCCTAGCTAATTTCCATGGCTGTCCCTGGACTAACCAGGACCCAGAATTCAATTATACAAGGCTCTGAAGGAGTACTTTTAATCTGTACACTTTTGATGCAAGAATGTCTTATCACAAGAATGTCACTTTGCAAGGAAAATGGAAATTTAGCTTAGTTTGAGCCTTTATCTTTCAACTTTAAAGGGCCACTAATTTTCAAACCCCCTGATCACATTATATAAAATATATGCCATATTATATACCATTTGAAAGAGTAAGAAACATTGTATTATCAACTTATCTGGTGTAGTACACTGTGAACATGGAGGTACCGATATGTTTTCTGTGCTCAAGTTTCATATGGACTGTTCTGCAAAGTCTATTACATGTATTTTAAATGGAAGGGGAATAACTCTATACATCTTAGTTTGAATTATGTTGAATTCTGCGAGAGAAACGGGGGAAATGTTTCTGTGATTTCAGCTATTTTCAGCTACCTTCTAAGACACAGATGTTCCAATCATAATGAATTATAGTATTTTAATCATATTTGATGTCATAGATTGTTATTAAAACCGTATATCAAGGTGCAATAAAAAAAATAATCTGCGACTCGAAAAATTAAATGGGCCTTTAATATCAAAAAGTGTCAACATGAAAATATTTTTTGAGCATTTGAAGATTTCATTTCTACTCCCTATAAAATAGAAACATCTCGTGACCTGATAACGTTGACAACAACATAGTGCAATAAAAACTTCAGATCACTTTTTAATGAGAGATTTATGTGTAAAGTGAGAGTTATGGTTCACCTACAATGACATACTTGAGAACAGGTGATTCTAAATTACATGGGTCCTATTTTAAACAAGGGCACAACATAATAGGCATCCTCCAGGTGTCACAATATGGAGACTTTATAGGTGCAAACTTATTGTTGGGAGAGAGGACAGGGGTATCATATTTCATCTATGTATGTACCCGTATATACAGTAATGCCCTAAATAATGACTCCTTAACCACAGCAGAATTATGGGTAACTTTTCAGGATTTAGTCAGAAATATGACTTGTTGCCATTCATCGGAAAGCTCTCAGTTTATAGAGCTTTCCGATGAATGGCTGTGGTTAAGGAGTCTATTATTTAGGGCATTACTGTTCAGTACTGTGGTTCAATATCTATATACCTCTGGTTACAGTTATGTATGTGTATGATGTAGATGTTTTATACCTGATCTCAACTGACAAGAAGACAATAGTAATGACACAGCATATAATATAGCAGTTTAGAGTCCCTTATGAACATGGACTGGTGATTTATATGATAATCCATCAGACACAGCATGGTGTACCAGTGCCAGTACCAGGAGTTTAGGATGTATCAATTAGCATCTCCCATCCAGATCCAACATGCTAATGATAAATACAGGATGTAAGTTCATGTATTACACAGTATTTCAACCATCTGGAGACCATTCAAATTAACCATTCATATTACAGTGGGGAAAGAAGTTATGGTGGCATCTTGCCTTCAGACTTCATATTTTATCCTTTTTTCTAAAATCCCCATTCAGTTTTGTATATAAACAGGTCAGGCACAACTGGATATTCAGCTTAATAAGCTGAACTTAGCTTAATTATTAAGCGGGATTCAGCTTAAAATTTACTATGGGGAATGGATAAACGCTGTGTTCCGCTCATTTCCGCATTCTAAATCAAGTCAAGTTTGCAGTCGCAAGCAATTTGACTGCCAACTATGTTGTTGCAGGGACTACAAATCATTGTCTACTGTTTTAATTTTAATTATTTTAGCAATTAATTTTACGATTGTCGCAGATTTGACCACTTTCTGGAATAAAAAGACACCAAAATCCTCAAACATTTCTCTTGCCAACTCTTCGTGGTAACTCATTTCCTTAACCCTTTACCCAACAAACCGGCCCTGTGCCAATGCATTCTCTTATATAAGAGAATGCATTGGCACAGGGCATAACTGTAACCATCACAATGTGGTCAATGAGCCGGTTCCAATGATATCCATATTTGTATGGTTTTATTGAGACCCAAGATAATTTAGGCTGTTGCAGCTTTATTTGGCCGGTTTGTTGGATAAAGGGTTAAATTACATAAGCTTTAATCTGATTGGATGCAGAGGTTGTTGCAAAAATATGATTTTTAATCGAAATCAATTAAAGTTTCAGAGAACTACGAGAGGCCGTATGCGTCACTATTGATGATCCTCTTCTCACATAGATTGTTTTTTAAATCTTTATATTCAGCTAAGTTCAGCTTATTAAGCTGAATATCCAGTTGTGCCTGACCTGATAAAGGGGTGTATGTAGTATACTCAACAATCTGCACAACTAAATAGTAACTTTGTTCCACATTATGGGCATTATGCCACTTGTTGTGAGGATTGTTGGGCATACATATACTGGTTTATATACAAAGCCAAAAACATACTTTGGAAGACCCACTAACATGTAAGAGTCAGAACTTGTAAACGCGGACAGTCGGCCATTCTTACCTTGTGCTGTGGCTCATTCTCTGCAAGGATAAAGCTAGGGACGCCGGAGAAGGGGGCATGCAGGGACACTTGCCCGCCTTGCCCTGGCCCAGGGGAGTCCAGTGGGCACCCGAAAAGTGCCCTCCTGACTGGTTTGCCCCCCCCCCTTGCCCTTTGGTGCTTCCGGCGTCCCTGGATAAACCACTTGGCTGAATCGGATCGAATCGCGATTTTCTATACCCAAATTAAATTGGAAAAATAATGCCTGAATGGCAGGTCTCTATTTTCAGAGGGTACTGTTATGCCTTCCCCCAGTGGCACATACTAGTATTATGGTGGCTATGGTTTCGGTTCCGCCAGATACTAGTATTGCGGTAGCTATCACTATGCAATGGTTTCGGTTCCTCCAGTGGCACATAATAGTATCATGGTGGCTATGGTTTTGGTTCCGCCAGATACTAGTATTGCGGTAGCTATCACTATGCAATGGTTTCGGTTCCTCCAGTGGCACATAATAGTATTGCGGTAGCTATCACTATGTAATGGTTTCGGTTCCCCCAGTGGCACATACTAGTATTGTGGTGGCTATCACTATGCAATGGTTTTGGACGCAATAAATTCAATAATTCCTGGCTAACAGTAACAGCATGGTATAGCTAGTGTATGATATACTGAGTTTATTATTTAGTTAAACTGACAACAAATCATAACACCAGTGATGTATTACTGTACATAACATAAGTGACATACAGCTAAGGAGGTTACTGACTACAGATTGCAGTACACATTACAAAAAAATGTCTAGACTACAACCAGTGATAATCATCAAAGGGCGCATTGCCACAAATATGCGACTACCTCCAGCTACTTCCATGATATTCTGTAGTGAACTAGTTACACTTCGCCAATCATATATTTGCCGTTTGAAGTGTGATCTGTATTCATGAGACGCACCATTATCAGCCAGTGTGTGTACAATGTCTCCCTTGAGTCAACACCTTTTTAGTATTGAACACCTTGGCTAGTATTTGTCAATTCGCTGAGCATAGTGTAAAATGGACAACAGTCATAAAATTCTCCCTTTGATGAAGAGTCACGCATGTGATTAGATTAGGATGGTATGCCGACTCAAATTATAAGCTAAGCTGGGTAGCTGTGAAATCTTTTGTCAGTTCATATTTTAGGACAGTTTCATGCAATAAAAAAGAAATTAAGGCATCATTTTGATTTTCAGAGTGAAAAAAATAAATATCACAACAGACATGTTCTTCTAATATGAGGGTACTCAAGTCCTGTTAAAACTGTGGGTGGGCAGGATATCTATTTTACTAGGTATTACAGTACGCATAATACTATATATAATCCATCTAATATATATGTCAATTAACCTAGAACAATTGTATTATTATGTCAAACTTCCAGCATATATACCTGACCTTAAAAGGACATGCAGTCTGAGATATGACACTGTCACTGGGGCTACCCCACCTGCAAGGCCCTTATTGCGCCATCCCTATATATGTGCCTGCTACTAGTATACATATGTATGTCATGGTAGTATACTTGTACTAGAGACAAGTGAAACTCTCTGAATTTGCCATCGCTTGGATAACTAAGAAATTTACTCATCATGGTGTTGATGTCAAAGTGGATGGATTGACGAAGAATTCCTCTTTCATATTGGGCATTGCTGTTAAAAAAGTCATATCTGTTAAAACCACCATAAGCAGAGAGAATTTTAAAATATATGCAGATTTTGTTCGCATACCAATCATAAATATCGAATACCCACTTCTGGCATACTGCCTAATGTGAGCATATCTATAACCTGTGACTGATATACTCAGACAGATGGACCCAAAAATCAGCATTTTCAAATAAACAAAGATGAATAACTGTAGAACGAAAAACATAAAAAAAAACGATTGAACACGCCATTGAATCTGAATGTCCTCATAGTTGTGAAAATCCATACCAAATTTCATTGAGATCCGAGCATTACTGTTCAAGTTATGGCCTGAATAGACATCGGACGGACCAAAAAGCCAACAGATAAACAAAGATGAATACTCTAGAGAGGAAAACCCGAGAAAACGATTGAACTCTCTATTGAAAAGTCCTCATTGTAATGAACATCCATCCATACAAAATTTCATTGAGATCTGAGTACTACTGTTCAAGTTATGACCTGAACAGACATCGGACGGACCAAAAAGCCAACATTTCCAGATAAACAAAGATGAATAACTCTAGAATGGAAAATGCGAACAAAATTATTGAACCCTCTATTGAATGTCCTCATAGTAGTGAATATCCATACCCAATTTCATTGAGATCCGAGCACAATTGTTGAAGTTATGACATCAGATGGAACAAATAAACAAAGAAGAATAACTCTAGAATGGAAAATCCGAACAAAACCAAACTCTCTATTGAATGGCCTCATAGTAGTGAACATCCATACCTAATTTCATTGAGAAATGAGCATTACTGTTCAAGTTTTTACCTGAACAGACATCAAAGGGACAAAACAGCCAACATTTCCAGATAAACAAAGATAATAACTCTAGAATGGAAAAGCTGAATAAAACGATGGAACCCTCTATTGAATGTCCTCATAGTAGTGATCATCCATACCAAATTTCATTGAGATCTGAGCACTACTGTTTAAGTTATGACATGAACAGACATCGGACATACGGACGGATGGCTAGATGCATAGAGGGACAGATGCACGGACGGATAGACGGACAGGTGCAAAACAGTATTCCCCCTTTTTTTAAGAATTAATTATAATTAAGTATAATTAATAACCATTCATCACACCTGGAGTAAAGGTTAATTATTTTTCATAGCAACATAATTACTTATTTGTCAACCTGTTAAATAAATAAATGTTAATGCCAACAAGTTAAATCAAATGTTATGTAATTGCAATTTGTTAGGTCACGCCACACCATTAATTCACATGTATATATTTATCGCTACACTTCAGGTTTGTCCATTAAAGTTTATATATAATACCATGCATTTTTTGTGGTTATTCCATAAATACTTCATGTTTGGTCGAGCTGCAAGCGAGTTAGAACATAACTGTACTTTCTGTATAATTATATTCTCCCCGAGAGCTTTCCGATGAATGGCAACAAGCCATATTTCCGACTAAATCCTGAAAAGTCACCCATAATTCTGCTGTAGTTAAGGAGTCAGTTATTTAGGGCATTACTGTACCATAAAGGGTTGATGTTGGTTTGTAAATTGAAATTCAGCCTTTATGACTTCTCCCTGATACCCACTTCTCCCTAATAAACATATAGGGAGAAATGACTTCTCCCAATAAGGAAAAGTAACTGGTTAAGGAGTCGATTACTTAGGGCATTACTGTAAGTTCATTTATATTTTTGCAACCTCATTTTGTGTGAAGGGACCTGCACAACGCAGTCCAACCATCCTGCCTGGCCTTCGGCCAGAAACAACTCAACAAAAATGCTACCTCACTTTATGTTCTGGAACTCAGTGGTTAAGTCACTTCCACAAATTACAACAGGAGTGCCTTTTGTTGTGTGAATTTCTCCCAACTACATGTATACTGGAATGTCAGATAGTATTGTGTATGAATAAATGCTAATTTCTCAGAACGACTCAACATTCATTCAACAAAATCAGCTATATCATACACAATTAATATAGAGGCATCTTACAACCCTTTCATGGTGGGAGCTGCGCTGGTGCATCATTAAAGATCCTTTGCCAGTGCATTCTCTTATATATACAAGTCTCCCACATGGGGGCCTCACATTTACAAGAGAATGCATTGGTCAAACAATATTTACCTTGACCTTGTAAACCAATGCATTCTCTTATATATGCGAGGCTCCCTATGGGAGACTCGCATATACATGTATAAGAGAAAGCACTGGCACAGGGTCTTTAATACTGCACCAATGCAGCTCCCGTCATGAAAGGGTTAAATATAGGACAATAGTATGTATTCATTATCCTAATGCAAAAGATCAGCTAAACTGTTTTATATGGTGCTACTGTACTCTGAGAGATGTGAAAATTCATTTAATTACTACCAGACAAGAAAGCCATTCATTTTCATGGTGGCATATGATATGTTCACAAGGTATTAAGCAAAGCAGCATAACAGCTTGGAGATAGCTTGTAGTGGGAGTGTGTAGTGTAATAAACCCTGCAAATAGTGTGCCTGTCATTTGCAGAATAAGGTCTCCAGAGGGTGAATTTAGTGATGCTATCCACCTTGAACTAGCATCACCAAATTCGCCATCAGGGGACCTCATTCTGCTTAGTCTTCATTTTCTGGAAAGTGTCTATAGTCTCAAAATAGCATTGTTTTTAGTTACTATTTCTCTTCTGGGAAGTTTCTATATCCCCTAATTTGCAAAAGAAAAAATGCATAATCAAGGTGACTATTAAATGGTTGAAAGTCACCAACTTCAACTGGAGAACTTCAATCTGATCGTAGGTCTCATATAGCATTTGAGGCTTAAGCAGAATGAGGTCCCCATTGGGTGAATTTGGTGATGCTACCCCACCTTGCGCGGATAGCGTCACTAAATTCACCATCTGGGAACCTAATTCGCCAAGTGACAGACACACTATTTGCAGGCTTGAGTGTAATGTATGGTAAATCTATCACAGGAATAAATGAGCCAGCACACAGCTTCTGTTCAGCAAGTCAGAGAAACTGAGATAATGCAGCAAAAACTAACAAGTTGGTATTAGCTGATGCATTGGAATGCATCTATTTCTTTTTAGGCTCTTTCTTAAGGTCAGTGGACTTGAATGAACCAGATAAAAGGATAAGTATGCCTGGCAACTGAATATGGATTTTTTTTAAATGCGAAATAAAACTACCAGCATTGATACCAGAAACACTTTATAATGGCGAAGCCTGGCAAAAATTCAAGGAGAGTAGACTAATGTAAATAAATGCATGCATTTACTATAGACACTGTGCAGACTGAGTGCAAGGGGGATGGGCTATACATGTACATCCCATGTACTGTTTCTATTCACCACATTCCCATTTAACAGGTTTTATAACTTACATGTAGATCGCTATTCAATTCGGTCCCAATATTCAATTCGAGTTTGGTTCGAAAATTTTGGTTCAAAATCATTTGATATTTCAAAGGTGACTGTATGTGTCAAATATGGTAACTGATGTTCTATCATTCTCAAATATTTCGAATACAATTGGCCCGATTCATAAAACGATTGCAGGTATTAAAGTGTACTTGGGAAATGTCAAATAATTTCATCGAATTCTAACGAACATCTTTATTGTACACAATACACATCGGAACAATTCCAGAAGAGAACCACCCTGCCAAAGTTATAGGCTTGATATTTTGATTAATAATTATACAATTTCTTGCTTTGGCAAGGCTTTGACTATGTTCGATTTGATAATCCGATTTGATTTGCAAACATTATTGTGTATTCGGTTCTAATGGAGAAGAAATGTTCTAAGGACCTGAGTATAAATAATGTAAATGTTCCTTGCTGTGGTTTTTCTCACCATACTTTTTTTCCCAATCTAGCATCAACCTCTGGTTTGGGTTGTCTGCAGATTGCTGGACTAAAGTGGATTTAGCCCACCCGGTGATTGGCTGTTTAACTTCATGCTTTAGTTCACTGAAGTGGACCCTAGTCTGACATGGTCAAACCATAATTTGGGCAACCATGTGTAATTTTTGTTATTTCCATGCTGCTAAGGCATGGTCCTTTTCAGAACTTTCTACCAACCACAGCCTGGATAACACTGGGGGCCACCAGCACCCCACCACCAGCAAATAGAAAGTTCTACTTTAATATTGCAGAATTTAATAACAAATACCTCCTCCCTTACCAATCAACTTTCTGTTTCTGGAAATATAGGGCAGAAAATATATATATTATTTTTTTTTTAACATCCTTTGGAAGCACAAATAATACAAGAGGACTCAATGAGCACATTACTGTGGTATTGGAGGGATAATGAAGCCTTGGTCTTATATTTAAGGGAAATTGTAACTAATTTTTTTTTTTTTAAATTGATATTATTATAGATACATCCCAGAAGCCTAAGAATAATGGGGACCCAGAGGGTGAATTTGGTGGTGCTAGAACACTGTGTGGGCTAACATAACTAAATTCAACTTCTGAGGACCTCATTCTGTAAATGTCAGACACACTATATCAAGACTTGAACATAGTTTCTGGTAGTAAAGCCAGCTGTAGAGGCATCTTTAATGCAACAGGTGTTTGCATTCAATGTTTGCTCTGTGTTTGGGATTGGCAAGCCAGATTCCTTTTATTTCTACCTGCCTCATTCATCTAACCAAACAAGCATGTTAGTCAAAGATCACATTGTATAACATATGTATGCTAAATACAGCAGATGTGATGGTGTGGTGGTGGTTCAACTTGTGCATTTATGAACAAGAGATACAATAATGCTCCAAATAATCGACTCCTTAACCACAGCAGAATTTTATGGGTAAGGGTAACTTTTCAGGATTTAGTCAGAAATATGGCTTGTTGCCATTCATCGGAAAGCTCTCACCGAGAGCTTTCCGATGAATGGCAAGAAGCCATATTTCCGACTAAATCCTGAAAAGTTACCCATAATTATGCTGTGGTTAAGGAGTCGATTATTTAGAGCATTACTGTAGACTGTCATCCGGCACATACCCCCATGTGGCCATATACCTACCGGTATACATTTAACCTATGAGATACTCAGGCAGACGGACCCAAAAATCAGCCTTTTCAGATAAACAAAGATGAATAACTCAGGAATGGAAAACTGTAACAAAACGATTGAACATCCATACCAAATTTCATTGAGTTCCCAGCACTGCTATTCATTTTATGACCTGAGCAGACATTGGGACAGATTGAATAATGTACCCACGCACCGATGCATGGCTAGACAATGAAAACAATGACATGTTGAAAACATGGACCCCTGGAATTTAGAAAGCAACTGATAAACTTGCCAAGATTCACGAATCAGGTTACTTCCCCTTTGCGTGTACCACGAATCTTTGCTCTGACATCGGGTTTTCGAACCGACTTCGTCGGCTTATGTCGGCCTAATTCAACTTACTAACTGATTCACCAGGAGACCAAATTTGATGCCTAACTATTATTGATTGCAATGGTTTTGGTCACACAAGATGCAATTATTAATTATTATTTACACACATTCTACTGGTACCAGTAATACTCATGTATTATTTATAAACAAAAGTTGAATATGGGAAGTAGTTTTAAATAATGATATACGGTAATGCTCTAAGTAATCGACTTCTTAACCACAGCAGTCCGAGAGCTTTCCGATGAATGGCAACAAGCCATATTTCCGACTAAATCCTGAAAAGTTACCCATAATTGAGCTGTGGTTAAGAAGTCGATTACTTAGAGCATTACTGTATCAGTACATGTTTCATATCGGGGATTTTCCTATATTTTTTGGGGAAGGGCTCTGGGTGCCTTATATTATACAAGTTTAATAAGTCTTTACAGGAACAAACATTGTCATTGTGAAGATCAGTTTACCCTTTATATACTAAATAGTCATTGACGAGTAGTTCCCTATTAATAAATAGGATATGTTCAGATAATAAGTACAACAAACAAGAATTTATTGCCCCACAAATTAATAGGAATCCTTCTGAGCTGGTATTATCTTTTCATGTCTGCTCATACTTTATATCCTAAACATCCCTTCAGATGAATAATAGACCATTCCAATGTATAATATTATAACTGAATGGGAGAGTACATTTAGTATAAAAAGGGATAATCAAACAGTTTACTTCATTTCTGAGATTGTTTATTCCTATTATATGCAAATGGAGCACAAAGACTCAAATTTCTGTGAATTTATGGTAATAAATTTTGAGAAAAAAAACCCTGACTATTTCCCATTGTAAATGGGCCCATATACGGCCCTAATATGGGCCCAGATACGGCCCCTCTCATTGCCTAAAAAATCCCTGGATGTGTGCCTGGGTCACTAGTAAAACAGTCAGAGGAAACATAGCAATATCACTCATGGAATTCTAACAAGCTTGGTATGAACAACTCCTGTTATATCAAAAATCTGGTCTGTTTATCTCTTCAGCAGTGAGAATCTCCCCCCAGGGCACTTCCACCATAACCCAGCTCCAGTAATGACTTATAAATCTGGTGGAGCAGGCAGAATGTATCACTCAGCTGAGGCATAATTCCCATAGACTTCTACCTATGTGAGGCATTAATCACTCAATACCAATCATATAAGCATGTAAACATGAGGCCAGAGACCACTATACATTCTATGAAGATGCTGTAGTACTTGCAAGTGTGCTCCATGTGCTCCCATGAATTGTTTGCCATGCCAAGATTTTCTATGGGAATCCACGAGTAAACCAGACCTCATTTACAACATACCAACCAATCCTGAAATTGTGTCCCCTTGTACCAGAATGTTTTTCTGTGATCAAAAGTTTTAACACCAGAATTAATCCTTTCATGACGGGAGCTGCGCTGGTGGAGAAATAGAGATCCTGTGCCAGTGCATTCTCTTATATGTGCGAGTCTCCCATAGGAAGCCTTGCATATATAAGAGAATTAACTAGCTTACAAGGTCGATGTAAATATTGTTAGGCCAATGTGTTCTCTTATATATGCGAGGCTCCCTATGAGAGACTCGCATATATAAGAGAATGCATTTTCACAGGATTTTTCACAAAATTAAAGGAAACTCCAGTCATGAAAGGATTAAATACATGATTTGCAAGGTGTGGCTGCAGTTCCTACTGTGGATGCTGTGTTGTTAAACATTATAATATAGCTTTGCAATGGTTTCTGTTGGGGAAAATAAGTTAGGCCATTTAATACCAGGGACTCCAAAGTACAGTAGTGCCCTAAAGAATCGACTCCTTAACGACAACATAATTATGGGTAACTTTTCAGGATTTAGTCAGAAATATGGCTTGTTGCCATTCATCGGAAAGCTCTCACCAACAGCTTTCTGATGAATGGCAACAAGCCATATTTCCGACTAAATCCTGAAAAATTACCCATTATTCTGCTGTCGTTAAGGAGTCGATTATTCAGGGCTTTACTGTAAATACTCCACTGTGAGGAAACACATAAGGAAAATATTTAAATGAGGCTTTTAATAGTCTTTATGTTCTCAAGTAATTCAATAAAGATGTGTCAACGTCATAAAATCAAAATGCATATGTTTGGTTGTTACTAACGGTAAATATATCATTTGTTTACCGGAAAAGGACCTTTTAGTCTCCAGTGAATCACAGCGAAACTAACAAGAATTATGTTCTTGAGGACTGAAAACTTATGCAATGAACAGATATCATACAAGTGACAATTTGTTGCACTAAAAAGTCAGCTTTTGCAGGAATAACTTTTGTGAGATAGCTGGTCTTTGTTGATACATGTATTGGATAAGGGGTCTCTCTCTATATTGGTGAAAATATTTGGGTTTTGCAATAGTGGACCCTAGTTTGCCAAGCACTATTAGACATCTAGTAGTTGTATGAGTGAATTCAATGCTGTGCACATATGTCTTTATTTATAAATATAAGTAATTTGAATAACATTTTTTTCAATTAATGAGAGAGAGAGAGAGAGAGATACATGTATCATTTATTTACGTGACATGTGTATGCATAATACAAAATAGTGAGAACAATATACAGTAAACAGCCGGCCTATATGTCATGCTTAATATAATATAATGAGTAACTGAATACATGTATGTATGGATCTGGGCCATATCTTCAAAAAGAATTTGTTTATATTAAATAAAGCTCCCTATCAGCAAAAATGCTCTCCATGAGATCAAAGAGATTACATAAATATTTTATTGCATAATTCACACCAGCTATTTATATGCATGCTTCCCATTAAAATTTGTATGAAAATAAGTCCACACAGGTGAGGGAAATATAATATTAACACATGAATCATTCAGTGCAGATTACATTAGCTTGTAGAGCGAAACTATCCTCCCAAAACTGATGGAAATTAGCTAACTGTTCCCACTGCTTAGTGCTAATTTATAAGCTGCAGTCATAACATCAACAGACAAAGCTGGCCAGGAACCAAACCCTGGGTAGGGCTTATAATCATAGCAGCTAAAATTGACAATGTCATTGTAATTTGTAAACTGATTCCATGATGAATCAACCATCAATTTTTATTGTTTGATCCTTTCGTGGTGGGAGCTGCGCTGGTGCAGCATTAAAGATCCTATACCAGCGCATTCTCTTATATATATATGAGAGTCTCCCATAGGGAACCTCACATGTATTGGAGAATACACTGGCTTACACGGTCAAGGTAAATATTGTTAGGCCAATGTATTCTCTATATATGCAAGGCTCCCTATGGGGGAGTCCCATATATAAGAGGATGCAATGGCACAGTGTTTTTTTTCACAAAATTTCAGGAAGCCCCAGTCATGCCTTGGAAGGGTTAATATAAATACTGGCATACAAATATAAAATTATATTCTTGAAAAAATCAGCACCATGACCTGACATCATTGCATTAATGGAGGATCACAGAAGGCTCAGTCAATGAGGTGCAGTATGTTTAGGCTGCATAAGCTACATAAAACACCCCATAACACAACAGCACTACCTACCTGTAGTCATTAAAATATGGCTATAATGTCATTCCTTTGTTTACTGCATCCAGTTTATAGGATAACGGATGGTTATTGTGGAGCTCTACCTTATTTTATAAACAACGATCCATTATTTTAATAAAAGATGCTCAATATCCAACTTAGTGGACAGTTATTTCACTGTGAATGATTTTCATTTTATATGACTTGTATGTATGATACCATAATATATGCATCTAGTCTGTTTATCCATAACGGATGGTTATTGTGGAGCTCTATACCTTATTTTATAAACAACGATCCATTATTTTAATAAAAGATGCTCAATATCCAACTTAATGGACAGTTATTTCACTGTGAATTATTTTCATTTAAAATGACTTGTATGTATGATACCATAATATATGCATGTACGGTAGCTATTCTATACAGTTAACAATTTTCAAGTATAATAGTGCTCTGCCAGATAGGGAGGGGGTGCATAACTTCCAGTTCCAGGCAGGTTTTTTCACGCAGGCATTGAACTTTCACCTGTTATAAAATTTGTAGCATCCCTCACCATGATACCTAAACTTCTAAAGTAAAATACATGTAGTCCTACTTCAGTAACTATCTCAACCTACAATATCACCAAATCCCCTATTTATAGGCATCATTAACCTTTCATGACGGGAGCTGCACTGTTGCATCATTAAAGATCCTGTGCCAGTGCATTCTCTTATATATGCAAGTCTCCCATAGGGAGCCTTGCATCTATAAGAGAATGCATTGGCCTAACAATATTTACCTTGACCTTGTAAGTCACTCAGTGCATTCTACAGTAATGCCCTAAATAATCAACTGCTTAACCACAGCAGAATTATGGGTAACTTTTCAGGATTTAGTCGGAAATACATGTATGGCTTGTTGCCATTCATCGGAAAGCTCTCGGGGCCATATTTCCGACTAAATCCTGAAAAGTTACCCATAATTCTGCTGTGGTTAAGGAGTCAATTATTTAGAGCATTACTGTACTTCTTACAATTATTGGTGTGAAATCATCCAAACCCTCCCACCAGTTTTTACTGAATAAATACCCTCTGTTCCATGCAGAACAGACTGCAGTCCGCCCACAATGCAAAGTCATCAGTTTGCCATCATCTCTGAATAACAAGCTGTTATAAAACATGGTAAAAGACATGCAATGATGCATCCAACCAGAAACCTTGTGCTTTTATACTCAAAGCGATCTTACAGAAGTCCTACACTGACACACTGTTTGAAATATCATTGACGACAAGTGGCAGATGTGAATTTGTGGTTAGAAAAAACTACCCATTGCAATAGCGCCACTGAAGGGTAGCACCAGTAATTGGAATTCTCACAGGAATATGACTGGTTTTTTGCTCAGATATAGCAGTACTTAGTACTAGAGTGCTTGCCAACTGCCAGCAAGAAAAGTTACAGCTGAGCTTATTAAAAGGAATGGCTGCAGCTCTATTAAAAATGCCTTAATTATCTTTCCTGTCAAGAAGTTGTACGGTATGTACATCAATTGCACATATGTGCATGTATATACTAATGCATAGCCTTGAAATTGTGTGTCTATCATTTGCAGAATGAGGTCCCCAAATGGTGAATTTAGTGACGTATCCCGCACCACGGGCTAGGGGATACCTGGTTCAGATTGAAGTTCCCCAGTTGAAATTGGTGATGTTCACCCATTAGTCACTTCATTTATATGCATTTGATCTTCTTAAGGGATATAGGTCACTGAACAGAAGGGAAAAAGTAACTATTTAACAATGTTAATTTGAGACTATAGATACCTCCCAGAAGATAAGGCCTATACAGAAAGAGGTCCCCAGAGAGTGAATTTAGAAATGTTATTGCACTGTGCTGCGGGGTCGCGTCACTAAATTCACCATCTGGGAACCTCACTATGTCAAGTATTGCACAGGGGTGGTCAAAGCAATAAAGGGCAGCTCAACCTTTTGAAGGGCACCAGTTATTTAGAAGTTTCAAATTGAGAGAAGTTACTTTTCCTTATTGGGAGAAGTCATTTCTCCCAATATGTTTATTAGGAAGAAGTGAGTTGTTATCATGGGGAAGTCATAAAGGCTGAATTTCAATTTACAAACCAACATCAACCCTTTACGGTACAGTAATGCCCTAAATAACTGACTCCTTAACTACAGCAGAATATTGGGTAACTTTTCAGGATTTAGTCGGAAATATGACTTGTTGCCATTCATTGGAAAGCTCTCAGTGAGAGCTTTCCGATGAATGGCAACAAGCCATATTTCAATCTAAGGGTGCATTTACACTGATATAGAACTGTATACAGATCTGTATGAAGTCACGTGTCACGCATTACTGTGATCACAATATGATTACTAATAGTGAACGCGCGCTGATCAGTACTCTGGTAATTGACAATTCACTACGAGTCGTTTCAGTTTAGGCCAGACATAAAAATGGATCTACCATCAGCAGACAACAGCGATATGGTATGTATCCTTATACCACTTGATAATGGTTCGAAGAAAGAATGAAAATCGCACAGGAATACACAATAAACAACAGTATACACAAATAGAGGCTAGAGAGCACACATATAGCTTTAGATGGAGATTCACCAATATTTAGGATTTCAGGTGATCAACTATCTATTATATATTTTTGGAAGATCTGTGTGTCTGTCTGTGTGTTCGCGATGAACTCAAAAACGACCCACCCGATTTCGATGAAACTTGGTATGTGGGGTATTTTCGGCCGGGGACGAACATAGGCATATTAATTTGTCCGTGCGACATGACCTTGACCTTGAAATCGGGTCATTTCAAGGTCAAACGCCCGAATATCACGGGATTTCGATGAAACTTGGTATGTGGGGGTACTTTCTTATGGCGAGTCTCATAAGCATATTCATTTGCCCGTGCGACGTGACATTGACCTTGAAATCGGGTAACTTCAAGGTCAAATCGCCAATTTTGATGGGATTTCGACGAAATTTGATACGTGGGGTTAGTTTTGTCCACTGATTGTTTTGGACGGGTCCAATCGTGACCCCGACCAGACCTTGACCTTCAAAATGATCAATTCAAGGTCAAATCGGGTAAAACCGGATGGATTTCGACGGGCACGTTTGTCGGGTACTTTTGTCCGGGCAGTGTTTTTGGACTGGTCAAATCGTGACCCCACTTGACCTTCAAAATGGACAATTCAAGGTCAAAGCCCGGACGAAGTCGGGTCACCTTCTAGTATATATATATATATATATATATATAGGTCTCCTGTTTGACATCATCTGGGCGGTGGCCATTTTGGATCTGTATGGAATGGGTATCCACCCTACAACACCCTTTATTTGACCAAATGTAGTAAAATTTCCAACTGAAGACAATTCCAATGACAATGTTGACCCAATGTAGGACAGTATTGTTTTATTAAATTAACTAGCAGTTTTTGACTGGCCACGGGGAGGGATCAGGACACAATCTTTCCAAGTGTCTGAAATTTCCAACCTGACACCCGCCCCCATGATAAGGTTGGAAAATTTCCAGCTGATGGCCATTCCAGCCCAAATTTTTGATAAAAAGTAGGAGATTATGCATATATTGGTCCGAAAACAATAACTCCCCCCCCCCCCCCCAATAAAATGTTTGAAAATCAAACTACAAGATCATTTTCAACCTATTGTTGGTTTGGAAATTACAGCTAATGTCGTGTCAGGTATGAAATTTCCAACTGTTGAAAATTGTGACCAAAGCTGCCACGTCCCTGTCCGTGTTCAATATTCGAAATACACGGGTTGAAATGACAACGAAAACTAAAACACATTCGCCAAGCCCGAGTAACAATTAATCAAAACTGATTTGCCTGTCGCAGTGCTTCGGCGTTGACCGTGACGTATAGCGGACACTATTTTTGCTCACACGAACTTATACCGTTTTCTTTCTGTGTGCATTTCTATATCAACCCGTTTACATTTGTCTGCGTGTCGATCTATGTGCAGTTCTATAACAATGTAAATTCACCCTTAATCCTGAAAAGTTACCCATAATTCTGCTGTGGTTAAGGAGTCGATTATTTATGGCATTATTGTACAATGAAAACTCCAAAAGAGGATTAAATTTGTCTGCTTTTAATAGTTGGGAGCAGAAATCATGCAATGATTAAGTGATTAATTACAATGTATTTTTGTAAAATAACCTTCCAACCAGCAGCGAAAATACTAGTAAGAGGTTCTATTTACCATTTCTACCATTTCTTTACTATAAAATTCTCATTGACAAGTAATTCCCTACTACCAGGTGCCTAATACTAGTGTCAGCAAGATTATTAATGTTGAAGAAAAATCCCCAACGATCAATATTTAATAGTTGGCATTGAAATAGAGTGAAATTGCCATCATTATTATTAATTTCAGCCTAAATCTCCATCCATCACTATTAATAGGCCATCACTATTATTATTAACCCTTTCAGTGCCAGGTCAGATCTTTGTATCAACCCATATACCCAGTGCCAATGCATTCTCTTATATATGCGAGTCGACCATAGGTCGTCTCGCATATATAAGAGAATGCATTGGCGTAACAATTTTTCATCATTTGTTATTATTTTTTACAATTTTAATAATCATTATGCAAATGCCAGGCACACTAAACTCAGACTTTAACATATTCAACTTCAGTTTGTAGAGAGCAGCCATTCACACGAATAACTGCTCTTTCAGAAAGTGTTTTATTATCCCAAACAATGTCAACGAGGTCAATAATATTTGTGAATGTCAATAAACCCTGGTTGAAACTGCAGACCATGGTACATATATCTACATGGTACATATAAAACCAATCTTGTTAATGATAACAATTTGATTTCTGATAATTATTGCTGTCCTTTTAGCAGTCATCAAAGTTGGCCACGGCAATAAACAATGCTGTTCGAAACACTGTGGCAACATGTGGAATATAACATGCCACAGCATTCAATTTGCTGTGGGCCATTTTTCCAAATTTTGAGGGCTACTGAAGTGTTATTCAATATTACTACAGTAAATATGTTTTAACCTTCCATGACTGGGGCTTCTTATCGTTTTTATGTGAGTCTCCCATAGGAAGCCTCGCATATATAAGAGAATACATTGGCCTGACAATATTTACCTTGACCTTGTAAGCCAGTACATTCTCTTATATATGTGAGGCTCCCTATGAGAGACTCGCATATATACAAGAATGCACTGGTACAAAATGTTTAATGCTGCACCAGCGCAGCTCCCGAAATGAAAGGGTTCAATCGTGCAGGGTATCGTTAATATGTATAATTTGAGGTTAAAAACTGCCACAGGCTTTTAAATACTGAAAACAATATCACAAAAGTTGGGAGTCCTAAATACATTTAATACTTTATTTATGAAATACTCATTGACAAGCAAAATGACCTATTGAAATTATTATCTGTACATTTCCCACCAATGAATATGAATCTTTCAACATTTGTGTTATCTTTCATTTGCCTGTCGGCTGCTCAATATATGTTTCCTGAACCTCCCTTCAGATGATTAATAGACCGTTACAGTGTATACTTTCATAACTGATGGGAGAATCCATTCCAAAAATACAGTGTTACAGTAATGCCCTAAATAATTGACTCCTTAACTACAGAAGAATTATGGGCAACTTTTCAGGATTTCGTCGGAAATATGGCTTGTTGCCATTCATCGGAAAGCTTTCACTGAGAGCTTTCCGATGAATGGCAACAAGCCATATTTCCGACTAAATCCTGAAAAGTTACCCATAATTCTGCTGTAGTTAAGGAGTTGATTATTTAGGGCATTACTTTAAGACATTTGTTATGGCCAGGACTCAGCAGAGACTCCTGGGGTTCAACACCAAAGACCAAAAGTTAAATTAAGGGCAGGCATGCTGGACTTCTCTGCAGGAACACAAGGGCATGAAATGGAGTGTCTCACAAATATCTACAGTAATGCCCTAAATAATCGACTCCTTAACCACAGCAGAATTATGGGTAACTCGGAAATATGGCTTGTTGCCATTCATCAGAAAGCTCTCCCCGAAAGCTTTCCTATGAATGGCAACAAGCCATACTTCCGACTAAATCCTGAAAAATTACCCATAATTCTGCTTAATTAAGGAGTCGATTATTTAGCGCATTACTGTATGGCCAGGACTTTTTCCTCAGCAGAGAGAGACCACTGGGGTTCAACTCCAAAGACCAAAAGCTAAATTAAGGGCAGGCATGCTTGCCTTCTCTGCAGGAACACAGGGGCATGAAATGGAGTGTCTCACACATATCTACAGTAATGCCCTAAATAATTGACTCCTTAACCACAGCAGAATTATGGGTAATTCGGAAATATGGCGGAAAGTTCTCCCCGAGAGCTTTCCGATGAATGGCAACAAGCCATATTTCCGACTAAATCCTGAAAAATTACCCATAATTCTGCTGTAGTTAAGGAGACAATTATTTAGGGCATTACTGTAAGACATTTGTTATGGCCAGGACTTTTTCCTCAGCAGAGACCCCTGGGGTTCAACACCAAAGACCAAAATTTAAATTAAGGGCAGGCATGCTGGCCTTCTCTGCAGGAACACAAGGGCATGAAATGGAGTGTCTCACAAATATCTATCTCTAGATTGTTACTGACTCTATAATGAAGAGTAACAATGCCCGCCCTGTTCACCCAGGCTTGCTCTGACTTGACTTCTTTATTTCGAAAAGAATGTGAAAGAATGCGAAGTCAAGTGTTAGTCAGTGCTTAGACACCATGTTCTGTAATATATTTACACTGTGTTTGTAAGTCTTGTTTGCAATATGATAAGACTGACCTGGTATACATTCAAATGGCAGCTAATATTTAGGCCACCCCCACCATGTGTTCACAGTTAGCTACAGTGTCAGCTAATCCTCTTAGGCCACAAAAATAATTAGTACCCATCACTGCCTTTGAACAGATAACACTGTACATATTATTTTACTTTTGATGTATGATGTTATGTCAAAGTATCTGGATTTTGTAAAATGTATTTGTAAAGTGTTTTTTTTAAAAGACATGGCACATTTGAACCTCTAAAGTCCAAATTATCAATATATAATTTATCTGTATGAGGAGAGATATCAATCTATATCAGCAAGGAATATTTCCAACTAAACTTGTCAATATGTACAGCCCTTATAAACTTTTATAAAAGTTTTCTTTCTTATTATTTGCCATGTAAAATAATTACTGGAGGAAAAAAATGACAGTGGTAATAATTTCTATGGCTAAGTCTTTCCTTGTCATATAAAGTCTGTTTTACAGAATTTCCTTATTTTGTCGACATGACTTAATTTAAAATCCATAACATTTTACGAGAATCAAAAGATAGCATTTCTACAGCTAGTCAGATACTTTTACAAGAATCAACTAAGAATTATGATTCTGTCAATTCTGATTCTCGTCAGATTTTAAGCCCTGGTTGACCTACTTTGTCCATAATTGGGAAAGATTACGACAAAAACAAGAATTATTAGGTATAATTTGAGGTTGCAACTGACCTTTCTAAAAGACAACATAAATCTGTCCTCAGATGGAAGCAAGACTTGGCAGAAATTGTTGTCAATTGATAGGGCAATGACCATACCAATTTACACGTCCCTGTTTTTGGATCCACATAAACAATTGAAAAGATCAATAGATATACTACCTTAGCTAAGAGATTTGAAATGTTCACTACTTTAAATACTCGGTATACAAGTACAAGTTCAGCTCAATGTTTTGGGGATGATACTAGATTTGTTTTTTATTCAACACTTGGTTGAATATTAGTAGCCAACTATTATAACTTTAAATGCATCAATAGCCAGAATTTCGTTAACCCTTTACCCAACAAACCGGCCAAAACCGGCCAAATAAAGCTGCAACAGCCTAAATTATCTTGGGTCTGTCTCAATAAAACCATACAAATATGGATATCATTGGAACCGGCTCATTGACCACATTGTGATGGTTACAGTTATGCCCTGTGCCAATGCATTCTCTTATATATGCGAGTCGACCATAGGTCGCCTCGCATATATAAGAGAATGCATTGGCCTAAAAAAAATCTTTTTTTAACACTTTTTACCATTTTTTCTTACATTCTTTACCAATATTATAATTTTTAATGTGTTAAGCCAATGCATTCTCTTATATATGCGAGGCGACCTATGGTCGACTCGCATATATAAGAGAATGCATTGGCACAGGGCCCTTCTGTTGGGTAAAGGGTTAAAGCCCAAACCCAATTCTCTGAAGATAGTACATACATGTAATGCCAAGCAGGCATGAGTTTAGTGTGCCTGTCATTTGCAGAATGAGGTCCTCAGAGGGTGAATTTAGTGATGCTATACTGCATAGGGGGCTAGCATCACTAAAATCCCCCTCTGGGGACCTCATTCTGCTTAGGCCTCATCTTCCCTGAAAAGTTTCTTTATCAATTCTATATAGAAACTTGTTCACATTGATTCTATTTCTTTTTTAGTTTGGTTTCTCTATATTACCAAATTGGCAGACAACACATTGCATAATCGAGGTTCTCAAAGGGTGTACATCACAATATTCACCATTTGGGAACTTCAATCTGAGTACATGTATGTCTCCCATAGCAGATGAAGCCATGCAGAATGAGGTCCCCAGAGGGTGAATTTGGTGATGCTAGTCCACTATGTAGGATAGCATCACTAAATTCACCCTCTGGGGACCTCATTCTGCAAATGACAGGCACACTAAACTCAGGCTTGATGCCAAGGAGGGCAATCGGATTACAGTACAATTTCAATATAAAGACATACAGTGTGTATGTTATGTGATATTTATGATCTGCAATTTCAAAGCTAAGGAATTAAACTGTGTATGGCAGTGAAAATTTATTACAATATTTAACATTCACCTGAGATTTAAAATTTTAACGCAGATCTGTCTTGTCAGATCTAATGTTAATCTCCCAAAATCAATCGCATATTTGAATCCAAGTCTTCATTCTTTTCCTATATTTAAAGATAATAACCAAGGGATTTTGTAGTAGACGGTTTAGAATCAACAGTCTAATTTTCTCCAGTACTACATGTAAGTGTGTCCACCGTGCCGGTGCTGGCCATGAATATTTTATTCGTCGTCTGTGTTATAAGTTTTTGAACAGTTTATCCTAGAATTGTGTAATATATTTAATATACTAGTAGCTTTTTAATACTCAAGCAATTGGTGTTGGAATATTAGGAACCGGTTCAGGCGTTTGTGAATTACCGTACCGCCGTTAGAAGTGAGTACGTATTTGAAAAAGTTAACTCCCTTGTAAAACATATTATATCAATAGTGATGAGTTTGTTAAAGTGGGGCAATCGTTGTTAATTTAGATTTTTTAGATAATTACTTTCTATGAACAAAACAGGGACGGAACATGTGGATAGTTTTAGAACATTACCGGTACATAATTTTTCGTTATAAATCAGTCATTTATAAAACACTTTTAAGTGAAATACAGTAATGCCCTAAGTAATCGACTCCTTAACCACAGCAGAATTATGGGTAACTTTTCAGGATTTAGTCGGAAGACTCTGAAATATGGCTTCTGGCCATTCATCGGAAAGCTCTCCCCGATTTCGGGATTTAGTTAGAAATATGGCTTGCTGCCATTCATCAGAAAGCTCTTGGTGAGAGCTTTCCGATGAATGGCAAGTTGGCAACAAGCCATATTTCCGACTAATATCCTGAAAAATTTCCCATAATTCTGCTGTGGTTAAAGGTTCATATACTTCGGGCATTACTTTAGCATACTAGCTGATTTAGCATATTAGTGGAGTTCCCAGAATCGATAATTAAGTTTGCTTTGCCTGAAGATCCAACATATGCTAGACAGACATGAAGTTGATTAGATCGCTAATCTCAGCAGATCACTTCCTCTGGACAACTCATCTGCATACTAGTATGTGAAATATTATTACCAGTTTATGACTAGTCTGCACTTGGGTATGCTAATATTATGTTAAGTTAAATTCATATTAATTTAATTATGCCACCCATAATATTTACCAGTAACATGCTAATGTGTGATATCATACATGTGTAAGCTAATAAGCCAAAGATGATCCCTGTGGTATTGGCAAATGTTTAACCATAAATTTATGGACTTGCACTTGAAATTGGAATTTTTCTTCAATGGAAGATAATAATTGCCAAACTCCAGGCAGAGTTATCTCTCATCGCTCCGCTCCGCTGAGATACTACTGCTACAATGACATTTGGTAAAGATTTCTGACATGATCTTAGTTCTTATATTTTAGGATTAAAATTGTCTATGTCTGGCTCAGTTCATATTTTTCTTATCAATACCAAAAGAATTACAATTATTGCAAACTTTTGGTGGTCAAAATAAGATAATAAGTGACTAAATATAGTTCTGACAATACATGTATCAGCCTGCAAAGTACCATCCTTCCAACAGTGATCTATTGCAGTGACAATGTAGAGGGAGCTGCATGGAGTTTGAATAATTGCATGAAATTCTATATTTGCTTAGAACTATATCTTTTCCAAATGCATTGCCTTCTGTGGAATCTAATTTCAAGGATTGGTGGCTTAAAACCTAATTTGAGGGCAGTTTGTCTTTCGGTGTCATCAGTAAAACAAGAGGCATATATTGGAGATGCTGTGGTTATGTCATGGCAACATGATGGCGTACTCTTGGGATCCAACTAAACTGTGGGTACTCTTATTAAATTTCAAGTAAAAATCCCCCAGGGCTGTATTCTGCTTATCTGGGTCTCTATAATTCGTTTTATTTCATTCTAAATGACTGCTTTTCAAATAAAAAGTACTCCAATGATTATTAAGATTCAGACAAGGGCTAACACAGCTTCTCTTGGTTCTTATAAGGTTAAAACAAATAATATGTTGAGGAAATTTCCACCCTGTAATATTACCCCCCCCCTGTTTATTTGCTGAGGTGTAAGCAGAATGAGGTCCCCAGATGGTGAATTTGGTGATGCTAGCCCGCTATGCGGGGTAGCATCACTAAATTCACCCTCTGGGGACCTCATTCTGCAAATGACAGACACACTATTTCAAGGCTTGCCTCTAGACTGGTCCCTGACTTATAACTCCTAAAATTATATTATCACAGAGCTTGTTTTCAAACTCATTCAAGATATTAATGAGTACATATCGTATATAGAAGCTTAGAACCAAATTTGGTCAAAATTGTTTGACTTTTATCAGTTATTGCACTTAAACGTCACCTTGAAATACCAGTAGGCTGTAGCATAAAAACTTAGTGGCAAATTTGGACATAAATTAGTTTAACTACCAGTATTCAGACATAACCCTAAATAGAATATAAGTGTTTCTTCAAAAATACTCATATAATGTACCACCAAGAGTACTAGAGTAGAGAGTTTTGACACCATGACTCATAACATATTCAATGAATTTGAAGAAAAAAAAAAATTCAGGTGTGTCATCACATACAGGTACATGTAGCTCACACATAGAAGCTACTATATATTCTGCCCGCATCAACAGGACACATTAATTAATACAATGAAATACACTTAGTCCGGGAACTCATAATCTGGAGAAGGGATATTTTTCAGTCAGGAGACAGCAAGAATGTTACATGGATGATAATTACACTGCTCAGCAGGGGTACAGGCCAAACACATCAATCTCACAACAAACTGTGTGTTTTCAACATATGAATTTATTCAAGACATAAATCCCTTTAGTTCATGCATGGTGGGGAGCATCCATGTTGGTGAATAAATTGTAAGAGTATATGCATGTAGTGCAGCCACCACATCTGGGAGGGGATCAAATATTTCAAAGATTTGTATTAACCCTTCCAGGACTGGAGCTTACTGAAATTTGCAAAACCCTGTGCCAATGCATTCTCTTTAAATAAATATGCGAGTCTCCCATATACATGTGCATACATATTATAAAGAGAATGCATTTGGCCTAAAAATATTTATCTTGACCTTGTATTAAGACAGTGCATTCTCTTATATACAATGTATGCGAGGCTCCCTATGGGAAAATACATGTAGCATATATAAGAGAATGCACTGGCACAGGATCTTTAATGCTGCAGCAGCACAGCTCCTGTCATAAAAGGATTGTCTCCGCAGGTGTTGCAAGTTGGTGGTTTAAATGTACATTTATACAAATATGTTCAAATATGACATGCAAAACAAGGCAATGAAGATGTATTCAGAGTTTGGCGCAAAATAAAAAAAAAACCTGCTTTGTTTAATTTAGAACACAATGTAAAATAAAATGTGCAAGCCGAAAATTTTGGTCTATGAAAAACTTTAAAGGCTCGTGGTTAAAACCACAATACCACGAGTGGTGAAAAATTTGTACTCTCGGCTACTATGGATGTATTCTATATATCTCTTCAGAAAAGTATCTCAATTTATGAGGCATAAATGTAAGGTACTGGCAAACCACTGAAATTAGACACCAAGATACCGGGCAGGATTATCAAGTTTTCAGGTTCAGTTTCTTGGTCCATCATAGCTGTAGGTGGCCCCTCAGAAATTGTTGTATATAAATCAATTTTGAAAACAAGTTGATGCCTACTTTTTAAGACTCTCTTGTTGGTTATACAAAATAATTTTCTTCAAATTTATTTCATATATACTTGACTTGGTATGCAATGATTTAGAGGGACATATGTTGTAATTTTCTGCCAATCAATTATTAAAAAACAACCTCCAAATGTATAACAGATTATTCCAATGTACATGTACTAGTAACTTGAATGGGAGAATCTATTCAATAATGAAAGGGAAAGGACATGGAGAATTATATATACATGTACCGTACAAAGTATTTTCTACAAAAACTTCCACAACATGTCACTAAAATGTTGAGCTACCGGTATGTCAGTATTGGTACTTGGAATGGCCAACTCATAAATATATCTACATTCCCACAGCTTTTATCGTACCAGCTCTTGACAGGTCAAAATCTCCAAATATTCATGAATATGTTGCCATTTTTGACAATCGTATTAAATTCTGCATTCATCAGAAAGGTAACAATGTTAGAGATGTGTCTTTACTTTAATTCAACTACCAGTACATACATGTATCAACTACATACGGTACATGTAGATGATAACTAGTACAATATACTAGTAATAGTGGTAGGCCTTTTAACACTTTCTATACTAAATACTCATTGATAAGTAAACTTATGTTGTTATCCCATAGGAAATGTTCAGATAATATTGGTCCTTTGTTGAACTTATTCTCTAAACATTTCCCTCCAATAAATAGGACTCATTCTGCACTTTATTATCTGCACTATTTTCCTGAAAACCCATCCAGATGAATAATAGACCATATCAAATGTATACTTTTATAACTGAGTGGGAGAATCCATTCAGTATAGAAAGGATTAATACTAGAATATATTTGCTAAAGATTGAACCTTAAAGGGGTACTGTACCCCAATTGCAATAAATTCCTGGTGACAATAGCTATCTAATATCAATATTATATTTTAAAATAACTAATTTGAGTCGATGATGTCTACTGAAAACCTTCCGGTTAACAGGCTATCATAAAAGTTAAATTGAATTATTTAATATAAATCAATTTATGACTGGAGTCATAAAATGGAGAATTATGCCATTACGAGTTACCGTTCTTGAAATCTCTTATGTTGGGTGACTTTTATCGACGGCCGTTCGCGAACATTATTGAGTTGCAAACAAAACATGTTACCTGCAAAAGAAAGGCCCGCTATAACCGATTCGGAAAAAAACGAGAAAGAAACAAGATTCAAAGCGTCAAGTATTTTTATAGGGAGTGAGAATGTTCGATGAAAGAGATTGAAACTGCGAACAACGAACTTCCGGTTCTTCATGCGACCTGCGTTTTCTCCGGTGAAGGTCAAAAACATGGCGCGTAGTTTGAAATCGTAATATTTTTGTTTCCAAGATCAATATTTTCTTCGCTAAATTAGGTTTATACGAAACTCGTATAACGCGAACACAATCTAACTTGAAAGTTATTTCAGTGAGAGTAAATAAAAAAATCGTCTATCTCTGTGTACAGTACCCCTTTAAATGTTATATTGTCACTTGTTAGCAAAGCAAAATTCAACAGAACATTCCAAAAAACCTGGATATCCACATCTCAATCTGACTGAGTTTCCAAAGTGAATAGTCGAAATTCCAATTCACAAACTCAGCAAATAATGTGCTGTATTGCATGGTGCATGTTTAACTTTATATTTAGAAATTTGAGCACAGTAATTTTTGAAGTCAAGCCAAATAGCTTATTACAGTTAACATTATGTACCAGTAGGTAGGTAGTATGTTTTTACTCCCTACTGTTCTTGCTCCCTATGCAGTGTGTAATTTTAACCCTTTCTATACTAAAATGGATTCTCCCACTCAGCTATAAAAGTACACATTCATCATCATTGGAATGGTCTATTATTCATCTGGAGGGGTTTTCAGGAAAAATAAGCAGACAGGTAATGTTCAAATAATAAGTTCACCATACGGTCGTTTGTTGAACTTATTTAGTTATTATTTGAACATTTGATAAGGGATAACTACTCATCAATAAGTAATTAGTATAAAAAGTGTTAATTACTAAGCATTTATCTTGGGTAACACCAGAGGTTGAACACAGGCCCATTTTCCAACAATTTCTAGTCTGAAATACATGTATCCTAATTTGATTGATATCAGTACAAAGATACCCAAACAATGGCTTCAAATTTTGTCAATTGGAAAAGGTACCATACATGTACATGTATGTTGATGATTAGTACACTTTACTTGGTTTTGATTTTTACTGACTGCTGGTGGTATAAAAGGCCATACAGATTTTCGTTTAATATGTTTTGCCAAGGTTAAACTGTTAATTCCTAATTGCATTAATTTGCTCTCTATTGGCCAGGCCCCTCTCAATAAGAGTAGGATAATTCCTGCAGTTGTTTCGTCTATGTTCACCATGCATCCTTAGACCAAACCACCTGCCGAAATTGGGCCGGCCGGGATTTGTTTTCCAAATTATTTTTTTTTATGCATGTAATTGACATGTAAAACACATCTATATTGCTAAATATAATAGTACTTATATACATTATGTTTACATTAAGCAGAAATAATTTTAGATGGAATTTTCAAAAACAATTTACTTCGACTATTAAAATACATGTTTATTTGTGGATGCATATGAATCCCAATCTCAGGAATAAATCTGTTCTGAGTCGCATGGCCAGGTGAAAATGCGATGTCAACATGATGGCATGGAAGTTGTCTAAACTTTTGCTAGCAACTCCGACAGTATCAATGTTGTCATGTACAGTATTGCACAACATTGTGTCATAAGCCACGGGAGATAGCATTTTCGTTCCATTCTTGGAACTCAGATTGCTCCGAACTTTCTGGTGCATATTCTGGATATATTCCGATATAAAACTAGTTTTCTGTCAGAAACTTCAGCAACTGGATACAAAGGTATTGAGAATACCAACTTTTATCTTCTTTTTAGAATATGGTGCATTATAGATGATTTGAAAAAAAAAATTCCTACCTGCCTACCTGGATTTTTTTGCTCAAGAAATCGAAAACAGACAAGTTTTGTTTGGCATTAGCTCAATAGGAAATATATTAACCAACATATATCTACAAATTAAGTCAAAGATGAAAAACTAGAATCTCGACAAGAGAAGACATGACATCAATGATCCAGAGTTCAAGGTCAAAAATCTTTTTCAGAAAGTTTCAGAAAGAACCGGAAATAAAATAGATATTCGACACTCATATCTCTACAGGTAAGAGTAGGCCTGAACAGTTACTACCCGCAGTAGGCCTGAACAGGAGACAATTATTTAGCATTTTATGAACATATGAATTACTACTTGCTACACCATTGGTCAAATACTAGTAAGATGTAAATTGTTCCAGCTATTAATCATTTCATAAGGATTTACTAGTAAGTATAAAATACACCTGTCTACTTGCTGAGTACGCTTTTGTGAATATCATATGTCAGAAACAATGTTATATGATATATTAATATACCCATCAACTAACATGCAGAAAACATATGATGAACAGTACATAAAGAATATTAACCCTTCCATGACAGGAGCTTCCTGAAATTTAGCAAAAAACCCTGTGCCAATGCATTCTCTTAAATACATGTGGGCCGCGTATACAAGAGAATACATTGACCTATAAATATTTACCTTGAGCTTGTAAGCTAGTGCATTCTCATATATATGCTAGGCTTCCTATGGGAGACTCGCATATATAAGAGAATGCCCTGGCACATGATCTTTAATGCTGCACTTAAGCACAGCTCCTGTCATGAAAGTGTTAAATCTATAATTAAAAGTTACAAATTTTGTAGGAATTTACAATTTACACTGATTTTAACATTTGGGATCCCACCATCTCAAGCTACATTACAAAATTAAACTGGAGAAATTCCACCTGGGGCATTTTAATATTGCAATCAAAAATAGAATACAATTCATCATTTAGCAATTAAAAACTTAGCTGATATGTCACTTACAGTACATGTAACGTACCTATAACCTAATTTACCTAAGTTATAAAGTAACATAATTGCAGTTAGAGATGGGAGATGCGCACTGGTGAATCAAGATACGGTATATACGGAATACTGAGATACATGTTTTGTATTGGGCCATAAAATATTACGTATCTCGATATGCCGAATACTGTTTAATCTTTGAGCAATAACAGCTTCTTTACTTTCTTCACATTGCGTAATGTCATTTATATTATCCGTAGGTTTGATTGCAGTACCCAGACTCAAGCCTGGAAATAGTGTGTCTGACATTTGCAGAATGAGGTCCCCAGAGGGTGAATTTCAGGGCTCGATTTAACTAGAGTCGCATCGCAATTTCTGCTAAGACCAAAAAAAAAAACCTCTTTGTTTCCGATACCCTGCCTGGCTGAGATTTTCTTGCCAATGTTATCGGAAACCGAGAAGCAGGCCTCAGCTCACAAGGCGACTCGGGCGAGATTGTCGCCTTACTGTCGCTGACTTCGCCCTATCGTCGCTCTAAGGCGAAATCGAAGTCGCCTTCAATTTTAGGGGGATTTTTTTTTTTTTTTTTTCTTAATTTTTTTTCTAGTTTTTTTCTGGACATGTCCGTATATAGATGAATTGTGGCGGCCATCCCAAAAAGAAACAGACGATGCAGAGCCAAAGACCCAAGTGTTTAAAATAAAAAAATAAAATATGACCTATTGTTTTGTGTTGTTATTCCGTCGCCTTTGTTCCCTTTGTGGTAATGAATGTTAATCACGAATGTTTTGACACGCTGAAAACACGATGAGATGTTCGCATCTGTGTTGTTACTGACTATCATGAGTGTCACAAATAAATGTTTTAATTAACTTAAAAGACCGCCGTCCCACTTTTCAGATATAAAACAATTACGACATTATCAGAGTATGTACCAGGCGCTTCAGAAGTTCGTTTCGGTAACGCGTCGGACTAAAATAAAGCGATATTTGAAAATTGTCAATTTTTGGTAGTCTCCCCACCCTGAAGTCTCCCTAAATTTCCTGAAGTCTCCCTAAATTTCCTGGAGGTAGACTTCAAGTCTCCCTGTTCTGGACCCCTAGGCTGAGGCCTGCCGAGAAGTTTTTTGTTTTGGCCTAACCAATTTACATTGAAAAAACATGTATTGGTAGGGAATGCTATACAAAATTTGCAAAATGCTATACAAATTACAAAAATAAATCACCCCTGGTGAATTTAGTGATGCTATCCTACACTGCGGGCTAGCATCGCCAAATTCACCATCTGGGAACCTAATTCTGCTTTGGCCTCAACTTGTATGAGAGACCTAGGATCAGATTGATGTTCCCCAGTTGAAGGAAGGTGGTGATGTTCACCCAATAGTCACCTCGATTTATATGCATTTGATCTTCAGCAAATTGTGGATATAAAAACTCAACAGAAGACAAAATGTAACTAAAAATAATATTAATTTGAGACTATAGATACTTCCCAGAAAATGAGGCCTAAGCAGAATGAGGTCCAAAGAGGGTAAATTTAGTGATGTTTAGCCTGCTGTGCGGGGACCTCATTCTCCATATGTCAGACCCACTGTTTCCAGGCTTGTCCAGACTGGAGTTCACATTCATGACTAAATGGTGTATACAGTATAAATGATTGTTTCTCCAAGTTACCCAACAATTGAAAGTAACACCATCAGTTACGATAATTTTCTCTCTTATACTCAACCGAAAGAAAAAAGTCATACCCGGTAGCCTCATATACATGTACATGTAACCGTAGCTAACAGATACAGGGTATTCCAATTAACACATTTCAGAATTATTATTTATATGATTGTAAGAATTTCAGCATATGACCTGGAAAACTGACCATATGTACCATATATACAGCTATGCTCTAATTAATCGACCACTTTAACAAGGTTATGGGCCATATTCATATCATGAATATTTTATCAAGATGAATATGGTCTCCTAGCACAAACTGTATTCTTCCCATACTTAATTTCAGTGGCATACCGGTATGGGTGGTACAGTAATGCCCTAAATAATCGACTCCTTACCCACAGCACAATTATGGGTAACTTTTCAGGATTTAGTCGGAAACATGGCTTGTTGCCATTCATCGGAAAGCTCACTGGGAGAGCTTTCCGATGAATGTCAACAAGCCATATTTCCGACTAAATCCTGAAAAGTTACCCATAATTCTCTTGTGGTTAAGGAGTCGATTATTTAGAGCATTACTGTACATAAGGCCAATATTGATATAAAAATAGATTTTATTGCATGAAAAATATATACATGCAGGGACCAGCCTAGAAGCCACATGTACATGTGTACATGTACTTGGGAGACATTTTCTCCCTGAAATGTGCCACTTCTCCCCAGTTTTGTCCCAGGGAGATGTGACTTCTCTCATTTATTACATGTACAAGTATTTACCTTACTAACTTGTATTTAAATTCGCGCAGTACTATTTTTCGCGCACACATCGGTGCGCGAATTTAAAACTGAGCGAAAAATAGTACGACTTCTGAATTTATACCAACAAATCGCGTGGCAAAATAAGAGGGTTCAATATTTTACGTTTCAATGCTTGTAAAAATATATATTTTTCAGAGTGAAGGTGCATGAAAGCACGTCTCCAGACCCACAACCCTGCATCGAGTGGCGCCGTAGTCTTGAGTTATTTATGTGAACCGAACTATTTAAAATACAAGCAACCATTTTTTCGGAAGTCAGCAGCCTGCTCAGTTTTGGTTTTACGTTCGAACTCAATTCAATGATCCACATAACTGCTTAAATATCAGAATAATTACTTGGATCATATACACCCATCTTAAAACAAATTTATAATAGTCATGTTCTATTCGATGTAAATTTCCGTCGTGGTGGTCTTTACTACACACATGTATCTTTAGGACCGATTAAGAACTGACACTGTTATCAAACACAGGACATTTTCTACAATTTTTTTGTCAGTTTTGAATTCGCGCAGTATGGTGCGCGAATTCAAAGTGTGCGAATTTAAAACAGAGCGAAAAATAGTACTGCGCGAATTTAAATACGAGTAAGGTAGATGGCCCAACAACATATTTAAAGGATATATACTGGTGTAATGGTGTTCTTTCTCACTATACTGGCTTTATAATTGGGCTGTTGCATAATACTATCATATAAGGGTGATTTTGGGGTGTAAATTGAACTTCAGGCTTTGTTATTTATTCCTGATAACAGTCCACTTCTCCCTAATAACCCAAACAGGTATAAGTGACTTCTACAATTGTAAACTTCTATGCTGATCCGTGTATACCTGGTACATGTTGTTGCTGATGATATTGATGAAGGCCTGGAACAAGCCTGAGTTTAGTTTGTCTGTCATTTGCAGAATGAGGTCCCCAGAGGGTGAATTTAGTGACACTATCCGCATAGCAGGCTAGCATCACTAAATTCACCCACTGGGGACCTCATTCTGCTTAGGCCTCATCTTCTCTTGAAAGTTTCCTTATTATCAAATTTCTATTGAAACTTCTTCACTATTTCTTTTTTAGTTTAGTTTCGCTATATCCCCAAATTGGCAGAGGACACATTGCATAATCAAGGTTCCCAATGGGTGTACATCACAATATTCAGCATTTTGGATCTTCAATCTGAGTCTATGTCTCCCATAGCAGATGAGGCCATGCAGAATGAGGTCCCTAGAGGGTGAATTTGGTGATGCTAGCCCGCTATGTGAGATAGCATAACTAAATTCACCCTCTGGGGACCTCATTCTGCAAATGACAGGCACAATAAACTCAGACTTGGCCTGGAACCCTGAATACATCTTTAAAATATTATATAGACAATTCATGGCTATACATATACCCTCTTCAGGCAAGGAGCACTCAGCCCATCTGGTGGATAGCTACTAGTATCCCAGAAGGCCGAGAAGGTTTAGCATAGATTTTGTTGTTTCCTTTTTATGAACTTCATTAGCATTCACTACAAGGTATTATTTGTGCATAATTTGTTGAACTTGCTCTTTGTCCAATAAATCATCTCTCTATCTCTCTAATATATATATACTACTAGTATATAAAACACTTACCTGTTAAAATTATGGCAAGAAAATATCCAAAGGTCATCTTGTTCTTTTTGTGCACAGAGTACCAAGATGGTCAGGATAACTGTATCTAACAGATGTAATCCATGTGCAAATGTTCTGGCGATAAGCCTACCAGCTTAACACAGGATATCCCAGGAAATGCAAATTCGCCTGATCTATTAGTACATTCCACTGACAAACAATTATGTTTTATCTGCCAAACGTAATCAGCTCAGTGTAGGCTACTTAGTGGAGGTATAGCACTGGATTGTTTGAGTTACTTGTCTATATATAAGTCCTGATCTGTCTTTCCTCTTTTTTTATCCTTTGGTGAATGGTTGCCGGCTGGTTTTGGAGCTTCTCTGAATACTTGAGTGAAACTGACAGCAACAAGCATCTAACAGTTTCACATCACCTATTCAAAGCCTGAAACGATAGACACCAAAATATATTATTCAATAATCATAAAGCCACAGATTATGCTACACTCATTCGGGTCCAATGGGAAATTTTGAATGGTCTTACCATTGCAAAAGATTTAAAATTTGCATTGCCACAACTCTAGCTGTCAGAAAGTAATGGAAACTAATTTGTTGATTACTTCCGGTTAAAATAATTCAAAGCAAATCTTGGGGAACCTCATACAGAATCATATCACTTTGGTACATTGGAATTTTTTTTACTAGAACTTGGTAAATAAAAATTTACCATTTTTTTGGCATTGGGAGGGCCCTGAATTTGGACCCATGGGCTACAAAGGATAATCTGTGAAAGCTATCCATATATTTTTTTATTTATATTGGAGGTAGCAGGTACAAAGTATAAACATACTAGTACATGTCTATATCACAAGCTGACCAACTCCTAGTAAAATAAAAGGCTGCTAAACCCCCAAATAAGGTGGCTTTATTTGACTGGTGGCTATTTTTTAGAAATGAAAAATTTGATTCTCAGGACAATCATTGAATAAAACTTTGCTTCCAACTGTTAACCTTTTCAACAGATTTACTCTATGGACGTACAGTAATGCAGTAAATAAACGACTCCTTAACAACAGCAGAATTATGGGTAATTTTTCAGGATTTAGTCGGAAATATGGCTTGATACCATTCATTGGAAAGCTCTGTGAGCTCAGAAAGCTCTCAGTGAATGTCAGCAAGCCATATTTCCGACTAAATCCTGAAAAATTACCCATAATTCTGCTGTGGTTAAGGAGTCAATTATTAGGGCATTACTGTATTAAACACTGATAACATTGCAGTCCTGTGACGTCGAACCTCCCGAAACAAATTGTTCCAGACATTGTCTTAGTGTTGCACTGTGGAAATCTGCAGACAGCAAAACTTCATTGTTGAACGCCAATGACTACTGAAGATAACATAACGTTCATTACCATAATTCTGAACACAATCATTACCATAAATCTGGTTACAGAAAGTTTTATATTAAAGCCAGGCCCAACTAAGGTCTGGCATGGATGATAACAGGCCTACATGTACATGTAGTTACCGGTATATTAATTGTGAACTGAAATTATACTTGTGTACATGTAAGTGTAGAGCAATGCAACTACATGTATGTGGATTCTATGCTTTTTGGCGGAGGAAATATTTCTGGCCTAGCTAATTTTTTAGCATATGCAAATTTTTGCTGATTAACAGGGCTGCAGGGAGATAGATACTAGTAAGTCATGACGTAATTGCTCAAACTGGAAACATAGCTCGAAACACTGAAAACTGATATTTTTGGCAATTGCTGACCCAACTGGCAACCACTTAAAAGCACGGATGACCTTCGCGATGGGTATTGCTATTAAAATAGTCACAACCGTTAAAATGGCCATAAACATAGAGATAATTAAAATATAGACAGAATTTGCTCTTATACCATTGAATCATAAATATCGCATAAATTGCATGTTTTGTTAAGATCATAAGTCATGTTAGTAAACAAAAGCCATATTATCTTTAAGTATATATGGTACATTACGAAAAGAGTGTGCGATAAGCAAAATGCTCAAAACCGGGGACACCCCACCAGTGGACATTGGTTAAAACTGCCACCATGTTGTTTACAACATTACCTGTATATCGCTCGCTAATGCCCGCCACTCAAAATTTTGGTGTTGAATGGGTCACCGTCAATCACTCTCCCAAAAAAATTGCCTCAATGTTGAGTGTTTTGCTTATAATACACGCTTTACATGCTGTGTATAAATAAACACTCGGCTCACCAGCAGTGTGTTTTGTGGATAATATCGCATTCATACTATCATTATACTATAGTGTTTGTATATCCCTAAGGAAATTTTCATAATTTGGTAACTTTTATTTCTACTTGTATATTATAACATGCAACCAAGGCCATTCATGCCTTTAAATTAATTTTTTAGCCAAAAGACGAAAACCATTGCATGACACATTTAACACACCAGAATAATAAGTAATTCTAATTCTATGAAGTTGTCATTCAGAAAAACTAAATAGTCGGCAAATTATAAGGCAACAAGGGTCATAACAAAAATGAGTTGAAGGACCCAAATTCAAACTTGACCTGTATTTTCATGTAAATAATTCCGTACGGTACACCAAATTTGAAAATAATCAGATAACAAAACAGTTATCATTAGGAAACCAAAATAATCAGTAAATTCGAAGTCGACAAGTACCATAAATCTGGTAAAAACTTACTAAAAAGGGCGAACCTCAGCCATATTTGAACTTGATCTGTACCCCTAACCAATAAGATCACATACCAATAACATCATCTGACTAAAATTTCTAACTTCTCTTGTTTTAGGCATTAAGTTTCGGATTGATAAATGTTGTCATCAAAGATGAGGGGGATTTGGTGGGGGGGTATGACCATCAAGATAGTCAATGACTGTTGAGATGATTACCCGATTGTAGTGACTAAGAAAGACTGGTGCATTTAAAGTCTACCACAGTCCATGGATCTTAATCAAAATTACGTCAAATTATGTTCTAACAATTTCACTCCCTCACCCAGTCCAAATTCTAAATTCACAAGAAATGTTGTCTAGCGGTTAGAGAGACTGTGTTCGGCTTGCTAGAGCTGTCAACAAAGCGATATGAGTTCCCCACCCACCAGTGAACTATTGACTACAGCTTTATATTAACAAGTGAATCTATATCAAGTGATTGGGTCATTAGAGTTTGGTTGGTTGCAATTGAAACCGTGAACTTACAACTGAGATTGGTGTATATGATCACAATGGTGCAGATGCAACCGTTGGCATTTCAACTAGTTTACAGAGCAGCAGCCCTCGAAATTAGGAAAAATGTCCAACCAATTTTGAGGACTGATACATTATGGACAAAAAATTGAACATAATTGTAATTAAGTGCCAACATCTCAACCAAAATAGATATTTAGGTCTCCCCCTCCTTCCACCTAAAAACAATCAGGTCAATTACTTAATTAGTAGGTACGTGTACAGTTTATACTACATACACTTGTAGTGCCGGTACACCCCCACAAAGCCCAAAAGGGCTATCCGCAAGCAGACCACTCGGTAAAGCCACCACCACTGACATAACAAAAATCATATTTAACCTGACGTACATATCACAATCAGATTACTAGTATCTATATATTACAACAGGACCCAGATATTAAAGAACTTAGATTAGAACCAACACTCGAAACTGATGGTTAAAATTTTTTATATTGGAACTTAAAATAGGAAGGACTTCTAGTCACCTCAAATTCTTCTCTTCATAAAAGTCACTTCCCATTCTTTTTTTATAAACTATCACTTAGCTACAATTTATGCAAAAAAATAATTTGGGGGGGGGGGAATAAACATTTCTCTGAATTCTAAGGCCATTCCCATAGAAAATACATAAGGCCTAAAAAAAAATATTATTTGTTTCCTATTACGGTGCCAAAAAATTCCAGGTAGGTAGGTAGGGATTTTTTTTTTTTTGGTAATATTATTTTATTTTTCCCCCGAACAGTTAAGAAGTACCGGTACATTAATGCTTACTCTTTATACTTGTGTTAAGGCTGTCCATGTATATTGCAAGTAAACAGTTAATGTAGCACAATAATATGATAAGTATTGTCAATGTGAACAAACAAATGCCTCCCAGGCACTCAATTATGCAGCTCTCTTGTAATTATTCTCTCAGTTTAGATTGTGGTGGCACATCTTCCTCAGAGCACAATATTGATATATCAACAGGCCCAAGACATACACCATAATAGGGCTTTTCTATTACTTTATAATAATATAACTTGTATGATATTAATTCAAACCTCACTTAAATATTTGGTCATACACCTCAGGACCTAAGACACATATCTCACATGCGCCTCAGACACATTGCACAGGGTGTAAATGTTCCTCAACTGCACTGAAATATAAAGTCCCACACCACACTGAAAATGGTACCACAGGCCACACCTTGACTGAGGTACCACACCTCAGCATTCAAATTGGCCCCCAACTTTGAAGTTCCTTATACACACTGGCATATGCATGCTTGTAAGTTTGATACATCATACACCCAAACAAACCAGTAGATAATTTCATGTGCTTTTTTAGTGCCCATCACAGAAGGGTGTTTGATATGGTAGACATGCAGTCATCTTTATACTGTCTGTATACATACTAGTAACTATGCATGAACACTATGAATCCTTGATTGACTGGGGAGAGGAACTTTAAATTCTGATATAGAATGTCGTCTATATGAATATTGCTCTCTAACAGATAAGACTTCCCACAAGACATGGGAGTTGAACAAACAAGATTACCACAGGCAGGTTTTAAAGACTGCAGATTTATTGGTGAGATTGGGATTCATCTGCAACCACAAATGGACATGTATTTTAATAGAAGTAAATTGTTTTTGAAACATCCATCTAAAATTATTGCTGCTTAATGTAAACATAGTATATATAGTATATATTTAACGATATAGATGTGTTTACATGCCAATTACATGCATTAAAAAATTTTTTTTTTTTTTTTTTTGGGTTGAAATTTTTTTTTTGGGTTGAAATTTAAAAAAAAAAGTTCAGGTCGGCCCAATTTCGGCAGGTCGGTCGGGTAACCGGAAACACAGATGTTTTTTTTTTTGGCCTAAGTGCATGCATTATCAATGATAGCACCCTCAATCAATGATTGTTATTCAAACTTCATGGTAGACAAGACTAAGTAATACTGAAGGGGTCACTCTCACCAAAAAATGTGCTGAAGGGTTTACAGGTTTGAAAAATGTGCTGAAGGGTACACAGGTTTTGAAATCTCATTCTAAATGATGTTTAATTTTCATGCCTGCCATTATTTCTTAAGAGAAAAATTATTTAATGACAATTAAAATGAACTGAAAACAAACTGCTGATGGGCGCCGGACTTTCAGGGCGCCTGACTTTCAGGAACGCAGTAGAAGTTAGTGCCGATCACAGACCCTGTGTGCCTTTTAGCACATTTTCAAAACCTGTGTACCCTTCAGTACTTTTTTTTTGGAGAGTGACCATTCGCTGGCTTCAGCCTAAGTAATATGACCACAACCAGGAAAAACTGCCCCAACCAGCAACAAGATGTTAATGTGTAAATATCAGGTTGGGAATGGGAGATAAAGTAGGTAATAGACCCCTTCCACTCCCCCACCCCCACCACATGAAAATAAGATTTGTTCACATGCTTGTGCTTGTAACTGACATTTAGTTTTTCGAAATCTCACATGATAATATATTGATAAGGTATTAAAGTGATGTGAAACACTCAGGCTGAAGTGTACAAACCTGAATTATAACCAATATGGCAATAATCAAGCCAAAATAAGTTATTTTTGTAAATTTGATAACCAAATAGACAGAAAATAGCAACAAATTACATGCGTTCACTATTATCAGTGCAATCGTTGTCGTAATGTTTATGCCCAATAATTAATGCGTCGTGATGCATCCCGAATAATGTAGTAAATATTTACATTTGGGTTCAACTGTTGTTCTCTGAAATGCTATGTACAGTCGATGTGGTTGGAATTTTAGATAATCTGAGTTGATTGCTACAATCTTCCAGTAGTGGTATTGTTTGGATAATATCTTATCGAATTTATTCACTGAAGTAAGTCCATAATAGTTTAATACAGCCCTCATAATTGGCTACGGCAATCGGCAATGCTGAAGCAAACTGGGCCATGATAAAGGGTTGCCGTAGCAGATTGCCGAAGCCAAACAATCTGAATTAAAAGGGCTGATATTGATAATATCATATGTCTTGACTTTAATGATTGAAACAAAAGTATTTTCAAAAATGATCAATTGCCTCTTAACTTTTGTACAGGCAGGTGTATATATATTTTTTACTTTTATAAGTTATAAATATCATTTTTTTTTTAAATATATAACTTTTGCATCTAAATTCTAAAAGAAAGGAATTTTTCATGAGATTGAGAATTCCCTCAAAATTGTTACTTCAGTTGAGCTTGAGTTGACCTCTCCCTTTAGATAAAATTTAATTTAAAACAGACTCAAGTGTCACCTGGTGCAATATGATAGAAACACATTATACAGAGACGGCATGGACTGGAAATGTCAAACACCTGGGGGAAACGGAGTCTGCGATTTGTGAATGAACGAGGCGCCGGGTGGCACCGGTCGCACACCCAATGGAATGCAGCAGGAAGAACCGCTCTGCGAATGCAAAAACTTTTCTAACTTTCCGATGTTGATTCATTACAATTTGTAAATAAACCGATATAAAGTTTCCAATCATAAGAAAAGCATGCGAAATAATGCTTATTTGTGAACTGGCCGTGCGTATATTGAGTTCGACACCTCCCGCGAAACTTATGTTAAATATATTTTTGTATAAATGTTAAATACAAACCAAAACAGTCAGCTCCATCGGCACTTCCAAGAAAGGAATAACCTGTGAACGACAGTCGAACGACCTATTCACTCCCTCTGTGAGAGAAAGAAATAAGTCCGTCGGCTCAACATAAATATTATTTGAGTGAGATATTTATCACTGTTTTCTTTCTACCCGCCTTCAGTATAACTTTTATGTCTAATTATTTTTTAATAACTTGTGTCCAATTAAATTATTTTTGACTTTTGATGATTAAATTTTTTCGGGAAAACCTGAAGGAATGGCTAAATACTATTTTTAGATTTTCGCTGCTCTTGGCTAGTCTAGAGCGGAAATGGAACAGACTATTTCATTTTACAGTAAACGATGTATTTTTTTGGTAGCATAATTATTCCAATTCGCAAAAAGTTTAGCAAGAACAATAATTTTAAGCAGCAGCATGCTGAACTAACTCTTTTAAGCTATAGCTATAGCCGATAATGTCGTGAATGTTAGGCCTATATAGTCACGGGTACGTTGGTCCATGGTTTTGTGTGGCTTGTATACCTAGGTTACACACGTTCGCAAACACTGGTATTTTGGCATTTTAGTAATTCTCCACAGTGGCCTGTGATCCCAGGTTCCCTGAAACTCATAGCCTATTAAATTGTACAGATTTAGCCAATCTCGTCTAGATATAGTAGCGACAATTAATCACTAGAAAGCGGCGAACTGACAGTATTGCCAAAGTGCAACGCAGAGTTTTTGTTTTATATGGGGCTCCGTTCTTCTATGTATTACATATTTAGTGATATCAATAATTCATTGTATGATATCACTAAATGAATATATGATATAAGAAAATCGAATATTTTATATCATTCAATATTTTATGATTTATCATAAAATGATTTTTAAGATATCACTAATTCCAATTTGTGTTATCATAAATTCATTTTTTGATCACAAAATCGAATTATTGATATCACTAAATGCCTACTATTTTGTTATATCAATACTTCAATTTTGTGATATCAAAAAATTAATTTACGATAAAAGAAATTGGAATTAGTGATATCTTCAAAATCATTTTGTGATATCATATTTTCGTTTAGTGATATCATAAAATAGAATATGTGATATCATAAAATAACTAGTACGGTATTTATATATATCACAAAATGAATATATGATATCACTAATTCGAATTAAAGATATCATAAAATGAATTTAAGATATCACAAAATAGAAAGAATTTGGTGATATCAATAATTTGATTTTGTGATATCATAAATTCATTTTATGATATCAACAAATATCATTATGATATCACTAAATACATTTAGTGATATCAATCAATTTATAGTTTTTTCGTCCGAATAATTAACATCACAAAATGAATATATGATATTATAAATACGATTAAGTGATAAAACAAAATGAATATATGATCATAAAATCGAATATGTGATATCACTAAATGCTTACCATTTTATTATATCATATATTCAATATTGTGATATCATATATTTTTTTTGTGATATCACAAAACGAATTATTGATATCACAAAATAGATAATAAAGAAAAGAACGCCATACCTTACTCGTATTTAAATTCGCGCAGTACTATTTTTCGCTCAGTTTTGAATTCGCGCACTTTAAATTCGCGCACCTAGCTGCGCGAATTCGAAACTGACAAAAATATTTTCGTAATATTTCCGTGATATTTTCGTATATCTTGGAGCTAATGACAGTTTCTGTTTTTAGTCATTGCTGGAGATAGTATGTGTATAATAACCACCATTGCGGTGGATTTACATCGTGTAGTAAATAAACTAGTAACAACATACATCATCCATCATTTTGTGTCGACCTGTATAGTCCAGGAGATATTGGTCGACCTCTGCACCCCCCCCAGGACTTAACTTCACCCCACTAATTTTCTTCCTTAAGGTCTCCTCTAATTTTTTTCACTTGTTAACAAGAAAAAAAAGTGGCCGCAGAGACTCCAGACAAGATGGCGTCCATCATGGCGGCCATTTATTTTAAATGCACCAGGTCTCTTTGATCGCCATTATAGTAAAGATAATAGCACATGCGGTCTTGTTTTCCGCTCGATTCGTTATGCTAATATACAACCCTTACAAATTAGCCAAAAATCCGACACCAGAATCCAATATGGCGGCCAAGATGGCCGCCGAAATGTGAAAATATGCTATTTTTCTGACGTGTTACCACCTTTCGTTTGTCTCTGTGGGAAAATGTTAGAATGTTTGCGCCATGTTATACATTTATCATATAGAGGAGTCATTGGCGAACACATGGGAACCATAATATGCATTCATTGCGGGATATTTTTGTCCGATATCACGTTTTCCCAAATGCCGGTATCATAGGTCAAAGCCGAATCTCCGTTAATAACGCGATGTTATGTGTCGAATCAATGATTGTTATTGCTATTATAACAACACCCATGCATATGTATTTGCAGGAGATACTCGAGCTAGGATTCCTCTTATACCTGAGTTGAGGAATATTTACCCAAATCCAAGATGGCGGCCAAAATGGCCACCAGAAATAAAAAATCGCCGAAAATCGCTGATTTTAACATCAGTGAGCATTATTGTCATGACAACTCCACACCTGCTTACTATTGTAAGTTGGGAACACTTAGGCGAAGAACTTTCCTTGTATCATATCCAAATAAAAGTCCTCCAAATCCAAAATGGCGCCCACAATGGCGGACAGATTTTGAAAAATCACCGAAATTCCCTCATATTCACATCATTGGGCATTATTGTCGAGACAACTCCATCCATGCGTACAGTTGAGTTGGAAATACTGAGGTGAAGTAATTACCTTACATCTCATGCAAGAAATGGTTTTCCAAATCAAAGATGGCGGCCAAAATGGCGACCGAAATTTGAAAACAAGTCTACATTCCTTTACTTTCTTAGGATGGGCGTTATTGTTTCGCGATTTCTATCCACCATTACATGTTGATATGGAATAGTGACATGAAGTATTCATTAGGGTTTGGCAAATGATACTCACAGCCAAGATCGCTGCTAAATTGGTGGCTAGAAATTGAAAAGAAATCGATATTTTCACATATTAATTTCAACTTTTTGTCATAATATCGGTATGTATGGACGAAACTGTACATAAACCATCTACTAGTTCAACCTAAAGGTATCAAAACGCATAACATAGCTCGTATCCTTCTGGAAAGATGAAACACCACAATTAATATCGCGATGTGGCATTTCAAAATCCAGTCTCCACTTAGCGCCGATAATGGCCGTAAGCGTAGGTGCGCCGAATAGTTATATCAGAACAATTACCTGATAACAGATTCTGATTTGCCACGTCACGTCCATAATTATCTGGACCAGCTTCCATTTCTTTGTCTAATAAATCTAGGTCGCTCACACCGACAAAGTATTCACCACTTCCTGGGAGTAGGGTCCCTCTAATCATAACGTTTCAAACAATTCATTTTCCGGTGTCTAGCTTACAGAAGGTCATCTCTATGTATGTGTCTAATACCCCATGGGATAACGACATGTACACCTGGCGAACCAGTTAGCTAGTCACTTCTCAATAGATGGTTCGTCAACTCACAAACTCAGCGAACGCATTGGCATATGTGGACAACTTCGACAGTGTTTCGAAGGTTGCTAGCTGTCTCATTCCCTTGGACAGATGTCTATCTGCTAAGGAGAAGACCCTAGTGTACAGACTACCCACACTTCTTGAACATTATCCGAAGCAAACTGTGTGAGGCCCCGCAGTTGTCTCGTCGAATACGTCCCAGCAGAGAAGAACAATGCTCGCGGTGCTAGTTTGTGAACATGCGCCATGATAGTGGAAATGAAATGGGCCACTGTATACACCACCCCTACACCTGGTGCATGTTTAAGATATCGAATGTCATGCGTGTCGGTTTTATTTGGTGTGGTAAGGTTGTATTCCACATCCGTTTCGAAGCCTTTCTGATTCAACTACGTACACTTTTGTCTGGATAATAATATGCTATCCTCCCTCAAACCAGTCGGGTGGACTAAAGGATAATGTCTTTATAGCATGAATGTATGCGTGTTTTGTTATCCTCTCTCGGGGTTAGTGTCAGTATGTGGGTGGTATTATTCAAGAAAATGTCAGGAATTGTGGTGCATTTATTTCACTATGTATTTAAAGAACAATTTACAGTCTCGATGGCAATGGCTGTGGCCGTTGGGGATCGCGACCCTTATGATCATATAGCTTTATATATATATAACTTTAGAATATAGTAGTTAATGTCTCATGCAGGAAAATGGTCGCAGTTGGTGATGTTACCAAGAAATCACTTGGTGTACCAACATTTGTTGAACTGAATGCAAGAGCTCATCAACGTAACATTACTCTGGATGTTCTTCGCGTTGAAAATTTCACCCTTTTGTTGATGGCATTTGTACTTTCTTGAACCATACCACCCAACGTGAGTATGACATATCAACCAACTATCAAAGGTATCGCCTTTAAGACTACACCCCAGTCTTGGTGGGGCTTATACATCAGTAGGCAATGGCATACTCCTGGTCCAGTTGTTTAAGAACGGCTTCCAAACGGATGGGAACATACAATCTTAGCATACAAGGAAAGCAAAGCCACACATGAGATCCTGTCTGAATCTAAAACATAACAAAATAAGGGGCGGTGCAGTCATGGTCCAATTTCATTTCCACTATCATGCCACATACCCACAAACGAGCACCGTGTGTATTGTTATCATCTGCTTGGATCTGTTCGGTGAGACGATTGCTGGACGCCAACAAGCTTGTTCTTATGATCATGTTCAAGGAGTTTGGGTATATTATGCATTATGGTCTTCTACGCCTTAGCAGAAATGCATCCGTCAAATGTCGGACTTTCAACATTCGAAGCCATATACAGAAGTTGTCCGGGTACGTCAGTGCATTAGATGAGTATGTGAATTGATGAACCATATATTGAGAAGTGGCTGTTTGGGAAGATCACCAGGTGTACACGTTGTTATCCCCGTTAGGTCACCAAAGCTGACAATACGCAGATAGATAGGTCCTTCTGAAAGTTAGTATATACGCATCGACCGAATACCTTTATAGTGTATCGCACAAGATGACGAATATACCCCATATGTAGCATCTGAATTATTCCATAAGCTATACCACGAATGAAGCTCGCTAAGAATTCCAAGCTTTCGAAACCAACACGAGCTGGACACCGGCATATGTATTGTTTGAAACATTCCGATTAGCGGCACACTCCTACAAAGAAGAGTAGTGAACTGTTGTTGTGAGTGAGATAGATTAATCTGACGAAGAGACGGAAACGAGTCTAGATAATGCTGAATGTGGCAATTCAGAATAAGCTCAGGTACTGTTGTTTTGATTCTTGAAAGTCATAATATGACTATTCGGCGCACCTATATACGGTTACGGCCAGTATGAGCCCTTAGTGGAGAATGGATTTTGAAATGCCACATTGCGAGTGTGGGTTTTCATCCTTCCAAAAGGCTACGACTTACATTGGAACTAATATATGGCTTATATTATGTACCGTTTCGTTTATACAAATCAATATTATGACAAAAATTTGAAATTAGTATGTGATAATATCGGCTTCTTTTCAATTTCTGCCCGCCAGTTTGGCCGCCATATTGACTGTGGGTATCACTTGCCAAACCCTAATGGATAATTCATACATATCAACATGTAATGGTGGGTAGAAATCGCGAAACAATAACGCCCATCCTAAGAAAGTAAAGGAATGTAGACTTGTTTTCAAATTTCGGTCGCCATTTTGGCCGCCATCTTTGATTTGGAAAACCATTTCTTGCATGAGATGTAAGGTAATTACTTCATCTCAGTATTTCCAACTCAACTGTACGCATGGATGGAGTTGTCTCGACAATAATGCCCAATGATGTGAATATGAGGGAATTTCGGTGATTTTTCAAAATCTGTCCGCCATTGTGGGCGCCATTTTGGATTTGGGGGACTTTTATTTGAATATGGTTCAAGGAAAGATCTTCGCCTAAGTGTTCCCAACTTACAATAGTAGGCAGGTGTGGAGTTATCATGACAATGCTCACTGATGTTAAAATCAGCGATTTTCGACGATTTTTTATTTCTGGTGGCCATTTTGGCCGCCATCTTGGATTTGGGTAAATATTCCTCAACTCAGGTATAAGAGGAATCCTAGCTCGAGTATCTCCTGCAAATATATATGCATGGGTGTTGTTATAATAGCAATAACAATCATTGATTCGAAACATAACATTGCGTTATTAACGGAGATTCGGCTTTGACCTATGATACCGGCATTTGGGAAAACGTGATATCGGACAAAAATATCCCGCAATGAATGCATGTTATGTCCCCATGTGTTCGCCAATGACTCCTCTATATGATAAATGTATAATATGACGCAAAAATTCTAATATTTTCCCACAGAGACAAACGAAAGGTGGTAACATGTCAGAAAAATAGCATATTTTCACATTTCGGCGGCCATCTTGGCGGCCATATTGGATTCTGGTGTCGGATTTTTGGCTAATTTGTAAGGGTTGTATATTAGCATAACGAATCGAGCGGAAAACAAGACCGCATGTGCTATCATCTTTACTATAATGGCGATCAAAGAGACCTGGTGCATTTTAAAAAAATGGCCGCCATGATGGACGCCATCTTGTCTGGAGTCTCTGCGGCCACTTTTTGTTCTTGTTAACAAGTGAAAAAAATTAGAGGAGACCTTAAGGAAGAAAATTAGTGGGGTGAAGTTAAGTCCTGGGGGGGGGGGGGGGGTGCAGAGGTCGACCAATATCTCCTGGACTAGTATTATTAGTATTTCTTATACAAGTTCAACAATGTCTATGTTACCATGATTTGTCATTTGGCATTTTGAGCAATGGTCTTGATAGTGGTTGGCCGAATGTAAACATATATGCACACATGCACAGGCGTAATTGTCTATTCAACCGATCATAATATATGTAAACTCAGCAACATAGCCCTCTTGTATTACCTGTGGACCGTGGTTTAGATTAAAATTGGGAGTCGTACTATTTTTCGCTCAGTTTTAAATTCGCGCACCGATGGGTGCGCGAAAAATAGTACTGCGCGAATTTAAATACGAGCAAGGTAATATAAAATGTCATCTAATATATATTTTGGAACTTCTGTCTGTTTGTTTGTTTGTTGTTTGTTTGTTTGTTTGTTAGCTATGGCCGGGAAAACTGTCGGACGGATTGAGCCCAAACTTCCTATCTAAGGGTAAAATCTCAGATGGAATGTCATCGCGCCGCTTCTGATAACGTCAGAGCACTCATTCTCCAATCTCCCGCCACCGCAATGGGTAGTTCATGTGTTAATCGCGTGATAGTTAAAGAGCGTTCGTATCCCCAGTGTCGTTGATAAAGAGCGTGTATGTGTCCAGACATGAGCGTGTTGTGTCTGTGTACAGACATGAGCGTGTTGTGTTCGTACTTAGGGGTTCCTGGAATGGAGATTTTCATCGGGTCAGTTTTTCCGCCCGAGGTGACCTTCACATTGAAACGGGTATCCACAAATGGACTTCTGTCTGTTTGTTTGTCTGTTATAGCTATGGGCGGGAAAACTGCCGGACGGATTTCGACGAAACTGATACCTACGAATAATTTTGTCCGGGGAGTGTTTTGGACGGTTCAAATCGTTACCCCGACATTACCTTGACCTTCAAAATGGTCAATTCGTGGTCAAATCGGGTTAAACTGACGGATTTCGACGAAATTTTATACCTACGGGTACTTTTGTCCGGGGAGTGTTTTGGACGGGTCAAATAGTGACTCCGACCTAACCTTGACCTTAAAAATGGTCAATTCAAGGTCAAAGCCAGGACGAAGTCGGGTCACCTGCTAGTCTAATATATATTTTGGGACTTCTGTTTGTCTGTGTGTTAGCTATGGCCGGGAAAACTGCCAGACGGATTTTGACGAAATTTGATACCTATGGCTAATTTTGTCCAGGGAGTGTTTTGGACGGGTCAAATTGTGACCCCGACCTGACATTGACCTTCAAAAATGTCAATTCAAGGTCAAATCGGGTAAAACGGGACGGATTTCGACGAAATTTTATACCTAGAGGTACTTTTGTCCGGGGAGTTTTTTGGACGGATCAAATCGTTACCCGACCTGACCTTGACCTTCAAAAAGGTCAATTCAAGGTCAAATCGGGTAAAACGGACGGATTTCGACTAAATTTGATACCTATTGGTACTTTTGTCCGGGGAATGTTTTGGACGGGTCAAATCGTGACCCCGACCTGACCTTGACCTTAAATATTGTCAATTCAAGGTGAAATCGCGAATTTTGACGGGATTTCGACGAAATTTGATACCTAGGTTAACTTTTGTCCGAGGAGTGTTTTGGACGGGTCAAATCGTGAACCCAACCTGACCTTGACCTTCAAAATGGTCAATTCAAGGTCAAATGGGGTAAAACCGGACGGATTTCGACGGGTACTTTTGTCGGGTACTTTTGTCCGGGGAGTGTTTTGGACGGGTCAAATCGTGATCCCGACCTGACCTTTACCTTCAAAATGGTCAATTCAAGGTCAAATCGCGCAATTCGCCGAAAAGCAGAGGGGAAACTGCCCAGACGAAGTCGGGTCCACCAGCTAGTCTAATATATATTTTGGGACTTCTGTGTGTGTGTGTTAGCTATGGCCGGGAAAACTGCCAGACGGATTTTGACGAAATTTGATACCTAGGGGTAATTTTGTCCAGGGAATGTTTTGGACGAGTCAAATCGTGACCCCGACCTGACCTTTACTTTCAAAATTGTCAATTCAAGGTCAAATCGCGAATTTTGACGGGATTTCGACGAAATTTGATACCTAGGGCTATTTTTGTCCGAGGAGTGTTTTGGACGGGTCGAATCGTGACCCCCAACATGACCTTGACCTTCAAAATGGTCAATTCAAGGTCAAATCGGGTAAAACCGGACGGATTTCGACGGATACTTTTGTCGGGTACTTTTGTCCGGGGAGTGTTTTGGACGGGTCAAATTGTGACCCCGACCTGACCTTGACCTTCAAAATTGTCAATTCAAGGTCAAATCGCGCAATTCACCGAAAAGCAGAGGGGAAACAGCCCGGACGAAGTCGGGTCCACCAGCTATATACCGCAACATATAAACACTTCAGGAAGTCATGCATGCACCGTCACAAATCTGAGCGCGATCTGATTTTAATAGTACTCAATCCGATCAGACGGTCTCGACATCATCAAATTACAACAACAACAACATTCTTCAAAATACGCGTTTGTTATCACAATCGATTAATTACAAAAAAATAATGCTAACCGCTGTCAACTATGGTATAAAATTTCCCAAAACGTGTTATTTATCAGCATGTTGTTCAACGAAATATGGCGTATTATCCATTGAGTATCACGAAATTGGCCGCATTACCACTTGATTTTTGAGTTATCCATCTTCATCCGCAATTTTGCCCGAGACCGTCGATTTAACGACTCTTTTCTGGGCCACAAATAATTACACATTTCGAAAAATAACAAATTTCAAAAATCGATATCTGATCACTCTGAGCTTTGATGGGTTGGTTCTCGAATGAAATTTTTTGTTTACCCCCGAAGCCAAAGAAATAGTAATTTGGGAGCGTTATTTCGGATTATGCATCTTTAAATAAATTACATAGGCTTATATCTAGGCTGTAATAAGCCTATACATGTCACGTTAGCCTAACGACATCAGGATGAAGTGCATTGTGTTATTCTGACTGCGATAGACTCTAGGTCGCTTTCAATATAAAGCATATATGACTGTAATTATGCATGTTTATATATACTATTATTAAAAGAGTAGTTTTCTCATATAAATACATTTAAAACTATGAATTATCTCAGCTGTTTACTTGTTGGTGTGACCGAGGAGGATGAGACTCGTTATTCGACCGCTGATAATACAATCTGCTCAACAATAAATTATCACTCAACGTGCATGTTGAGTAGATATATATATATTTTAGTCACAAGATTTTCAGTATGTATATATACACTAAAACTATGACTTTCACGGGAGGCAGGGACGTGGCGACATGGGGGTTTGGGGGTGTCTCACCCCCCAACTTTGGTAAATTTTTTCAACAGATAAAAATTTCTTACCTGACACAACATTAGTTGGAAATTTCACACCAACAATAGGTTGAAAATGTTCTTGTAGTTTGATTTTCAAACAATTTATTGGGGGGAATAAATTGGTTTTGGTCCAATATTTGCATATTTTCCTACTTTTGGTAAAAAATTTGGACTGAGATGGCCATCAGCTGGAAATTTTCCAACCTTATGGGGGGTGTCAGGTTGGAAATTTCCAACATTGGAAAGCTTGTGCCCTGGTCCCTCCCCCATGGTCAGTCAAAAACTGCTAGTTAATTTAAGAAAACAATATTGTCCTACATTTTGTCAACATTGTCATTTGGAATTGTCATGTGTTGGAAATTTTCCAACCTAAGTGGATGTGCCAGGTTTTAAATTTCCAACTCTAGGAAGGCTTGAGGCAAGTCTAGATGCTATATAGGATTTTGCGATTTTCTTGTTCAGATTTCAAAATATTCACACACCGGGCGGAACCATGGTCGCTCCCCAATAAAAAAAAACTTCTAATTAGTTTAAGAAAACAATATTTGACTACATTTGGTCAAAATTGTGGACTGAAATGGTCATCAGTTGGAGAATTTTCCAACCTAAGGGAGAGTTGAGATACTATAGGAAAGCTTGAGGCCAGTCTAGATACTAGGATTTTGCGATTTTCTTGTTCAGTTTTCAAAATTTTCTCACACCGGGCCGAACAACCATGGTCGACCTGGTGTGTCCTGCCATAGCCTTGTGCATTGCATGGTTCGGAATTAGACCACTAGATGTTACGATTTATGCAATTTCAGGTTCAAATATCTGAATGTTCTCACACTGGTATATGAATATATAGGCTATTAGGCCTGAGCACTGAGGTACAAGGGTATAAGCTTGTGGGGGGATGTTTCACGTAGCAGCGAGCAAGAAATATATAAATTTACGCGCACATGAGCCTGATGAGGCGTCCCCTTGTCGCATGCATGATGTCGCTGCGTATGCCGATGTGGGATCTCATTTAAAACCACGATATCCGCGGTTTATTATTTCCAGCCATTTTCACTCCGTCCCGATGGAATTGGTTTTGGTGTTAACACCGGCGCCGTGTCTTGTGCCAAGACGTCGGATTGAAATCCAGTTATCTTCTTTCACCAACCGTAATTGTTTATTGCCGGACATGACCTCCATCACCGCAACGGACATATCATGCACTCCCCGATGCCCGTCCCCGTTGAAATGAACATAGGCGGGCTTGTCTGTGTGCTTTTGAATGTCCCGAATGTGCTCCGTGAGTCTTTCCTTTAATTGTCTACCGGTTTCACCCGTATATACACAGCACATCCACACTTATTGCAGCATATAAAGTGCATATATACTACATTTTGTTTGTTCTTCAGGTGACACCCTGTCTTGCCGTGAATTCGTTCTGGCCATCGGTTGATTTTCCCTTTCCGTGCATCAACCTGTCGCATGTGTTACATAAAGCAGTATACATTGTTCCTCCTTTGTCATAACAGCCTTAGCCGTCTTCTTATGCACGGGCAGGTCTCCTATAAGTTTACATCTCGTCGGTATGAAATCAGAGGGGGTTTGGAACACTTTATTCATCCGGGATGAGTCATGTAACGTGCGCATGTGTTTTCTTGTTATCTCAGATAGATTAGGCAATCCCTCTGAATAAGTAAGGAGGCCTACTGCTTTGTGTGACACGTGCGACAGGTTGATGCACGGAAAGGTAAAAATCAACCGATGGCCAGAACGAATTCACGACAAGACAGGGTGTCACATGCAGAACAAAAAATGTAGTATATGCACTATGCTGCAATAAGTGTGGATGTGCTGTGTATACGGGTGAAACCGGTAGACAATTGAAGGAAAGACTCACGGAGCACATTCGGGACATTCAAAAGCACACAGACAAGCCCGCCTATGTTCATTTCAACTGGGACGGGCATCGGGGAGTGCATGATATGTCCGTTGCGGTGATGGAGGTCATGTCCGGCAATAAACAATTACGGTTGGCGAAAGAAAATAACACCAAAACCAATTCCATCGGTACGAAGTGAAAATGGCGGGAAATAATGACACGTGACGTCGGTGTGGCTGAGACGCATTTATAAGTCGACGTTACAACGGACTTCATCATTATTCTGTCGATCATTGTATAGTGACTGCTGCTGCAAAATGTAATTTTCATATACTATGATTCCACCGAAGAAGGGCGTGGCCCGAAAGCTATGGACATTGAGCTATTATTTATTAATTGTTATAATATTCGGTCCCTCAATACATGCATGGACCATTCACTACTAGTGTAAGTATATGGTTAATATATTGTTGACTGTGGGGGACTCTACCGACGATATATATAAAAATTACATATTGGTCATTCCCATTAAAAAAGTTGGTCCACGGTCTGTACCAGTATCTGATACCGACGACGTACGTTGCGGAGTAGAGACATAGGGCTGGCGTCTGGTCTAAGCCTATCGGTGGAATTTCCTCTAGGCTATATATGATTATTAAAAAAAATACAATAAGAAAGGAAAAACAAAGGAACAAAATGAAAACAATCCCCACGTTAAAGATGCATAATCCGAATTGACGCTCGCCAAATACAATTTTCTTGGCTTCGGGGGTAAAAAATATGATTCGAGTCGAGGAACCCGGCACCCATCAAAGCTCAGAGTGATCAGATATCGATTTTTTAAATCTTTTATTTTTCACCACCGATACTATTTAGTGGAGCTAATGGGGTCGTTGTCGTAATGTTTTATACATAGATGCACACCGTGTGCATTTATGTATACATAAATGCACACCAGTCTCGCGTAGTGTCATGTGACAGGGGTCATTGTCGTAGTGTTTTCTACATAAATGCACACGTTTTGATATTTTTTGTAAGTTTATTTTCTTCCGTTCATCGACCAAACAACCATGCAGTTCTTTCCGTCCCTGTTTAATACTAAGAAAAATATGCGACCGATGACCAATCTTATTGCAGTTTCGATAATTGTGATAAAAGAATGCCTTTATCAGAACTTCGGAAAAAGAATAGTTATGAATTGAAGCAGACGGCAATTATTTACGGTAACGTTTCAATCTCGCGCCGACTGACTCGGAGACTGGTGTGCATTTATAATGTACATAAATGCACACGGTGTGCATTTATGTATAAAACGTTACGACAACGACCCCATTAGCTTTAAAATTTAAAATGGACCGGTAAAAAGTCGACGAGAAGATGCTCTCGGACTAAATTGCGGATGAAGATGGATAACTCTAACATCAAGTGGCTTTTTTGTGTCAGATATTTGACAAACCGGCAACATTTAGTTGGACAAAATGTTGACAAATAACAGGATAACCACAACAATTTTATACCAGTGCGTCTGCAACCAGAATTGGTTCCTGCACTGTAATATCTACAGATACAGACAGATACAGCTACTATAGTTGACTGTTAGCATTATTTTTGGGCAATTAATCGATTCAGATAACTGTTCGAAAGCGCCATCTAAAAAAAAATATTGATGTTGTTGGAATCTGATGATATGGGGACCATCGAATCGGATTGAGTACCTTTAATTCTTTCGACTGTGTATTGTCGAATTTGTCGTCGTAATTGGTTTTGGATTTGTGTTGTTGATAGACACTTTTTTTCAACCATACATTTACAGCATTTACATTATATTTATGCACTCCTTGCAACCAGAACGCTAAACGTGCACGCCCAATTTTACTACTAGAACATTTATTGGGCGTTCATTTAATTCGTAGTCTGCTTTCTTGCTGTTATAAAATAATCTATCACTCTAACATTATATTCTTACTTGCCATAATTACAAGTTTGTTGTGATATATATCCTAAACTAATATTGTTATATCTACAAAGGAACCACGACAAGGACTACAGACACGACTGATTGGCAGATACACGACCATGACATTTTTCACGTATCTCAAGTCATGTTGTCCTCTTCGATCGTCTTTTATCAAACCCTATTACAAGCGACCTGAATGTTTTGAGGGAATTTGACAGCATAATTTATCAAATATTCGCCTGATAAAAAGATTGTCTAGAGTAGTAAGTTTCTAATTCATTTCAACATATTCTTTATATGATAGATTATCTGTGCTACACGAAAAATAATATTCAGTTATTCATTGTTGACGTTACTTCGTTAGCAGCTGGTTAGGGCAATAATAGGGTAGTTCCGAGGAAACTCGAAAGATTTACACTCTTTTGTATTGTGACTCAACAGGGTCTAGCAGTAGCAATAGGGGTGCGCCGAAATACCAAGTTGAACCAAGCAGAACCAAGCTGGAGGAAACTAAGGCGGAATATGACATTTAAAGCATATTTTGTGCTGTATAATGAAGAAATAAAACAAAATAATGCAACATGTCGTAATTTTATTTGAGTTTTGAAGACATAGTGAGCGTAAATCTATCGAAAACAGTGCGGCGATCGCGAAAACTTCAGCTTGGTATTTCGTCATTTACAGGTACTGCTTGGTACATACTACTTTGGCGACGGGTGATAATTGATGTTGGCCCACTATGACTATGTAAACTCCCTTCATCCTTTATCCGGGTTTGGGTCCGGCAGATATATATGATTGTCGGAAACTGATCGACATTAACTTTAAGACGTACCTATCGTATATATCAATGCTCATTCATGTCCGCGACAACGCGCCATTGGAATCAATTATCTGATGAACTGAAAAATTTTGATTTGAAATTGTTTTCGACATCCTATACCTGCTAGATCATGCCATGAATCCCTACTCAGGCTAACGCCCATAGAGATCATATTCCACCAGTAGGCAGTATATATATATAAAACTTTATAATGTACTTCACTGTAGGTGAAGGTCCCAACCCAAAATTTTACAATTTAAGTGAATTTGTGAGAGATTTTGCTTTGCGTCGCTTACAATTGTCTTCGTTTGGCATTAATTGTCAAACAGGGTATTTGTGAGTTGGGGAACTTTGTATGTTCCGAACTTCCGATGATAATAATAGTAATGGTAAGCACTCTTAACCCTTTGAACCCGAGCGGCCGGAAAACCGGCCGCATCGTGAACCTCCAAATACCCCCGCCACTGAACCGTCCAGTATACCGACCGCCACGTGCGTATTGTTTACAAGCATTGTCGCGGTCGTCTGCTTCTCAAATAATTATGTTTTTGTTTGTGTCTTGTTGCTATTGAGTTTAAACACACAACATCATGAATTATGAAGACTAAAATATTTTCGGTAGACGAGGTGGTCCGGCAAATTTTGGAATCGGACGCGGAAGATTTAGATCTATGATTACTACGACAGTTGTGAGTAAGAATGGGAGAATGAAAGCACAGCGACACTCACTGGGAGAGATTCAGACGTAAGTCGCTCCAGCAGCGGGTGGCGATGTTTCAAGTATTTTTTATCATGTTACCACCCCCAATTTACCAGTAACTTTTTTAAATATATATTTTTTTTGATTTGTAATATTATGTGCTTTTGTATTTCTTAGTAACGTCTCACTTATAGTTTTACGTTTTTTGTTGATGTCCAAAATTATGTCTTGTATTTGCAATTGTTTTTTATGTTTAACATGTCAAGCGTTTTAGAGCATTTCGGTGGATTTTATGCTATACAAACTGTTATTTATTTATTTATTTATTTATATTGCCTTTACTGTGGTTGAGAGTTAGGTTAAGTTTGCGTATTTTGTAGTTAGGTACTTTGTATATAATTTTATTCATACGTTATTTACTATTATTTTAGGATGGGTGCCATGTCTGTATACCGAGAAAAGAGACACAAAATCATTTATTGGCACCTTTACACCGAAAGAGAAGCCGGGACCAAAGAATGTACCAACTTCAATATTTACAACACTCAGTGGTCCATGTGGAACATGTATACCTGTAAAGTTTCAGACCCGTGGCACCACTTAAACATAACCAACACATGCGCCTAGGCAATGTCTAAATTGGGGCATAATACAATTGAATGTTCAGTACAATCGGGTGTCATTGGATCATTTGGTGTATTAGCTTAGCAACCGTTCCTTCCCTTAAACAAAAGTTAGATTCACGCATCTGACCAGATATATATCAAATTTCAAAATGGGCATTGGCTGCATCGAAAACGCCATTTCCTAGGGCTGAAATACGTTGATAAAAACTATAATTGCATTTTAATTTCAATTTCATGTAGTTGCATAGCAACCGTTACCAGGGAGTGACCGTGTGACAATGTATTTCGATCGTAAAATACTCAGTGGTCCATGGGGAACGTACATGTAAAGTTTCAGACATGTGACACAACTTTATCATAACCAATACATTGCGCCTAAACACAGTCTACAATAAATCAAAAATAACACTGGGAGCCAAGGGTCATTGTGTCGATCGTTGTGGGGAGCCAGGGTTCAAAGGGTTAAAGATGGATTATCTCTTCATATAATAACTTTGAAATAGTTTCGTGGTTATAAAATAATAAATATGCATTGAAGACCCCTGGCTGGAAACGCTTCTATCAATTGTTATTGATTTTAATTCAAATATTTCATTATAAAATGAGATGATTAAATGGGACACTTTATTGTTTTATTTTTAGAACAGACCATTCAGGTGATACCATATAGCGATAGAGATCATTAGGTTGTTCCCGTAGCTACGATCCGAACGTCAAATGCCCCAGATTTTATTGTTTGATTCCATAGTTGTAAGCGATAATAAGTCTAATTTACGTTTATTTGTGACAAAATTACACAATCAAATTTCTCGTCTCTGTTAACAGAAACAATCGTAGCTGAACAACCACACGTTTTTAGACTAGAAAATATTCGAAATATAATATAATCAATATTAATCAATAGAAGCATTTCTGTATCAGGGGTCTTCGATTCATATCTAATATTTTAGAGATAGAGCATCTTTAAGAAACCTTGCATGATTACATATTACTGTCAAAACATCCCTGAAATCTTATTGGTGAGCTAGCTAATCCGCGATTGCACATCGGTAATTGAATTAACAACAAAGGCTACCATTATGCTGAGGATAATTAATTACCACCTGTCTCGGATTCACCAAGCAGTACCTGTAAATGACGAAATACCAAGCTGAAATTTTCGCGATCGCCGCACTGTTTTCTATAGATTCACACTCGTTATGTCATCAAAACTCAAATAAAATGTTGCATTATTTTATTTTATTTCTTCATTATACAGCACAAAATATGCTTTAAATGTCAAGTTCGGCCTTATATTCTCTCAACTTGGTTCAGCTTGGTATTTCGATGTTCCGGGCGTTAGTCACGCTGAAGGGGTCACTCTCACCAAAAATAGTGCTGAAGGGTACACAGGATTTTAAAATGTGCTGAAGGGTACGCAGGTTTTGAAATCTCATTTTAAATGACATTTAGTATTCGTATCTGCCATGATTTCTGTTAGAGAATGATCAGACTTTCAGAAATACAGTTTTAGAAACGGTGTTAGTGCCGATCACAAACCCTGTGTACTTTTTTTGGTGAGAGTGACCCCTTCAGTGTTAGGCACTGTTAGTCGTTATTTGAACAGGAGGTACCATAAATATTTATAATCAGCTAATCAGTCATGCACTCCTTGAATTTAACTGTTATAGTTATATTCAAATATAATAGGTAAATATGAATAATGCAGAATATTGTCGGTTTGTGAATTTGATACAAGAGGTATAACCCAACATCATATTTAAAAAAAAAAATATTATAAACAGTCTGACGGCATCATACTAAAAAGTGTAAATCGCTACCAGTACCAATAATACCATGTTTATGTGATGAAATAACATCATTACCGGTAGACATTTATCAATCCATCTGAAAAATAGTCATGATGGCACATGATAAGGATGTGCCATAGTATGGGATTAGATATCTTGTAGCAGAGTTACTGGACATATTAAAGTCCCAAAAATAAGCTTTTAATCGAATTTATAAATCGCTATCCTAATATAGAGCCTCACAAGTTATGAAAACTTTACCAAATGGCTGGAAAAACATATCTCAAATAAAAGCACTAAACACAAAACACCATATATGGCAAATTTTGGTACGCCGAAAAAACATCACAACTTTTGTACCCTGTTGTTACGTCGGGCTCATTGGTTACAAATTAGAAAACATTTTTCACCACTACTATTAGCGACGAGTGACTCATCGACGCCATCCATATCGCCATTTTGTTTCTAAGCATCGTGTGAAGAGAACCTGTGTTCTGAAAATAGGTGCATGTATTCTGACATTCTATTTGTTGCCATACACCGGTCTTTCCAACTACCGATTGAACAAGTATAGAAAACAAAATAGCGATATGGATGGCAGACCACATCCCTCATCTGATCAGTACCAAACTTCATATGGATCTTTGGGGTGACCTCTAGATGGGAGCTTACCATTTTTCCGAATTCTGTTAAAAAACATTGTTGCCTGTGGCCATCTTTTTTACTCTTGAAGCGATGTTTTGTAAACTTTTCATTGAGACTGGTATAAGCAATTTGTAACATGCTCTTAATATAGATACCATCACTTTGAATTAAACAGCAAGAGGTAATTATTAAATTGTTTTTACTGTTAATCCCCCTTGTTTGGATTATTATGGATGCATGCAGTCATTGTAACAATGCATATTAATGGCGACATTGTATACCACAAATTTATGATGTCAGTGTTTTATGACCAGCGAGTATATATATGACAACAGGTTTTTCAGCCGAATGTGAATGGCAAAGGATTAATTTGTGGCTTGTTGTCAGCAAGGATACAATGCGAAATAATATGTATGCTTTGATGACAGATACGTGTAGTTTGATGACTGTGTAGCAATATTAAACGTAGTTTCTGGGTGTTGCTTAGATATTTATTGCTACTTGGTGGATTGCGCTCCAAAATACACCAATTAATATTCGCTTTTGAATTTTAACTGGTATCGAAATAGGTTGATAAATACTTTCTACGAGCATTATTGAAGTCATAAAAACTACAACTTTGAACACGATGTTTGGGTCCCAAACAAAAAGAGCTACTGCATGGCATGGAACAGGAAAGAGCGTTCCGTGTTAGTCTATTCCTGACATGTTAGAAATAAAGAATGTTTGTTTCACTTTTGTGCGAAAAATTGAAAACAGCTGGAAAATGGCGGTGAACATCAAACTTATTTTTAGAGCATATGAAGCCGGTATATAAATATTTAATTTATTGGTCAACCTACGATATAGCTCATTCCAAATTATGTAGACAGAATTTGGAAGCTCGATTGAGCCATGTCCATTCAATAATACTAACTTGCTTTACTAGATCATTTTACCTGCGTCTGTGGTTAATTTTTACAGTGTATAACAAACATAAAAAAAACGAGAATATCCTTCAATTTCTGCAATTATATCGTCAATTAAATTTGGCAAATATTTTGTGAAATTTGGCAACAAATAATTTCATTTGGAAAAACCATTGGCAAGAGAAAATTTTCGTCCAGCGCCATCCCTGGGCGTAAGATAATTGACAGCGAAGTTCCTTCATATCTAGCTGAATTATTACACCCTACAGTTGGCGATATCCCATCAGGAACCCACTGATATACACCAAATACATCATGTAAACATGTAAACCTGCTGCTGATGATATCAAAAATTTGAACCCAAAGGGTCCTGAACCAACCCAGGATGAAATCATTGCTAACAAGTACAAGAATCTATCTGACAATGAACAGATTTTAACACCCCCCTCCTCATAGTATAACACAGACCACCCACAGAATGATCATTTTGCACTGCAGACTTTGCAATAATTGCAGTGATCTAAACTTTGACAAATATGAAAATTATATCGCTGCTCACCCAGGCTGTTCCTGTGATAATCCATGTGAAGATGCAACAAATTACTGTGTCCAGTGTACAGTAATGCTGAGTTTTCCGATGAATGGCAACAAGCCATATTTCTGACTCAATCCTGAAAAGTTACCCATAATTCTGAGGTTGTTAAAGAGTCGATTATATAGGGCATTACATATATTGACTTCAGAGTGTGAATGTGGAAACAAATTAGATGACCGGAACAAAGCGATGGTCTCTGTCACTGATATCCTTTTTAGCTAAACTTTCTTTTTAGCTATCAAGTTTGAACTTGAATATTTAATTTCCAGAATCAATAGCCTAATAATCAAAGTTAGTAAATTTATGGGAATCAATGGCCATAATAAAACTTTTTAGTCAAGTTTGAGCTATTGCCATGGGTTGGTATCTGCCATCCGTCCGTGTGTGCGTCTGTCAACAATTTCCTTTAGCACACCCTACAGGTCACCAAACTTCATATCATATGGATCTTCAAGGTAACCTCTAGATGGGAGCCTCCCATATTTTCTGAAATTCGTTAAAAAACATAGCCGCCAGCAGTCATAATGGATTTCAAATTTGATCCAGCAGTAGCCATCAAATTTAACTTTCCGTATTCCTAATTGCTCCATTGACTGTAAGACATGAAATCACCCATCTCCAAATTGAGCTACATTGTCATTGACACTTTCATTACTTTCTCTAATCTGCCAGAAACTACGTTCACAGCCACAGCTATATTAGAAGCCACGCTATCCTGTATTTATAATCATTTACCTCTGTATGGACAGTATGCATTGTATGTCAATTGACATTGTGGACACCCGGGGCATCGTTCTCCAACCCAACACCTTAACTTACAAGCTTCCTGTACAAGACCATCATATATTCACTAGCAGCTGTTTCCCCAGGAGAGAGGGGGCTCCCATATGTTCCATAACTTGTGTCCCAATCCCCTGTGAACTCACACTTCTATCAGTATTTGTAATTCATAACTGTTATGTAATCTATGTTTACTTCGGTCACAATAAATATGAACAACAAAATGCATGTGACCATAATTCTAAATGTCTGGGATATGCTGCCCAGTAATTATCAAGAGCATCTGTTCCTAAAGCTTATTTTCCTAGAAACTACTTGCAGTTAAAAACTCATTTTCCCAGAAGTCATTTGCAGTGGTGAGTTGATCATAAATATGAACTAGTCTCTTCCCTATAAAACTCATTTTTTCCAGAACTCACCTGCTGAGTTAAAGTGGTATGCTTACTCAACCTTGGACAGAATGAAACAAGTATATTTATTGGAATTAAATCTGAGTATACCACACACAGATTGCTTATTTCGGATTTATAGTCATTTCAGCTAATGTCCCTATTAAATAAAAACATCATCAGTTTTATGGGTGGAGACCGCAGAGGGTTATCTTCTTTGGGAAATCACTCGACGGCATGTACATGTAGAAGCCACTGTCTGCCAATTCGAACTGATAACCCCTGTGCGTGGAAGTCGATTGAATTTGGGTACGACAATATGAAGTTTGTTTTCCCTTGATCAAAGTAGATATACAACAAGTCTGAGTTTAGTGTGCCTGTTATTTGCAATGTGGAATGAGGTCCACAGAGGGTGAATTTAGTGACGCTACACTGCATAGGGGGCTAGCATCACCAAATTCACCCTCTGGGTTCCTCATTTTGCTTAGGCCTCAACTGCTTTGGGAGACCTGGGATCAGATTGAAGTTCCCCTCTATTAGCTTCTGACAATCTTCCACTAGTTCAACCCTTTCATGACAGGAGATGCGCTTGCGCAGCATTAACTCGTTTAAAAAATTTTGGGGTGGTTGAATTTGTTTTGGGTATGCTTAAGCATGCTATAGAGCATTTAAAAACAAACTGGATAAGTCCTTAGGGGCATGTTATAACTCAAAACTATCACCAAGTATTCATAGTAATAATTTTGATGCCCATGAAAAACGTAACATTCCCTGGCACTAAACCTACAAAATAAGCCTGGCACTGAAAGAGTTAAATATCCTGTGCCAGTGCATTCTCTTATATATGCAAGTCTCCTATTGGGAGCCTCGCATATATAAGGGAATGCACTGGCTTACAAGGTCAAGGTAAATATTGTTAGGCCAATGTATTCTCTTATATATGCGAGGCTCCCTATGAGAGACTCGCATATATGAGAATGCATTGGCACAGTGTTTTCGCAAAATTTCAGGAAGCTGCAGTCATGGAAGGGTTAAATATTACTAGATTTAGACTGACCTATAGCTAATAATAATAATTGTGTAGTTAATTTCGTCCTAAGCCATTCAGAAAATTATTATCAGGCTTGTAGATGGTTCTGATTTCCAACACTGGGGCACATCAATTTTTTTTCTCTCTAAAATTTAAATATCTAGAAATGAAACTTGGGAGTTCGTGCTTGACTACATAGATTTTACAATGACCAGTAGTGACATTTGTTTATTCTGACGCTTCATTTTAATTATTAGTATTTTTGAGATAAGCAAATCTATAAATAAATGTTCGAACCAGGGTTTTCAGAGACCTTATGACTCATCATTCTAAGAAGTTAGCTTTTGTTCATTTAAAAGGATATTGGATATTTTATCATTTTTTTGGGTGTATATCCTGCTTCGAATTGTCATCTGAGTTTCTAAGATTTATTCCAAGGTATTTTAAGTCCAATCATGTTTAGAAATCTGAAGACGTGTATACTTGGTTGCTTGTCTGTGCACAAGTATTTTACAAGTGAGTAGTATATTTGAAAACAAAGTAGTTTATTTGGTTTGTTTTCATTCAGTTTTCTGGACATGTGGTTTGTTGTAATTTTTGTGCTTCATAATGGGAAATTGACAAATTAATATTGAGGTTGGGGCCATACTAAATGGTGTGCACACTGTGACATGTGTTACGTGCATATGACAAATTGAAAATCATTGGAAATTTAATTACATGTATCTAGACAGGTGGTGCCCAGGATCCAGAGCTGTTTTGATACTTTTACATTTTTTGGCAACCAAACTCTGGAAGCTCAAATTACCCCAAAGTCTTTATAGTACTATAGGATAGTATTTATTAATTCTGAGTTTTCTACATTTTCAAGTTATTTTCCATAAGTCAACAGCATGCGATGCAAGTTGATATACATGTAGATCCTTTATTTGCACAATCAAGTGTCCAGTAAAAATATTTTACCATCCTAATTTAACCCTTTCGTGATGGGAACTCAGTCATCGAAATTGGCCATGGCAATAAGCAATACTGTGGGAAATTCCGTGGCAACATTTGGAACATAAAATGCCATATCGATATATTGCCTGGGGGGCATTTTTCCTCAATTCGAGGGCTGGGAGCTGCGCTGGTGTGACATTAAAGATCATATGCCCAAAGGGAGCCTCGCATATTTAAGAGAATACACTAGCTTACAAGGTCAAGGTAAATATTGTTACTTGTTGGCCAATATATTCTCTTATATATGCAAGGCTCCCTATGGCAGAATGCATTGGCACAGTGTTTTCGCAAAATTTCATGAAGCTCCAATCACGGAAGCGTTAAAATGAAAGCCTTTATATGTACACTTTAAAACCTAATTTATTCATGATCAGGAAAACTAGTATGTTGCAATTTCATGATTGAAAAAAGGTCTTAATATGTTGATTATGTTCCCTCGTTTATTTACAATTGGCCCTTTGTTACTGTTATGAACCTGGTCATGACTGATCATGATTCATGAGATTTAGTGTGACATTTTATTGTGTGTAATTTATTTTCAACCCTATTATGCATAATTATTGCCTATTCATATGGAAATTAAGCAATAATAAAAGCCTAAACATTATGTATCATATTTATGAAGAGAAAAGGAAGTGCTTTCACCGAGAGTTGGGACAGAAATTGACACAAAGGATTTACATTATATTGGAACAACACAATGCACTTCCTTTGAAATTGTTTATCTGATTACTGGTACTGGCATATATAAATCAGATTTATGAAGGCATGGACTCAGTATGAGTGTTCATTGCTTCAAATATGCTTGCTTCAGTGAGAGTGAACAAATTATCATTTCTTAATGAAATGGCCAAGTGTCAATCAGAATGGCACAATAAGGTATCCCTCAACTCAAATTAAGCTTGAAAATTGGTCCCGATTTCGCCCATGTCGAGGTTCGAACTTGCGCCAACATTGCCTAGCCCAGACTGCGATGATCTTATCCATGATCTAACCGCCTCTCTATGCTGACATCCTGGAAAAGGAAGCCCTTTCACCGAGAGTTGGGAAGTGTATCAATCTGAACATGGGTTTGAATATTGATACAGAATGTATCTACCATTATATTGGGGCAACATAATGCACTTCCTCCAAAATTGTATCTGTGACCATATGATTACTGGTACTGGTGTATATAGAGGATCTACAACGAGTCCCCAGTTTATAGCAAAATTTACAAAATTAGTCGAGTAAATTACATGTACATGTAGGTCTGCGAAAGAGTTGTTAATACTATTTATTACCTGATCAATTCAATACCTCCTTAAAACTTACTTTTAATCATTATGTGATTACTCAGATCCAAGAGACACCACCCCCACCAGTGACAGCCCTGCCACTACCGTATCAATTGTCTATGCACTACGGAGAACACTCTCTTACGGCATGGGATATTTAAGCGACAACACATGAGTGGGGTATGATCTGAGCTTTAATGTGACATTATATACAAGCTTGTCCTGCAGATAGCCCAAATGCACTTAACCAATTTATAGCAGAGCCTCAGCTCTGACGAGAAGCCAACGCAGAGAAACGCTGAAGAAATACTGCTGTACAGCGCAGGGCATTATGAGCATGGCCCGACGAGCTACGGTACGATTCGGAACAAACGCCTAAGAAGTGCTATGAGGCGCCCTAAGCATTAAGCACACACGGCCAACAGGGAGAAGCCCAACGAGTGCGACGCAGGAAAGGCAGGAGAGACCACTGGACAGCCCAACTCCCTGTGGCTAAGCACCAGCCTGTTAAGATCACACTCAGGCACTACAGCTCGAGAGCACTCTCGAATAAGCATAAGATGACTGCGCAGTCATAGACATACTAGGTTACTATATCGATAAGCCACCCATCAAAGTTACCAGACAGGTTATAACGCTAGGCGACACGCACACTACCACTATCTGCAGAAAACCGCCATGTAGGATGCACAGCACTCCCCCAAACCAGGAGCTCCATGCCCAATTACATCAATGAAACAGTTAATCGACTGGGAAAACCAGAGTGTCAGATGTCAAGAAGGTCTCCAAGGCGCCCTGGAGACTATTCAAATAGATATCGTTGCCGACGGGGGAGAGATGGATACCATCGGAACAATACATGCCCTTATCAGTACGGCAAATGTCGGGGTGTTTGATGCCACGACCCCCGTGATGCAAGACGAAACCCAACATGCATTTGTTGAAGTCACGGCGCTGGCGAGCACCAATACTCTGGCGATGTGCATTGTGCCAATAGCGGCGCAGGAATACGTGCGACCAAATAAGGGTGCAGGAGGGTAAAGTTTGTTGCACATAAGAAAGCTCCTGTTTGACATTGGCACGTAATTCACAGTACCCACCGGCTGTGATGTCGTTGGAGCCAAGCTGTAAGACGATGTGGGCAGGATGTCAAGACTGCGAGCAAGCGGCGAGTTCCCGGTCAAACATGGCGTGGAAATCGACCCAGTGCATACCACGAGTGCCGATCCATCGAACAAAAGCGCCGCGACTGGACAGCTGGAGATGTTGACTAACAGGACGCCGCACAGCATGCTGGTGAGCCCAGTAGACATGGGAAGATCCCAAGAACCAGATAATTGCTACTGAAACGAGACTAAGCAGATGGTGAGCAGATGTATCGGAGGGAGGGATCGCGACACGTAGGATTTAAGAATGACTTACTTTTTCAGTCACCGGAACGAGGCAGCATTCTGGGTGGATGTAAAATGCGGACTTTAAGTTCTGCTGAAACGGAACGGATCATAACGAAAACCGGAATGTCTGCCGGATGACATGGATCGGAAAACCACATAAATCACCCCAAACCTTATCGGCCCTGGGTGGAATAAATGGGAAGTGAAACTAAAAGTGGCTTCTGCAATGACATTTCACATAACTATGTGTTGTTTGCCCTCGTAAAGAAATAGTCCCAGATAAATAAGAGTCTTTGACTTATTTAATGGTGTAAATTTAAAGGCCCACTTAATTTTCGAGTCACCGATAATTTGTTTTATTGACTTGATATACGGTTTTAATAACAATCTATGCCATAAAATATGATTAAAATAGTATAATGCATCACCATTTGAAACATCTGTGTCTCAGAAGATGCCGATAGAGAAAACAGCTGAAATCATGGAAAGATTACCCCCCTTTGTAGAGCTGGGGCGGTTAACCACCAACTATGGCCGTGACCGGTCACGGATTTGCTGTGGTCGGTTAACCGTAACATCACTATTATAGTGTATGATCACTGTGATGGTCAGCTATAACTGGCTATAAGAGGGTTAATCTGTCTCCGTCAATTAAAATGAATCCGAGATTGACGGAACAACATCAAACGCGGTGTGTCGGCTCTTTGAAGGCTACATTTAACAGCCTGCCGACGTCAAAACGGAACATCAAAGGGTCAGCACACGTGTGATCTTACAACATTGTCACATCGCATGACTCGTATTCAGTGCCACGCCGGCATCGATGGCATGTCGTTTTCACTTTGATATGAAGCCGATGGAGTTGTCTGCTTGGGTCAATCGGGTGGGCGTTGATAACATGTCACTCACGGGAAGGGTGCTAATTAGCTAATTAAGAATAAATAATAATTGTTCGCCCACCCAGCTACCGGAAATTGCGGAATAATCAATAAAATATTCCGGAATGTATATTAAACCTTTCTAGTCGTCACTTCCGTGTCGGTGTGTTCAGCTTCCCGCCCGATCACATATCCCAATGGCGATGGAGTAATTTTACAAGGACAATAAATGAACACAACACAGCCTCACAGGGGAATGACATTGTATATTTATTTTATTCAGTAATAAATTGAAGATGTGTACTTAATTAGATATGTGATTATGTGTGTCATGGGTGACAACTTCTTTGTATAATGGGCAGGAGCCGTTCTCAAACTTACCATGTCAGTGAGCATCACAATCATCGCCGTTCTGCATACTGGGCTTACCCACCCATAATAGTACCTATAATATGTGGTTAACCGGTTAATCGCGGTTTTTTGCCGTTCATAACCGGTCACGAAAAACCCATAACCGTCCCAGCTCTACCCCTTTGGCTCCCAGAATGCAACAAAATTCAAACTAAAGATGAATTTTCAATGGAAGGGGAATAACTCTATCTTTAAGATATAGAGTTATTCCACCTCCATTGAAAATAATATACATTTTCTATATGTACCCATACCATGTATGGTTCACATAATGCCAAGGTCCGGATCAACCATCCGTCATTCATCCATCCGTCTGTCCATCTGTCTGTCCGTCTGTCCGTAGACACTTGCTATCCGACACGATTACTCGAGTATTTTTTATCGGATCCTGTTCAATTTTATGTGCATGTTTATGATGACACACCCCTCACCTGTATCGATCTTTGGTATTGATTGGTTTAGAAATGATTAACACTTTCCAGCCATGCATGGTCATGTTCTATCCGATGCCATCACTTAAGTATTTTTTGTCCGATTTTTGTGTTCATATTGTATATATAGGTTCATGATGACACACCCCTCAGCTGTATAGTTTTTGGTATCGATTGGTTGAACGGTTTAGAAAATAATTAACCCTACACACAAATGCTATCTGATGCATCTAAGTCAAACAGTTTTCTTCTGATCTGCCTCATATTTCTTACCTAAGTTTGTATTATCACGTTCTTCATCTGTGTGGATTTTGGTATTGGCTAGTTAACCCTTTCCACTATTGTTTTTAAATAGAATTCATCCAAGCTGTGATGACTTAAATATTATTCATCTGATCGACTCAAAATTTGGTACATGTGGTCCTCACCCCAAAATACAGATCAAGTTTGATTTTGGGTTTGATCCGATATATTTTATCAGAGTTATGGCCCTTTATAATTCAAGTAACTGATAATGTAATTACATGTAATACACTGTGAATTTTAAGAGAAAGTCACATTTACACAGAGAAGTGATTTATTATCTTCTATATCTATATTTGCGAATGTCTGTCTGTCTGTCTGTCTGTCTGTCTGTGTTCTATAGAAATTCACAGGGGACCATCTAGATGATGCCAAAGGGGTCTACTAGGAGTAGCTTTTTACGAGAAAGATAATGGTCGGGGTTAGAATTTTCTAAAGTGACGCCGTTGTTGTCAGGGGCAGAAAAGGGGGAGGGGCAGAAAAACAATTTGTAGCCGATTGCCACCAAACTTATATATAATCATCCCCATAATATGAGGAATCTAATGGCGTGGTTTAAATATGGCAAAAGTCGCGCCGTTCGCGTCAGGGGTGCCCGGAAGGGGGGGCAGATTTTTTTTTCTGTCGCCGATTGCCACGAAACTTACATATAATCATCCCCATGATATGAAGAATCCAACGGTGTGGTTTAAATATGTCAACAGTGGCGTCGTTTGAGTCAGGGATGAACGGAAGGGAAGAGGGGCACCAAAATTGATAAAACTAATTTTAGCGCCGATTTCCACCAAATTGATATATATTTTTCTTCATCATAGGGAAGGAATCTAATTGTGCGATTTAACAACGCCAAATTGTTGTTTTTGGATGAGAGATTGGGAGGGGTTGGGCACTAAATTTGATAATAAGACGCCGATTGCCACCACACTTATACAAAACCATCCCCATGGTATGAGGAGTCTAATGGTGTGGCTTTTATCTGTCAAATGTGGCATCAATCGAGTCAGGGGTGCATTGAAGGGGACGGGGGCACCAAAATTGATGCACAATTTTTTTAGCGCCAATTTCCACCAAATTGATACACGTTCTTATCCATTATACGAGGAATCTAATCGTGATTTAAAGACGCCATATTGGTGCTGTTTGGGTGAGAGATGGAGAGGGGAGGGATTTGCACCAAATTTGATATAAAAATTGTTTAGTCGCCGATTATCACCAAACTTATAAACAATCATCTCCATGATATCAGGAGGGTAATCGTGTGGTTTAAGGATGTCACAAGTGGGGCCATTCGAGTCAGTTGTGTATAGAGATGAGAGGGACACAAAACAAAAAATTATATGTATATGTTTAGTGCCGATTTCCACCAGATTGATACATATTCTTCTCCGGGATACGAGGAATCTTATCGTGTGGTTTAGATACACCAAAATGGTGCCCTATGGGTGAGAGATATGGGGACCTTAAATTTGATACGAATTTGTATACTCGCCAATTTTCACCAATTTCATATATATGCATCTCTAATCTCTAATGAGTCTTAGTGTGTGCAGCTTGAGTCCGAAATAGGGACGGGAGGGTCACCAAAACTGATACAAAATATTTTTAGTACCAATTACCATCAAATTCAGACACGTTCTTCTCAAATGATACAAGAAATAAAATCGTGCTGTCTGTCTGTCTTTTTGTCTGTCTGTGTGCGTTCTATATATAACTTCACGCGGTACAATCGAGATGGCACCAAGGCGTTCTAAGAGGGGTATTTTTTTACAAGGAAGATAATGGTGCAGGTTAAAAAAAATTTAAATGACGCTGTTGGTGGGAGGGTAAATTTAAAAAATATGGTGAAATAGTTTTGTCGCTGATTTCCACCAAACGAATACATAATCACCTTCACAATATGGCGTTGTTCGAGTCAGCGTTGCATCAACAATTGATTTAATAAACAAATTCCACCAAATTCATACACGTTTTTCTCTAATGATATACCATGAATTAAATCACATTTGGTGTCGTTTGCGTCACGGATGGCGTATATGCACTATCATTAATAAGATTGCTATTCGCCGATATCCACATATAAGTTATATACAGTCACCAGGCCATCTCCATATCATTTTAAGTAGTTGGGCGTTCACATTTCATAATCCCGACATATGGTGACCCACATAAGTCACTTGAACAATTATATCTTCTTAACAGTCATATTTATATGGGAATGGCAATCAAGGCATTCACACAATGAGCTAGCAAAAAGAGATAACTAGAAGAAGCATTAAACGTATATTTATCATTCTATTGAAGAGATACATATATTCGTGCAAACTGAGAGACCTCGAACCGTTAGAGATATAATAACAAAATTTAGTCTGTTCCATTCAATACAGTTTCCACAAAAAGTTACAATTTGTCAAGAGATATGGAAGGCCTGTTCAAAAATAGTGGTCAAAGTGTGCAGTCAAATATAGTTTCTGTTGATGTACAAGAAAATGCAGTTAGTAGCACAAGACTTTTCGGGCTCCTACCAATACTGACATCTGACAAGGGTTTTAGAACAGACTCATCGACTGACATAAACAACTCAAAATCTCGCTCTGTGCCTGGCACATGTAGCTGATATATTGGGCAGCAACATTTCGTTTAAACTAAGAATATTTAGTCAATATATAGCACCATGAACAGAGGAGCACCTGGAAATTTCTTTGAAACATCTGTATCTTTATGGAGATATGAGAGCCAGGTGTCCTCGAGATCTTAGTCCAACCCACTACATTGATTGATACATCTCAATATGTAAAAACAATTATCATCTTTTATCGAACTAATGTGTTTATGATGTTCATGTATCATATTATAACGTCTAATGTATACGCAGTTGTAAATAAATAAATACCTCATTATTGGTGGAACGGATTAATCGCGATAAACAGAATGACAATTGACAAGGTGAGCCACTACTTATATTCCATGACTGTAATAATCATGTATTGTGATGCTATTTGAATATACAATTTATGAGAAAACGTATAACACTTTAAGCAAGAGCATTCTCTATTCCCAACAAATATCCACAGCATACATTAACCTGGGCAACGCCGGGTAACCCTGCTAGTATTCTATATTTAGCTATATATATGTACAGTTTATTGACATGGCCAGCTAGCAGCACTTGGTTACATACATTGCAGTACAGACTCTGTATCTTATCTTAGAATAAAATTAACCCACCCATTCCGTAGTTCCATCATATGGTGTCATTGAAAATTATTAACCCTCTCCACACATCATATGGTTTTGATGCTTTTCATTTGATCATTCTCCGATTCTATGTCCAGGTTGATGGTGATCCACTTTTAACTTGCATGGATTTTGTGATTAAAATTAGCCCATTCCATAGACACATGATAGCCGATAGGCAGATATTAAATTATTCCTTTCACTTTGAAATATTTGTTCAAACTATATAAATAGTCACAAACATCAATTTAGCATATGGAATGTAAACAGACGACCAGCCAGAAGTCAAAGGTCACGTTTTTTCAACAATAATACATTTGTGTCTACCTGGCACTATATCCTGTTATACATGTACATTGACCGTTGTATATCATTATTAGCTCAACTTGATGAATTTTTGTTGGAGCTATTGCCATGGGTTAGCATCTGTCATCCATGTGTCCATCTGTCCATCAACAATTTCCTTTGGCACACCCTGCAGGCCACATCCCTCATCCTATCATCACCAAGCTTAATAATATGGATCTTCGGTGTGACATCTGAATGGGAGCCATAATATTTTTCCAAAATTTGTTGGAAAGAAAACATGGCTGCAAGCAGTCATTTTGAATTTTAAATTTGAATCCAATGGCATACCCTGCAGCTCACATTTTTTTTTAGAAGTGTTTTGAAAATTTACAGGATGGATGGGAGATATCTAGATGGGAGATATCAAATTTTAACGATTTTCAATGAAAAATATGGCCGCCGGCAACCATCTTGAATTTTACTCTTTGTGACTAAAACCTTTGTCACACCCTACAGACCACATCCCTCATCTGATTACAATTTGCATGACTAAATCCTTCGCCACAGCCTACAAACCACATTCCTCATCCAATCGTCACCAATCATCATATGAATCGTTGGGGTGACCTCTAGATTGGAGCCATCGATTATTTCCGAAATTCATTAAAAATCATGGCCGCCAGCAGCCATCTTTGATTTCAAATTTGAATCCATCAGCACACCCTGCATCCCAAATTTACTGGTGGAATGTTTGAAATGAATATAATTTCATCTACTCAATACAAGGCCTTTACTGTAACTTTGTTTTTATTTCCTTCTTCTTTATCATTCTATTCATTGCTCAGCAAAAAATTAACTCCTTCCTAAGTTGAGCTACAGTGTCATTGATACTTTCATTATAGAATCATATTTATGGCTACAGTGTCATTGATGCTTTCATTATAGAATCACATTTATGGCTACAGTGTCATTGATACTTTCATTATAGAATCACATTTATGCAGGGTTTCCGCCCGGCCGGCTGCGGGTCCGCCGCCCGGACCCATTCCCCCTGCCGACCTTTGCCATGAAATCCCGCTCTTGTATACACAAATAAATGACGTTATTAAAGACTTATTCAGTCTTGTCTGTCTCGGCAGGCTATATATGATATCTAATCCTATTTTCATTAATAATGACCAAATGGAATCGACACAGTCCATATTCAGAAAAAAAAATAACAGCATGAACAAATCATAAATAGTGACACCCACAAATACATGTAGTTCCACGTGATTCCTGCACGTGATTGGAGGGGAATTCCCTATCAAGACAGATATATCATTGGTTCAATTTTCTTCAGAGTATGGGAACATGGATCATAAAAACTGCATCATTTATTATCTTGACGTGAATATTGACGAGGCGTTTGTACTAATTTGTTCATCATTATTCCAACTTGTATAAAACATGTGTATAATTTGAGGCATTAGGAAACACACAAATATCGTATCATTTATAGTAATATAAAATTGCGACTTGGCTTACTGTTGTTTTAGGGCAATGGATCGTTAATTTAGTGGTTGCCTCATTGTCACGAACTGAAGCATGAAAATGCTTGGGCTAATGGCGATCATCATTAAAGAATCTTTGTGCAAAATACACAAGTTCGCGGCTTCGCGTCAATGCCCCATTCAGAGTAAGAGTTTGTCTAATGCTCATTCCCGGACTGGCTTAGATAATCATTCTGATGTGACGTCATCTAGTACAAGTTTGCAAACACGTGCAGTTAACTGCATCACAATAATAGAGATAATCAAAGGTATTATACCGCAGTCATTGAATATCATGCACATGTCCATGATTATTAGTCAGGTCAAGGACGCCCAATGTTTTGCTGCTCTTTTGCAGTTGAATTATCAGATACTAATACATACATGTATAATTTGATATAAATGTGTGAGACAGGGAATAAAATAAAGACACACAGAGACACAGTGAGAATGGGTTTGTTTATTTCTTTTTTTTAATATCGGATTTATCATCTTTTTAGATTTAGTTTGCGCCGGCATTTTGTCTTGTTGCTAACCTGTGAACGCCGTTTGTTTCTCAAAATCCTGATGAAAAATACCCCTCATGACATACCAATCCATAAGTCGCAGGAAGTTTTTAATAAGGGAAATTGGGTCAGAAAGTTGCGACTTATACATCGGCCGGTACGGTAAATGGCAAAATTACAGATAAATCGGTCTTCATATATTTAATTATTTACTGGGTTTCCCCCCCCTATAGCAGTACCGGAGCCATTCCCCCGACCCCTAGCGGAAACCCTGATTTATGGCTACAGTGTCATTGATACTTTCATTATAGAATCATATTTATGGCTACAGTGTCATTGATACTTTCATTATAGAATCATATTTATGGCTACAGTGTCATTGATACTTTCATTATAGAATCATATTTATGGCTACAGTGTCATTGATACTTTCATTATAGAATCATATTTAAGGAGTCACAAGCTCAGTATGAGTGTTCATTGCTTTAAATGTGCTTGCATCAAATAGGGTCTGTCATAAGTATATGTAGATTTAAAAAACAAATTATCAGCTAGTTGAATGAACAACTGTCAGGGAAAATATCCAGGGCTGTTTGATACATGTTAAAGGTATGGGTGTCCAAACTCGAGAAGCTCAAATGTCCCCAAATTCCTAGTGGACCATATTGAGTCAACCTGAATTTTCAAGGCAATTCAACAATATGCTATGTAAATAAAAAATCTGCAATTGCAATAAAGCCATTGTTTGCATGGTCAATTTTGAAATCAGAAATATTATGTCATATTTATAATATATATATCTGACTATCCGTATCTGTGGTTCAGTGTAGAAGCATTATTAAGTTATATTATATCTCATGTAACTTTCTTGCATTTTGATTGGCTGCACACTGCTATACTATTTTACGATAGTACCCCAGTAGGATTCCTACATGCCTACTATTTTTTTTATATTTATAGTAACAAACTCATTTTGTAAAATCGGGTTGCCGCCTGAAGATACGGCAAATCTTAAACTAATACCTTGTACAATACTTATGAAATATTGGTATATCATTAGATTTATTGGTGAATTGTTATGATCTTGCAAATGTCCGATCATATCTAGCCAATGTATTTAATAGTTTGTCCGTTTAGTTGGCAAGCGGCCAGTCCTAATTTTGTAATGCCAGTGGACGTCATTTAAACTTTCCTTTTCCATTTTAATCGAAGTTTAGCAAGTTAACTTCTAAAATTTCCCAAAATGTCTTTGCTAATGACGTATTTATAGAAATATATGCATGAATAATGAAGTGGTGCTGTTAGATGTAACTAATAAAATAGTTATGCTCCCCTGCCATCGTCAAAATATTGCCGTAAATTGTAAAATCTGAGACCGATTTCCAAAATTCACAGTAAATAAAAATGTGACAAAATCAGACACAGTAATTGTGTGAGAATTGGCACCAATGTTTGATATAATATAATAAATAATGAATGTCTTGTCATTGACTATGCCAAAATAGTGGTCCTCATGGAGGTATAGTACACACCCCTGCGCCTCGTGGACTATTCCTCCTCTCGGACCACTATTTTGGCATAGTCAACTCCAAGCCATTCATTGTCTATATAATATGGGGATACATGTATCCTCTGCTGGAAAACAGGTGACCCCAAGTTATCTCTGGACTCTTCCCTGCAACTATAGATTCCCGAGTAAATAAGAGATGATCAGCTGCTTGAGTTTAGTATGTCTGTCATTTGCAGAATGAGGTCCCCAGAGGGTGAATTCAGTGACGCTATCCCACATAGCTGGCTAGCATCACCAAATTCACCCTCTGGGGACCTTATTCTGCTCATCTTCTGGGAAGTATTTATTTGTCTCAAATTAACATTGTTTTTAGTTACTTTTTCCCTTTGGTTTAGTTTCTATATCCCCTAATTTGCAGAAGATAGCATGCATAATCGAGGTGTCTAATGGGTGCACATCACCAACCTCAACTGGGGAACTTCAATCTAATCCTAATAGTAGTTCTCCCATAGCAGTTGAGATCTAAGCAGACTGAGGTCCCCAGAGGGTGAATTTTGTGATGCTAGCCTACTATGCAGGATAGGATAACTAAATTCACCCTCTGGTGACCTCATTCTGCAATATAACAAGCACACTAAGCTAGGGCTTGGTTATCAGCTGCCCCTGGTCACATATGCTGTATGGAAAGATGACACAAACTGATTGAGATTGAAGTCATTGACATGGAATCTTATATAATAGGAAAACCTTTTGTTTGTTAGTTAATTAGCCTAATTAATTTCCTGTCACCCACATCCCACTCACAGTATCTGCTCCATTTCCCCTCGTGTCACCTCCCTTATTATATTTTACGAGTTAATTAACGGCTCTACCTTACTTGGCATTTATCACATAACTCTATTGATATACCATTATTGGTATGGCCCCAGGTCTCTTCACAACAGCTGCTAATATGGATCGTCTATAGTGGAGGTGCGTTATCTGAACTTGATCTCATTGCCAAAGCGATATACACATATTGTGATTTTCTTGCGGAAGTCCACATCTACTTGGCTTCGCAGCTTGAGTCTGTCCTTCCGATTGTGTTCTTACACATGTTGCCTGCTCTATAGTTCTTTTATTGCCTTTGTTGCTTTGAATGGATTATATCATTGGACCAACTTGCTTGTAATATAATGATAGGTAAGAAAAAACTTATTCCACAGATTAATGTTTTCGACTTTAGTTCAGTATTTTAGACAAAATTCACTATTTCTTTGTTGCTATCATAATCATCACAAAAAATGTGAAACCTCCCTTTAAAGGTACTCAATCCGATCAGACACTCCTAAATTATTTTTTCTTTGGCTTCGGGGGTAAAAAATATTTGATTCGAGTTGAGGAACCCACCCGTCAAAGCTCAGAGTGATTAGATATCGATGTTTGAAGTTTGTTAATTTTGGAGATCTGAGCTTTGATGGGTGGGTTCCTTGACTCGAATCAAATATTTTTTACCCCCTAAGCCAAATAAATAGTAATTTATGAACGTCTGATCGGATTGAGTATCTTTAACCCTTTCTATACTGAACGGATTCAGTTATAAAAGAATACATTGGATCGGTCTATTATTCATTTGGAGCCATGTTCTGGTAATAAAAACTGACAACAGACAGATGAAAAGATAATACAAGTGCAGATGGATTTCTATTAATCGGTAGGAATGTTTAGATACTAAGTTTAACAATTTGATATAATTTTTGAACTAAAGTATTATCTGAACATTTCTTGTATTGTCTTTGTGGCTTTGAATAGATTTAATTATGTCATTGGTTCTACAGTAATGCCCTAAATAATCGACTCCTTAACCACAGCAGAATTATGAGTAACTTTTCAGGATTTAGTCGGAAATATGTCTTGTTGCCATCATCGGAAAGCTCTGACCGAGAGCTTTCCGATGAATGGCAACAAGCCATATTTCCGACTAAATCCTGAAAAGTTACCCATAATTCTGCTGTGGTTAAGGAGTCGATTATTTAGAGCATTACTGTTGTTGTATGCAGCATTATGTTAGATCACAAATTAATCATGTGACTGTATGCGATCATGATCAATTCAAAAGTACAAATAAGGTGAAAACTTCCTTTAATTTGGGTTTAAAGTTGTATATTCCTCTATTGTCTTTGTGGCTTTGAATGGATTATGTCATTGGACCTACTTGTATGCAATATAAATAATAAGTAAGAAAATAGCACGTTACAAACTTTTTCATGTGCAGATTACTTTAACTTATGTCACTTTAGTTCAGATTTAAGTATTACGACAAGATGCCTTTTTGTTGCTATCATAATCATCATAAAAGTTCAAATACAATAAATAAAATAAAATAGTTCAACTAAGAGCTGTCCAAATGATGTGTACGTTGTTAAGTGATTCATTGCAATGACTGAAGTGTACTTGGCAAAATAAAAAAAAAAATTGTATTATTGTTTTGGAAATGTTCAGAGTAAATTCAGAGCAAATTTTCAGCCTTAGCAAAAACTTCTAAATTGCTTGCAGTTCTCAGCTCAGAAGTGTTATTTTATACAATTGGGTCTCCCCTAAATAAGAAAAACAGGTTTCATGAAAATTAACCTTGAACCCTGAAAACACATTTAAACTAAGTTCATTTTTATGTTTACTCATACCATAGTATGGTAAACATAGTGTCGTTGCCCGGATTGACCACTCGTCGTTCGTCCGTCTGTCTGTCTGTCTGTCTGTCTGTCCGTCTGTCTGTCCGTAGACACTTTACGAGTAATGCGATAACATTTTCTATCCAATCAAAACCAAATTTTGTATATGGGTTTCACAGCCCAAAATACAGATCAATTTCGAATTTGGGTTTGATCCGAGATTTTGTTACAGAGTTATGGCCCTTTTTCAACTTAGAATTCACGCATTCTGCCATAACTCAATTGGAACCAAATTTGGTATGTGAGTTTCACAGCCCAAATTACAGATCAAGTTCTAATATGGGTTTGATCCGATTAATTTTAAAGGAGTTATGACCCTTTTTCGAAAAATAATTTGAAAAAATAAATTGATTTAAAAAAAATTTACTTTTAACTTTTATAATAATAATAATAATAATAAAAATGTCATTGACATTTGTTTTCATTTAGATATTGATGATTATGATAAAAGTTGATAAAAAGATTTCCAATGTGTCCCTTTAATTTTTTTAAATAATTAAAAAGTTTTTAAGTTAAAAAAATTTGAAAAACTAACACCATTATAACTCTGCCAAGGGTACCCCGAATCACCACACCAAATTTGATTAAATCGGTCCAAAATCTTGTGTTATGTACTGGTAAATCTGTTTGGAGCAACATTAAATCCAATTCACCAATTGCCTTTTGACTACTTAGCTATTGATAAGGCTATATTATTTTCTGATGTCTCTTATGCCAATGTGCAAATAATCTGATAAAGAAGGCTATGGTATCTAATTTAAAATAAAGATTCAACAATAAACATCACATGATATTAACAGTAGACATCTCTGCTGCAGAGTTATATCTTCAGATGGTCTGATATCATTATAATTGTTATTGGTTTAATAGAGATGTCAGTGTTCAACATAAACAATTCCTGTGATATTTTGACAGCTCTGCTATATAATTGATATTAAGGGGTCAGTGGTGAGGTTGTATTCCATGTCCAGGTCATACCTACACATTTAACCCATGGGCTTGCTGGCTGTGGCGGTTTAGCATTACAGATCCTGTACCAGTGCATTCTCTTATATAAATGCCAGTGACCCATAAATTCCAATAATTTGTGTTATGTACATTTGTCTATAATAGTACATAACAGTATACTCTATAATTCAACACCAAAACTCTCATTTATCCGATCATATTAAATATTTATCGCCAAGGGATGGGTTAACATCTGCCGATCATGATCGGCCTCTCGTTTATTGTGAGTTTTATGATCTATGACCCCATGAATAATATATCAAATTCATGCATAATGTCCATGTGAACTGTCTCTCTTCTCTGTATTATGTTGTGCACACTTTAACTATTTTTTATAAAATTATCAATGTCATTAATGGCCCGTTATTACAGGCGACTGATAACATCATGACACCACAAACAAATTATTCACATAAACTTTCTTTTGAAACCTTCCAAGAGGAACGTAGTGTATTCTTTAAACACAAAACATTCTTGCTGAGTAATGTCAAGTCTGGGTGTTGAGCATATGAATAATTCAATAATTTAGCGGACCATGCATTTTGTTTGTATAAAAGACTTGCTTATCTGTTGACTTAGAACCATTGCTGTATTTTGTGCACAAGACACTTCTACTACTTTCTTTTGGATTAAAACCAGATTGATTTGCTGGCAGCTTTTTGGGGTACTTAAAATATTAAATAGTGGGCCAGGGCATGGAAGAGTTATGCTCTCCCATGTCCTGGGTTGAGAGCATGATTGCGTGTATGCATTTTGTCTCTTCTTCCTTTGTTATTCTCTATTCTCAATAAACAAATAAAAAAAAATAAAAAAAAATATATATATTAAATAGGGAACATGGCTTCAAAATGACGTTTATATGTTTTTCATCATATTTTTAAACTTATTTTTAAGAAGCTATATTTTAATTTTAATTCATAGATTATGCAGAAATATTGTAATTATTCCAGTGAATACCAGGAGATGTTTGAAATTTCTGAATTTGTCAGAATTTGTGGAAAAGAAATTTAATTATGATTTTATAATTTAGTCGTATTGTTTTTTTTATAATGCTGTTTTCTACCCTACTTCCTACCAATGTATTTATATCGTATATCCTTTCTCCAAATTTACATATACATAAATCATATTCATGTCGCTTTTAGGTTGAAGTTTAATTTCACCTAGTCCAGGTTTTCTTCGAGGTAAACCAGCTAGTGATATCGGTTGGGACAATGCTGGTCTCCAACCGATTTACTGGTTTACATCAAAGGAAACTTGGACTAAATTCCACCTTGTAAAATCAGTTGTTGTCTCATCACCTATTTTGACCCTTTCAAAGCTACGCTGGTGCAGCATTAAAGATCCTGTGCCAGTGCACTCTCTTATATATGCAAATCGCCGATAGGGAGCCTCACATATATAAGAGAATGTACTGGCTTACAAGGTCAAAGTAAATATTGTTAGGCCAATGTATTCTCTTATATATGCGAGGCTCCCTATGGGAGACTTGCATATATAAGAGAATGCATTGGCATAGGGTTTTCACAAAATTTCAGGAAGCTCCAGTCATGGAAGGGTTAACCTGCGGCTGCAAATTATCATAGAAAGTGGAAATGATATAATTCTTTTAATATATGGGCACAGCATGACATGATCTTCTACAGGTATCTTGATTCAACTTTCACCACATCTCACATACAGTAATGCCCTAAGTATCGACCCCTTAACCACAACAGAATTATGGGTAACTTTTCAGGATTTAGTCGGAAATATGCCTTGTTGCCATTCATCGGAAGGATCTCACTGAGAGCTTTCCGATGAACGGCAACAAGTCATATTTCCGACTAAATCCTGAAAAGTTACCCATAATTCTGCTGTGGTTAAGGGGTCGATTAATTAGGGCATTACTAGGGCCCTGCGAATCTGGTGTTTTCATTTCGAATCGAATCTCGAATCGAATCAGGCAAATGATTCGAAATCGAATCTCGAATCGAACATTGTTACTGAGCCAATCGAGTTCAAATACATAGAACTTTGAAGAAACACATAAAATTGCCTGGCGAAAACCGCCTGGTGATTGTTGATGTAGTGCAACATGCGCAGATTATGCGATTATCTACACACATCTATGCATTTTCTGTGCCTAAGGAATCGTTGAGTACAGATAAAAGCATACATGCATGAGAGAACCAATGTCGATGTACATACAGACAAGCCTTCCGCGTGATGCCTGTTTCATTTTGTTGAATAGCACAGTATTTTTCGCTACAATTGCGATGACTGTGTTGACTGTCACTTGAACTGAAGACTTACTGGACAATGTTCCCAAAAATACTCAGGACTTAGATTCAGATTCGTATTTACGCAAATCAAACAAAGACCTAAAATCTGGCATACATGTGTGTTATGGAATTCCCATGATTCCTGGAATGACACCAGCACACAGCCTTGTATGACAATTTTTTTGTTCACTTATGTCATTCTTACATATTGGGTCAATTAATTACAGACTAGTTGGCGATAACATTACATGTCCTGCCATCAGACATAACATTTACTATGTTATTGGAGTGAATTTTCTTTTCTTGTAAGAGCATTGTGGTCTGTAGAAAGCACGAAAATTTACCTATCACCAAAGATTCGACAAATCCGAATCATGGTAGCCGATTTCGAATCGAATCGAATCAGACAAACGATTTTGAATCGCATCGAATCGATTCGCAGGGGCCTAGGCATTACTGTATAATAAACTATTTATTTTTCTTTCTTTGCAGTTTCAAGGTCCATCATGTTGAAGTGTCCATTCTTGACTCGCATACCACTTGGCTTTGTACACAAGTATGCCCCACAACTGCTCTCCTTGGCCGACACCTGTCCCGTTATGAACCATGTGGTCAAACACAGTACTACCACAAACCAGGAAAGTAAGTACTAACTCATATCAGTCAATGCAGCTTAACCCTTTCAGTGCCAAGTCCGATTTTTGTATCAACCCATATTTCAAATTTATTGATTATAATAATGTGATACATTGATGAAAAGAGCTCTATGGGTTGATACAAAAATCGGACTTGGCACTGAAGGGGTTAAAGATGCATTCTGGATTTCACATCTCCAGTTACAACAACAACATTTGAAATCTGATCTGATATCATTTTCTGCGTTGTTAAGTCTGAGTTTATTGTGCCTGTCATTTGCAGAATGAGTTCCCAGAGGGTGAATTTAGTGACACTATCTGCTTAGCAGGCTAGCATCACTAAATTCATCCTCTGGGGACCCCATTCTGCTTAGGCCCCATCTTCTCTGGAAAGTTTATTTATTATCAAATTTTTATAGAAACTTCTTAACATAGATTCTATTTATTTTTTAGTTGCTCTGTATCCCCAAATTGGCAGATGACACATTGCATAATCGAAGTTCCCATGAGGTGTACATCACAATATTCAACCATTTGGGAATTCTATGTCTCCCATAGCAGATGAGGCCATGCAGAATGAGGTCCCCAGAGTGTGAATTTAGTGATGCTGCCCACTATGTGTGATAGCATCACTAAATTCACCCTCTGGGGACCTCATTCTGACATAATATCATGCTTCTGTATTGTTCTGTTGAAAACGTAATGAAAACCAAATATGACATATAAAATAGACCTATAAATTACCAAAGAATAAATTTATTGTTATTGAGAATTAACAAACAACTTTTTAGTTTCCACCTAAAATATATGAAATAAATGCAAAGACAATAGTTTCTTTTTCTGTAGAACTACTTGTTCCAAACATGTTATTTTATACTCTAGAATCTAAATTAATAGTAAAATAGGTTACATAAAAATTAGACTGGAACCCTGGATATATCTTTAACCTTTATATGGCAGACTATAAACTTGTAAATATACATTGGAATGGTCCATTCATCATCTGTAGTAATGTCCAGATACTATGCACAGATGACCGGCAGATAAACACACATTCATTTGTAGGAATTTTCAATCAGTAAGAACAAACAGCTAAATGTGTTTGTTGAACATCCCTACAAATGAATGACTTGGAATGAAGAGCATGCCCATCTATAAGCATTCAGTTATCATCAAAGGGTTAATAACATAGGCCTGTTTAATGCTTTTTAGCTCACCTGAGACGAAGTCTCCGGTGTAGCTATAGTCATCACTCTTCGTCAGTCCGTCCATCCGTCCGTCCGTCCGTCCATCCGTCAACAATTCTTTGAACATCTTCTTCTGAAGTTCCATTGGACCGAATTGGTTCATATTTGGTGTGGATGTTTCCTAGGTGACTCTCATTCAGATTTGTTCAAATGAGGTCACTGGGTCAAATAGTTGCGAAAGCAGGGCCACAACTCTATTCCTTGATAGTAATTCTTAGAACGACTTCTTTTCCAGAACCATAAGGCCTAATGGGTTCATATTTGGTGTGGATGTTCCCTAGGTGACTCACATTCAGATTTGTTCAAATGAGGTCACCACGTTGATTAGTTGAGAAACCAGGGCCATAACTCTTTCCCGCCATAGTAATTCTTTTAAACATCTTCTTCTCGAATACCATCAGGCCAAATGGGTTCATATTTGGTATGAAGGATCATTGGTTGACTGGGGTTCAGATTTGTTCAAATGAGGTCACTGGGTCAAATGTGGGTGGGGCCAGGGACATAACTCAGATAAAAAAAAATTCAGATTAAACTCTTTAACCAAAAAAGAAAAGAATAGAAAAGAAATGATATATTAAAAAATAAAAGAATATTTAAAAAAACTGTGGAATTGTTTTTTTTTATTAGTATATTTAAAAAAAATTGTATTTAAATCCATGGTCAATTATATATATATATATATTGTTTAACATTTTTTGAAAATTGAAAAACTAATGCCATTACATTTCTGTAGGTTGTGGCCCCTGGCCCTTCACTCAAGTGCACTGCTTCTGCCAACCTGGCCTGGTCTCAAAAATAAAATTTACTCAAATTCTTGACAGAATCATTAATAAGAAGCATTTACTTTGGCTGTAACTGTATATATGCTGGGTATGCCGACACAATCATGTCAATCTTGATATGTTTATAAACATTCCTGCAGATTTGCTAGATGTCATTAATTCCCAATCTCTCATGTATTGTTCATATCAGGACTAATGTCATTTGCAGAATGAGGTCCCCAGAGGGTGAATTTAGTGATGCTATCCCACACAGCGGCCTAGCATCACCAAATTCACCCTCTGGAGACCTCATTCTGCTTAGGCCTCATCTTCTGGGAAGTATCTATAGTATCAAATTAACATTGTTGTTAGTTACATTTCCCTTCTAGGAAGTTTCTATATCCCCTAATTTGCAGAAGATAAATTCATAATTGAGGTGCCCAAGGGTGAACATCACCAAATCAACTGGGGAACTTCAATCTTATCTTAGGTCTGCCATAGCAGTTGGGGGCCCTAGCAGAATGAGCTCCCCAGAGGGTGAATTTAGAGATGCTAGCCCGCTGTGCGGGATAGCATCACTAAATTCACCCTCTGGGGACCTCATTCTGCAAATGACAGACACACTTTCACAATATTTCAAGGCTTGATTGTATAATACATTGTGTTGCTTGAGGCCAGGCATGCACACTGTAGGAACAGACACGCTTTTTGTGATGCTATCCCACACAGTGGGCTAGCATCACCAAATTCACCTTCTGGAGACCTCATTCTGCTTAGGCCTCATCTTCTGGGAAGTATCTACAGTATCAAATTTACATTGTTGTTAGTTAAATTTCCCTTCTAGGAAGTTTCTATATCCCCTAACTTGCAGAAGATAAAATTCATAAATGAGGTGCCCAATGGGTGAATATCACCAACTTCAACTGGGGAACTTAAATCTTATCCTTATCAGATTTGTGAAAATGGGATCACAAAGTCAAATAAGGGCAGAGCCAGAGACTTAACTATTTCACTGCATAGTAATTCTTAAAATATGTTTTGCAAGAACTATTTGGCTTATATAGAATGGAATGTTCTTCCTTGACTGCAATTCAGATTTTTTTTTTAAATGGGGTCACCTGGTCAAATAGGGGCCAAGCGAAGGACATTTTCCCTCTTAATATGCTTCCTTCACAAGGACCATCAGGTCTATTTTACTGATATTTATGATATGTATGAAGGGTTCTTTGGTGTCTGGGATTCTAATTTATTCAGATGGGGTCACCAGGTTAAATAGGGTGGGACCAGGGACATAACTATATGTCTCTATAGTAATTCTTAAAATGTCTTCTCAAGAGAGTTTGGACTATTTAGCTTACATATAGTATGGAGGAATTGGGAGGATCCTTTAGTGACTGAGATTCAGATTTGTTACAATGAGGTCAACCTGTCAAGAAATGGCAGGCTATGGGGAGTTAACACTTTTGTGTCTAATAAAATCATTGAAATACCAAATTCATAAAACATCTACCTTGGAACCACCTGACTGATTGGTCTGACATACATGTATTGTGTTTTGGGTCCATGGATAATTGGGCTTTAAAACATGTCTAAATGGTTTTAGAAAAAGGCGTTTGTGAGATTGGAAATTTCCAACAATTGAGAAAATTTGAGGTGTCGGTTGTGAAATTCCAACCTAAGACTTGGGAATCTGGTGCCCGGTCAGCAGGGGACTTATTGAGCTGGAGGAGGGGGGGGGGGGGGGGGGGGGGTGATCAGTAGTGTACAGTTGGCATTGAGGAATTAGTAAAGAAAGGATTAAAAAGAATTTTATGTGCTTAACAAATTTTATTTATGGCCTTATATACTATCTCGAGGTTTTTTGCCAACTTTGTTGTCAAATGCTTGAATTTACAGTCTTCAATTTAATATCCTTTGTATGTCTAAACACTTGTTGCATAATTTTGTCATTTAACCTTTTCTGTGCTAGGGATATTGAGATGGTCTTTAACATCTAATACAATTTAAAAGATAAGGAAAGCGAGTTTATTTTTGGGTAGGGTCACCTCTAGGATTTTCTAATTCTGTTAATTTCAACTGAGGGCTGATAGCCTGTTTACATAAACAAATAAACATGGCCCATGATCAGGATTGTTTTTAAATTTTCCCTGTGAAAAACAAATTTGGGGGACTACAGAAATGAGCGGTGTCCGTATGTCTGCCCGTCCGTCAGGGCATCCGAAACATTTGTTGTCCAAATGATAACTTGAATAGTATTCGACAGAATTTTATGAAACTTGGTATGTGGCGTTCATATGAGACAATCCCAATCAAGTTCAAACTTGGATCAGGTCCGACCATTTCTGGCTGAGTTATGCCCCTTATCAACTTATAATTTGCTCAATTTTGTTGATTATTTTGTTGTCCAGTTATGATTATCCAATAGCTTTCAAATTTAGTATGTGAAATTATAGGTCAACTTTGAATATGGATCCAGCCAGACCATTTCTGACAGAGTTATGCCCCTTTTTGTAATCGATGATGATTTTTTTTTTGTAGAAATATTTTCTTCATGACCAGAAATGTTAAGTTCTATGTTCTTAAAACAAATACAATGCGCCAAAAATCCACCTCTTTTTATTCTGGTGTCTAATCAAATATGTTACCAACATAGTCAGTTGGAATTAAAATTTGATTCAATGATTGTTCCCAGATTAAAATTGTTCTTTTCTAAAATAGCCACCGGTCAAATAAAGAATCCTTATTTTATTTGGGGGATTTGTGGCCTAGCAGCCTTTTATTTTTGTTGATAATAATTTTTTATTGAAATCAAGAACACGGCATGTTGACAATAAACCAAATAGCTATAACCTTGTGGATGTGGTAGCCCCGTGGTTAGAGTGTCGTACTTGTAATGGTGTTACTCAGGGTTTCCGCCAAGGGGAAATTAATGAGTCCGTATTGGGGAAACACATAACGCGACGGGACGACCATGATTCGAAAATTTTGTTATTTGACACTGAATAGTAGCCATTTCCTTGCACCTGAGTGTCACACAAAGCAATCCAAAGCTACGTATATTACGCAAGTCGATCATTTTCCGTGGGTGCATTAATTCTGTTGATGGATAATTAATCATGTAATTACGCACGTAAGACTGCCGTCTGATTGAAGACTAATGAGATTATATCAAGCTACAACTTACAGTGTTTAAAAATGTATAACTTATAATAATATTCCGACAGGTATAATGAAACTAAACACTAAAAAGCATCTATCCAATACTACCTAGCTGGGAGAATTGAATTAAGTATTTCCTAGAATTTCAAGTAGCTTCCGTGAAAACGAAACTGATTTTTCCATGTATTCTTTCAATCGTAAAACTATGTGTGCGCTGTGATGTCATATATACTGCAGGGTTTGTCTGCAGGAGATATTTATAGCGGCGAAATACGAATGTTAGTGAAATCATTCAAACTCGGAACGCGTAGCTTGTCAATAGTCTGTATTAGTCAAACAACAGTTACTGACGACCGCTGCTGTAGAGTTTTAGCCAACGTGTTATAAAATATAATTGAGTTTTGGCGGGAAATGGGAACATGTGAGCAGTTGTTTGTGTTTGGGGACCCAGGCGGGACAACGAAACTATTATGGACCGTACTTTGACTTTATCTCCATATTGGTGGGGGTATTTTTTTTGTGTTTATCCTTCATGCATGTTATATGGGTCAAATAAATGGTGTTGTCACTATGAATTCCCGCTATAAAGACTGATTTGGGACAGGTTCCGTATTATAACAGTACGATAGCACGGGATCTCGGAGGTAGATACCTCCTTTGGTAGGAGAACCGCCTGTTGGCGTATGTTGATCCCTACTCTGCCTATTAAACTCAGCAATTCGGCATTCTTTGATCAAATTATGTAATCGTACGATAGCACGGGATCTCCGAGCGTGAGTAGTTTCAACCACAGAAATCCCGTGCGAAGTAATATCCGTACTCAGCAGTCCGACATTCTTTGATGTTGCCGCGACATTTATTACACTGTATATAACGTCGCTATTTCAATGCACACCAAACATTACGTTGTAGTTTTGGCGCTTTGATTTCAAAAGGTTACGCTGTACCGGTAAAGTACTATACTCAATTAACCCGTTTTTCACCAGTATTCTGTTCAACCCCCCGAACTCCCGTTGCAGCCGGATTTTTTATGACATATTGCTACTGACTTTTGGTACATGTATGAATCAAAAAGATCATCTGCGAGGGGAATGGGTCCGTGGGACGGACCCGCAGCCGGGCTGGCGGAAACCCTGTGTTACTGCACCGGCGTGAGTTCGTGCCCGGTCGGTGGACTATTGTCTCCACAACAGTGGCTTGGCCAGATTAAGCGGTGTGTGCGCTATATATAGCCACACGCTGTTTCAAATATCGCGCCAGGTTGTGACCCTTGGGCAAGGTCACTTGTACTGTGCTCGCTTCGTCGTACCTAGATGAGAAATAGGGACCTGGTTGTTGGGTAGGTGTAAGCCAAGAGCAATCTTGTGAAGTGCCATTATGGCTGCATGCGTTTTAGGATTGCTCAACATGGCATTTACTCAACAGCTGGGGTAATAATGTGAAGCGCTTAGGGCCCTCGCGAGGATACGCGCTATATAAGCTCGATCATTATCATTATTAGCTCAACTTTACTTTGTAAAGTTTGAGCTATTGCCATGGCTTTGTCGTCCGTCGTCCGTGTGTGTGCGTGCGTAAGGCGTCAACAATACAGGCTACAGGTCGTACCTTTGATCAGATCATTATGAAATTTGTCATAGCTGTTGACATCAACATTTGTACCGGAATTATTCATTTTGGGGTCATTCGGAAAAAAAACATGGCCGCCAGCGGCCATCTTAGATTTCAAAATTCAATCCATTAGCACGGGCTACAGGCCGTACTGTTTGTCTGATCATCATGAAATGTTAATATTGACATGTAGATGGGAACGAGTAATTTTGGGGTCATTCGCCCAAAAACATGGCCGCCAGCAGCCATCTTCGATTTTACTCTTTGCATGACTAAATCCTTTAGCACAGGCTACAGGTCGTACCTTTGGTCAGATCATCATAAAATTAGTCATGGATGTTAACAATGACATGTAGATGGGAACGAGTCATTTTGGGGTCATTCGGACAAAAAACATGGCCGCCAGTGGCCATCTTTGTTTTCAAAATTCAATCCATTAGCACGGGCCAAAGGTCGCATTGTTCGTCTGATCATCATGAAATTTGACATGGATGTTAATATTGACATGTAGATGGGAACGAGTCATTTTGGGGTCATTCGGCCAAAAAACATGGCCGCCAGCAGCCATCTTGGATTTTACTCTTTGTATGACTAAATTCTTTAGCACGGGCTACAGGTCGTACTTTTAGTCTGATCATCATAAAATTTGTCAAGAATGTTAATAATGACATGTAGATGGGAACAAGTCATTTTGGGGTCATTCGACCCAAAAACATGGCCGCCAGCAGCCATCTTGGATTTTACTCTTTGTATGACTAAATCCTTTAGCACGGGCTACAGGTCGTACCTTTAGTCTGATCATCATAAAATTTGTCATGGTTGTTGAAATTGGAATGTAGATGGGAACGAGTCATTTTGGGTTCATTCGGACAAAAAACATGGCCGCTAGCGGCCATCTTGGATTTCAAAATTTAATCCATTAGCACGGGCCACAGGTCGTACTGTTCGTCTGATCATCATGAAATTTGTCATGGATGATAATATTGACATGTAGATGGGAACGAGTAAGTTTGGGGTCATTTGGCCAAAAAACATGGTCGCCAGCAGCCATCTTGGATTTTACTCTTTGTATGACTAAATCCTTTAGCACGGGCTACAGGTTGTACCTTTAGTCTGATCATCATAAAATTTGTTATAAATGTTAATAATGACATGTAGATGGGAACGAGTCATTTTGGGGTCATTCGGACAAAAAACATGGCCGCCAGCGGCCATCTTGGATTAAAAAAATTTAATCCATTAGCATGGGCCACAGGTCATACTGTTCGTCTGATCATCATCAAATTTGTCATGGATGTTAATATTGACATGTAGATGGGAAAGAGTAATTTTGGGGTCATTTGGCCAAAAAACATGGCCGCCAGCAGCCATCTTGGATTTTACTCTTTGTATGACTAAATCCTTTAGCATGGGCTACAGGTTGTACCTTTAGTCTGATCATCATTAAATTGTCATGAATGTTAATAATGACATGTAGATGGGAACGAGTCATTTTAGGGTCATTCGGCCATAAAACATGGCCGCCAGCAGCCATCTTTGATTTTACTCTTTGTATGACTAAATCCTTTAGCACGGGCTACAGGTCGTACCTTTAGTCTGATCATCATAAAATTTGTCATGGCTGTTGAAATTGGAATGTAGATGGGAACGAGTAATTTTTGGGGTCATTTGGCCAAAAAACATGGCCGCCAGCACCATCTTGGATTTTACTCTTTGTATGACTAAATTTTTTAGCACGGGCTACAGGTCGTACCTTTAGTCTGAACGTCATAAAATTTGTCATGGATGTTAATGATGACATGTTGATGGGAACGACTCATTTTGGGGTCATTCGGCTGAAAACATGGCCGCCAGCAGCCATCTTGGATTTTACTTTTCTCTTCATGTCTATAAACTAGTATTAGACATTCAACTTTCCATATTCCTAATCGCTCCATTGACTGTAATACATTAAATTATTCCCTTTCCAAGTTGAGCTACAGTGTCATTGACACTTTCATTATCATTATCATTATCAACTATAGATACATAATATCACATATATTTCACAAATAACATTATAGTAACCATCAGCGTGACTCAGGTGCGCATGGTTGTTTATACCTTAGGTACAGGTGAATGACGTCATATATTTTTTTTCTATATCCATCTGTGATTTTTCAGATCACGCATATGGATTTTGGAGAAATAGTCACGTGACTTCCGATTAGCAATTGATGAATCTAATTCCCGATTTAACCACGCCTACGTAATTACTTCCTAGTTACTGTCGCTATTCGCTAACTCTTACAAGCGCCGATGGCTGTGGTGGCTCATGAGCTAGAGCGAGTGAATGTTGCTATATAATTGTCAGAATCGTTTGGGCATAAAATAAAAAAAACTGAAACAATACTATTACAAAGGAGGGGAAACCATGCAATGTTTTGATATGATTTCGGACTGACTCAATTCATGTTCCGAGATAGATAAGTCTGCACACAATAAAAATTAATAATGTGCCAGACAAAAATTATGCGAAATAATTTCGTCCTAACTCCTAAGTGATTTCTTTTTCTTCGGTGTGAGTGAAATTCACATGGTAACGCTCGTCGGTGCTAGCAAGGATTATGAAGTGAGAAAAAGTATTTGTAAAGGATAATATGTAGGTGCCAATGTTTATACATAGTGAAATTAGCCCTCTGTCAATCTTAATTTCCACACATGTGCCGGTATTTAGCAAGTATTGGCCCTACCCAGCCAGATATGTTAGTTTCTCAAAAGCAATCATAACATGAAATTCAATGACGTCAGAAATCAGTGCATGTGCTAATCAGATTTTGCCACAAAGTGACAACCATTCATCTGAGTTATGCGTCAGATTTTTCTTTGATGTACCGGTGTGACGTCGCACAAAGTAAGCAAAAACAAACTGTTCTTAAAGTATCGCCGGGTAAGCACCCATGTTATTCAACCTGATATATTTGTTTTAATGAAGTTGTAAACTAATGGAAGTCACAACCTGTAATGGATGTGTCAGATTAACACACAGGAAACGAGGCTGGATTTCATTTGATTTTTCACAGGTTTGATCCGCGAAGGCACTTGTAATCGACACAAGAGAAATAATAAAGTTTGTTGTTGCATAATATGACAAAATGAGCTTTAATAACCCGGAAATGATAAACTTATATGCTTTTGGGAAGAAATAAATATTGTTTAAACTGTTAGTACTTCCAACCAACTATCTGCATCCAAGCATCGACTAATAACAATATATTTTGCTCTAATTTTTATTATAGATTTTTAGTCACTATTAAGTTTGACTTTGTACATTCAATGATGACGGTTTATGTAGTCGAATCTCAGTATAGTCTATAATACACATTGTTTAAAGTCATAGTTTTCCATTAGGTTACAAAAATAATGTCAGATAGAACTGCTCCTTCAAATCTAACTTCCCAATGTCTGATTTCTTGATACATTATACATGTTATAAAGGATGAGTAGAATTGTTTGGAACAAGACACTTGCATATACCACATTTGAAATGATAATTACTGAACCTGGTATAATATTGTAGAAGGTTGGATTTCTTTGAGACGTTGTCTACCGAAATGAACGGTGGTGATTTGTTTGCATCATTTTCTGTTTTGTTGTCCCTCTTTGAAACGAAAGTTATTTTAGCAAACTATATCATTTTTAAAAATCGGAAATATATATAAACTAGATTAACCTACCATAAATTTGAACAAACATTTGTATTCCTTGTAATCATGTCGATATTGAAGTTTTCGTGACTTCTGTTAAATAACAACCTAAACATTGCTCTTTGTTAGTTTTCGGCTTCCGAAATGGCCAAAATATCACTATCAATTGGTTTAAAGTTATAATCTAGCTCCAAATTTTGTAAGTACATTGTACCCACTATCACTATTACAAGATGCATATGCACACCTAGGCATCTTTAAAATATCGGAAAGGAGTTATATTATCATGTTAAACAATGTTTTAAAACGAGCGTAAATGCATCATCGAGAAGCTCTTTTGTTTAGGAAGGGGTTAGCCTTGAACTTTGTTTGCCGTAACGCGATTGGTCAATAATCTGAGATTCATCAATTGTGTGGAGATTACCAAAATACGGACTCGGGAATGGACCATCATGATAAAAATTAAATTAGCTACTGCACAAGTTATGAAGAATTCCCATGTGATTTCGGACTATTAGTTTCATTTGGACCAATTTTGTTGGTTAGCTTAATGAAAACCAGCGAAGATGTCAGAACAAGGTTTCTGACATCATTTACGTCATATTGAATTTGTGGGCCAGAATCCAGACAAGATTGCACATTCCATGACAAGTCTTGTCATGTCGTCTTTGTCTGTACCACTGCCTGATGTTACATACATTATTGTTAGCATTATGTCACCGATAAAAGGAACATTTGATTCACAGCATATATGGTTGCTCCACTACGTGCCACGTACGATTCATATTAATATGGATATATAAAGTTATTGTTCATGTTTTTGTTTGAGGGGAGGGGGTGTTAGAATAGAAGGGTGGAGAAGATGGGATAGAGTGATAGAAAGATGAGTAAAGTGAGTTGTGTTCAAATATTTAAGCACCATTTTAGAGTTTGTTTTGTCAATAATATACGTTGCTGTGATATTAGTGTTTCATATTTGTCTATCAATAGGCTACCATTAGTTAAGTATATTACTTTGGTGTAAGTTCTTCATATTTCTAATATATTTCCAGATATTGAGGACAAAATCAGCCAGTGTCCATTCCTGCAAAATAAACTAGAAATTAAGGAGCTTGACGATGATGTTAAAGGTGACACCATCGATGTTGGAGATAAAAGTAAGCTTTTAAATTTGGAACATAAAATAGAATTATAAGCAGCAGATTTACATGCAAATTTATTTCAGATTTCTTGGTAATAGCTATTATGAGAACAATGTAATAAAGTTAGGTTTTCTCCTTTCACTTCATACTTAGTTCACCTATCACTGCATCGCCTAATTTGTAAAACTATTCGTTGAGGGAACTTTTGGTTTATTTTAAACCCATTGTTTATTATGATACCGTTTAATTGGTTAATACTGATTTTGTAGTAGATTACCACCCAATGTTGAATTCTGTTCAGAGAATGAACATTTTCACACAGATTGCATTGCCGTTATCAAACCTGAATTTAGTGTGTCTGTCATTTGCAGACAGTGGGCTAGCATCACCAAATTCACCCTATAAGGACCTCATTCTGATTATGCCTCATCTTCTGGGAAGAATCTATAGTCTCAAATTAACATTGTATTTAGTTACTTTTCCCTTCTGGGAAGTTTCAATATCCCCTATTTGCAGAAAATAAAATGCATAATCGAGGTGGCCAATTGGTAAACATCACCAACTTCAACTGGGGAACTTCAATCTGATCCTAGGTCTCCCATAGTTGTTGAGGCCTAAGCAGAATGAGGTCCCCAAAGGGTGAATTTGGTGATGCTAGCCCGCTCTGTGGGATAGCATCACCAAATTCACCCTCTGAGGACCTCTTTCTGCAAATGACAGTCACATTGTTTTCAGGCTTGGCCATTATATAAGTACTGAAGATACTATTTTCGAGTGGAATAGTGGAATATACTATTGCTGTCCCTTCATCTTCGGTTGATGATAGAGTTACCGGTAGTCACAAGTCATGGTCAGCTGGCAAATCATTCATATGATCCATGTAATTTCCAATCACTCACATTGTCAAAATTGATAAAAAATAAATGATTAATCTATAATCAACTCATTGAATCTCCACTCACCTATTGAGGACTGAGATTATCAGGTAATATCTGATCCATCTATTTGTCAAGTTGAGCTATTTGACATCATTTTACCTTCTGGGTTACATCAACATCCAGTCTGATATATAAAATGTCTGTGCCATTTTAAGGCCTACATAATTTTCAAAGCCTAAAACTACGATACAAACTATATTTAATATTTTATTTGATATATACATTTAATATAATTTTTAAAACAATTGCAAACGAGCGCAAATTACAAGCAAAAATATCAATACCTGATTCTTTAGACCTACCACTCGCCATAGAGCCTTTTTTTTATTCGTATTTCCACCCATTTATTGTTTTATTTTTCTACATTTAGTTATTATCCATTTGGGAAAGGAGCTATGTAATTTGGAATAGTTTGTGCTCCGATATTTTTTTTTGTAAACTATATTACACCATTATGTTTACATTCTGTTCTATGTCTGAGTTTACAAATAATATTTAAACTTCAAAACAATTGCATATTGCAGTTGAGAAGAATGGAGCATGTCCATTTGCTCATAAGTTTAATGTTGTGCCAAGCAAAGAGGTACCATCACCGACTTCTAAAGAAACAGGCATGCAGGAGCATCTTAGGCTCACTACTAAAGAAAACAGAAAGAAGAAAGAAAAATTAGAGAAGAACTCGGTGTTGAAATGGCAGAAACCTTCAGAATTTGTTGATGCATCAGGTTATATACATATTCATTGGACTTCTCTATGATCAAAAGATTTAGTTGATATCTCTATAGTTTAACCCTTTCATGACTGGAGCTTCCTGAAATTTTGCAATAACCCTGTGCCAATGCATTCTTTTATATATGCAAGTCTCCCATAGGGAGCCCCGTATATATAAGAGAATACATTGGCCTAACAATATTTACATTGTCCTTGTAAGCCAGTGCATTCTCTTATATATGCGAGGCTCCCTATTGGAGACTCGCATGTATAAGAGAATGCATTGGCACAGGATCCTTAATTATGCACCAGTACAGCTCCCTTCATGAAAGGGTTAATCATTTAAGATGTCAATTCATAGAATAACTAGATTAGCCATTAAGGTTATATGTAAAAAAAACTTTTCTGGTGTCGGTTACTCTTCCAGAAAGCAGAGGTGTGTGAACTAGGTTTCCGGACAGCAGTCCCATGCATGTTTGGAAATATGTCAGCCTTGTTGATTTCAATTAGGCCAAACAAACAAAAACAATTCATAAACAATGCTTGGATTAAATTATAAGAAATAACTCTTGTTTATATCAGTGTAATAACGTTTGACGAGAAATATACTACTTGTATAAACAAACTATGTGATGTCTGTCTTTGACAATGAGGGGTTTGTCTCTTTCAGATTCGTTCCAGGACACATTGGGAATATCTATCTTTGACTATGAGGGTTTCTTCATGCATGAAATAGAGAAGAAGAAGAATGACCATTCCTACAGAGTTTTTAAGAAAGTACTGAGAGATGCTTCGAGGTTTCCTTATGCTGAGGAGCATACAGGAGAGAAGAAGGAGATATCGATCTGGTGTTCTAACGACTACCTGGGCATGAGTTGGCACCCTGAAGTGATAGATTCAATTCAGTAAGTGATAACAACAATTCTTAATTGATTTTTAACCCCCCCCCCCCCCCCCCCCCCCCCCCCCCCCCCCCCCCCAACAAAAGAAGTGTATAGTGGGTATACTGTGTCCGTTCACCTATCCATGAAGATATCTCAGCAATAGTTTATTGGATCTCAATAAAATTGAGGATGTTTGCCATCACGAATAGTGTTAAAACGTTTGTCAATTAGCGTGTTAGATTTCATCATAACATCACAGGGCCACACAATGATGGGGCTGGTTCGAATCCCGGTTCAGGTAGTTTGCCTTGAGTTTGGCATGTAAACTGAAAACTTGAATGCGGGATTTGTTCAAGTCTGCAAATATTGTGTCTGTCATTTGCAGAATGGGGTCCCCAGAGTGTGAATTTAGTGATGCTATCCTGCACAGCAGGCTATTCACCCTCTGGGGACCTCATTCTGCTTAGGCCTCATCTTCTGGGATTTATCTCAAATTAACACTGTTTTATTTACTTTTCCCCTTCAGGGAATTTTCTATATCCCCTAATTTGCAGAAGATAGAATGCATAATCTAGGTGACTAATGGGTGACTAATGGGTGATACTAGGTCACCCATAGCAGTTGAGCACTAATCAGAATGAGGTCCCAGAAGGTGCGTTCGGTGATGCTATCCCACTGTGCGGGATAACATCACTAAATTCACCCTCTGGGATCTCATTCTGCAAATGACAGACACACTATTTGCATACTTGGATTTGATGTTGTATAATAACAATAATGGATAGTTGTTACAAAATAAATTTGGGTTTTTATGGTACGATATTTTCGAAGTATAAAACCTGCTCAAGAATGGCAATATCTTCGTCACCTAATTTCGTCGGCACTGGCGATCTATTCAGTGCTTTTGAATTAGCTTTCCGTCTCCATTTGGGGTAAAAAAAAAAGTGTGGCCAAATCTAATTTCGAAAAAAAAAATTGGCCATTGGTAAATTTGGCCATTGACAGCGCGAACACTGTACCTATTTCGCATCTAAGAACAATGAAGCCTTCACATTATGAGTGACCTTGCTCATGGGTCACAACTTGGTGCAAGAATTGAACATCGCTAATCCAACCACGCCACTGTTCCGGGAGACACAATAAACCACCGGCGGACAGCGAACTCATGCCGGTGCGGTGACACCATTACCAGTTGGACATGCTAATCACTGGGCTGTCAAACATCCTTTCACAATTAATTAATATATCATGTTGAGTGGACGTTTGTCACTGCTCTTCTCTAATTATAGCAAACATGTCCGATATGGAAAAGTGGGTTAGCATGGCAAGACTTATAGATTATTTAATTTTTGAGACAGTGCAAATATTTTTTTGGGGGATTTGGTGGGATTCGAATCCCGGCCCATGACATCGAGTGCGCCTTGCGACTCAATGTCCGACGTCAATACCACACGGCCACCGAAGCGACACCAAAAAAGGAAGCTCAAATGGCCGCTGTATTCTGACGTCGGACTTAGGACACTATATATGTGGTATTGACGTCGGACTTTGGATCGCAAGGCGCACTGCCGTCATGGGCCGGGGTTTGATTCTGACCCAATCCGAAGAAAAAAATTTGCTCACTCTCAAAAATTAAATTTGCTTCTAAAAATTGTTGTATAGTCCCAAGCATGTTCAAAGAGCAATGCTCGGCATGTTTCGGAGGCGTAAATATAACATGCTACTGTGCCATATCTCCTATATATCCTACTTATAGATTATCACAGCACATTCTCATTGTAAACTCATGGCACAACAGCACTACCAACGTCCATCTACTCTACACATGTAGCTTGTCTATTGTCCAGTCAGAATTAAAGCTTAATGAATTATTATGGACTTGTTTGGGTGCGTGAAATTGATAAGTTAGTACGCAGGCACAGTACCGGTATTGTACTAACATCGCCAAAAAATTCATAGAAATCGAACATACCACTCCATAGAACTACATTCAATTGTAAATATTTACATCTCGATTTGGGATGCAACTATCGTGATAAACCGTCACAAATGATTTCGACATCGAGAGTCATTGCATTTAATTAATACATAAGAATGATGGTGTGTGTGTGTCAATATGGATTAACATTCATAAACAATAACTAATTAGAGCAAGATTATTCTCAATTTCTATTTGATCACCCTACCTGAGTGTTTCACATCTCTTTAAACCACTGCCATATTCTATTCCAGGACAGCTGTGCATAAGCATGGTGCCGGCGCAGGAGGAACACGGAACATTTCAGGGAACACTATACTGCATGAACAGCTGGAGCGTGAGGTTGCCTCCCTTCACCAACAGGAAGCTGCCCTCGTGTTCACGTCATGTTTTGTAGCCAATGATTCAACACTTTTTACTCTTGGAAAAGCTTTGCCAGGTACAGTAATGCCCGGTCAAAATCCAATGACCCCAATCGATTTTCTTATGTGAGCTGAATATGGTATTTGCTGTTTGCAATAAGTTAACCTTTTTAGCTCACCTGAGACGAAGTCTCCGATGGAGCTATAGTCATCACTCCTCGTCCGTCCATCCATCCGTCGTACCGTCAACAATTCTTTGAACATCTTCTTCTCTAGATCCTTTGGACCGAATGGGTTCATATTTGGTGTAGACGTTCCCTAGGTGACTCTCATTCAGATTTGTCCAAATGAGGTCACTGGGTCAAATAGTTGCGAAGCCCGGGCCATAACTCTTTCCCTCCATAGTAATTCTTTTAAACATCTTCTCAAATACCATCAGGTCGAATGGGTTCATATTTGGTATGAAGGATCCTTGGGTGACTGGGGTTCAGATTTGTTCAAATAAGGTCACTGGGTCAATTGTGGGCAGGGCTAGGGACATAACTCAAAAAATATTTTAATTTTTTTTTTTTTTAATTTAACTCCATGGTCAATTATATATATATAATAGTCAGGTCTATTTTACTGATATTTATGATATGTATGAAGGGTTCTTTGATGTCTGGGATTCAAATTTATAAAGATGGGGTCACCAGGTTAAATAGGGTGGGACCAGGGACATAACTATATGTATCTATAGTAATTCTTAAAATGTCTTCTCAAGAGAGGTTGGACTATTTAGCTTACATATAGTATGGAGGAATCAGGAGGATCCTTTAGTGACTGAGATTCAGATTTGTTAAAATAAGGTCAACCTGTGAAGAAATGGCGGGTCTATGGGAAGTTAACACTTTTGTGTCTTAATAAAATTATTGAAATACACCAAATTCACATTAAAACATCTACCTTGGAACCACCTGACTGATTAATCTGACATACATGTATTGTGTTTACATTGGGCTTCAAACATGTCTAAATGGTTTTAGAAAAAGGCGCTTGTGAGATTGGAAATTTCCAACAATTGAGAAAGTTTGAGGTGTCGGTTGTGAAATTCCAACCTCCTAAGACTTGGGAGTCTGGAGCCCGGTCTACTTCTTTTAAAGTGATTATGAAGAGTTCTGACTGTTGTGGTCTCCAGAGTCCCAGTCTTATCAGTCTTTGCAGTCGGGGGTCTTTTAGTCCTAGCTGCTTATTCTACAGTAATGCCCTAAATAATCGAAAGCTGTGGCTAATGAGTCGATTATTTAGGGCATTACTGTATGTTCATGTCATTTTCAAAGTAAACCAAGGGTGCTAAAACAGACTTTACCTTTTCAGGTGTCCATATCTTTTCTGATTCTGGGAATCATGCATCAATGATCCAAGGCATCCGGAACAGTCGAGCTCCAAAGTCTGTTTTCCGGCACAATGACCCTGATCATTTAGAAGAGCTGTTGAAGAAGGCCGATCCAAACATTCCGAAAATTGTTGCCTTTGAAACAGTACACTCAATGGATGGTGAGTTTAATCAACAAGGCTAGTTTGAACATTCGTGTTATGTATACATATAATTTGGGAGAAGGATATATCAAAACATAATATTTCTGATAAAAAATCATGCTTTCTTTATTAAAATTTGCTGTGCGATCTGCATGCAAAAAAAGGACTCATTTTTTGTTTACAATGTGATCATTTCCATGACATATATAAGTTTTTCCAATGCATCAAGTCCATAACGAAGTATTTCATATATATATGGACCTATTTTGATGCCTGGAATCGAGCAGTGATATGATACAAGAAAGAATTAATAGACATAATTTGAGGCTCCAAACTGCCGTGGGCCTTGATTCATACTGTAATGCCCTAAATAATTGACTCTTAACCACAGCAGAACTATGGGTAATTTTTCAGGATTTAGTCGAAAATGTTGCCATTCATCTGAAAGCTCTCATTGCTGGGAAGAGATAGGCCATCTTTAATTGAAACAAGAATTATTGCTTATAATTTAATTCATAATTTCACAAGAGAACCACTATAATTAGAAGGTAGAAGTAAAAAGAAAACTCTGACATAAAGTTGATACAGATTACAGGTCACACTCGGACCTGTAATTATCGATTGATCAAGAGATGTCATCAGTTCATCATTTTTGACTGACTACCTGCAGGTTATCACTTAATGCGAGTGTGTGTCATGTGTTTCTGATATATTTCAGCTGTAACAGTTGTTAGTTTCAATTTTATTTCTTTGCAAATGTTAGCATGAGTCTTGTTGATTTCACTAGGTGCTTGGACACTGATGGTTAGCAGTATGGTTATTGGCAGGGCAGTCCTACATGATGCAACATCAAAATTCCCTTTTAAATCGTAGGAAGCATCAAATAGTTTTCATGTACATTTTAGGCACACGGTATAGGTGTGGTCAAATCATTTGATAAAACTGTAGCGGAAATTAATCATGAAAATAATTTTATCGAGAAATAACCTAATAATAGCCTAAATGTCTGACAACCAATTGTTTTATAGTATTTCATGGATTGACAGTTTACGATTTAATTATGTCAAGTTAGATCTCAAGATCTCTTCATCTCAGACAATAATCCACAATTTCTAAATGCATGGGTGCCAAACTTAGAGGTGTATGGATTCAAAATATACCAAAACAATGTTTGAGGACAATTAATGATGGTTAGTATCCAAACACTATCCCCATTGGAAGTATAAGTAGCAATGAACTAAGATTGTCGAAAGTTCCAACCACATCGACTATGACATTTTAGAGAACACAACTTTTTAACCATGCACAAATGTAAATATTTTGGCATGAGTATGTCTTCGTTCGGAACACCTCAGCGGAGTGTTTCACATCACTTTAAAAACTATGTGATATCATATCAAAGTTTCTTATGTGGTTTTGTAAAAAAAAATTCTTCCTTTCCAGGGTCAATCTGTCCGCTGCATGAGATGTGTGATATAGCTCATAAGTATGGAGCGCTGACTTTCATTGATGAAGTTCATGCAGTCGGCCTGTATGGGGACCATGGTGCTGGCATCGGAGAAAGAGACAACGCAATGCACAAAATTGATATTGTCTCTGGGACACTCGGTAAGCTGATTCATCCTCCATCTAAATAATACAAAGGTTTGGATATATATGTGTGTGGTTTCTAATGAGTGCACTGGGCCACTGGCACCAAGCTTATGCACAGCCGTTTTGGAATAGTGCACAGTGGGCTAACGTCACCAAATTCAACCTCTGGGGGACCTGATTCTGCTTTGGCCTCAACTGTTATGGGAGACCTACAATCAGTTTTAACTTCCCTACCTCAAATATATTTTCATGAAGCTAGTTTAATTTAATGTTATACTTAGACCATGGCTATTCTTTCATTAATAATAATATAAATATGATATTTCATTTGTTTCCCCAGTTCTATTTTCTTGGACATCAGTTTTGTCAATTTAACCAATTGTTTGAAAAAAAAAAAAATGATAAAGAGATTAAAGGTACAGTGTATTATAATTATCACTATGGCATACACAATTTGTTTTGTCGATAAAATATATACTTTCGAAATACCAAGTGTTCATTGTTATATATACCTTGCTGCATGTTTATGATCTTAAAGGGCCACTTCACATTTGAACCCCCAGATCACATTATATGAAATATATGCCATATTATATACCATTTGAAGCTCCAAAACATTGTAATATCAACTTATCTGATGTAATAAACTGTGAACATGTTGTTTGTGTTGAGGTACCGATGTGTTTTCTATGCTTAAGTTTCATATGGACTGTACTGCAAAGTCTATTATTTTCAATGGAAGGGGAATAATTCTATATCTTAGTTTGAATTCTGTTGCATTCTGGGAGCGAAACAGGGGAAATATTTCTATGATTTCAGCTATTATCTATTACTCTATGGGCACCTTCTGAGACACAGATGTTCCAAATGGTGATGATTTATAGTATTTTAATCATATTTTCTGTCATAGATTGTTATCAAGGCACTATAAAAAAAATAATCGGTGACTAGAAAATTAAAGGTCCACTTAATTTTCGAGTCACTGATTATTTTTTTATAGTGACTTTATATACGGTTTTAATAACAATCTATGCCATAAAATATGATTCAAATGCTATAATTCATCACCATTTGAAACATCTGTGTCTCAGAAGATGCCCATAGAGAAATAGAAAACAGCTGAAATCATAGAATGATTACCCCCGTTTTGGCTCCCGGAATGCAACAGAATTCAAACTAATGATGAATTTTCAATGGAAGGGAAATAACTGTATCTTTAAGATATAGAGTTATTCACCCTCCAATGAAAATAATACACTTTTTACTGCAATCTAGATGACAAAAACACGTTGGTAACTTAACAAACAACATTTTCACAGATTATTGCACTGGATAAGTTGATAATACAATGTTTTGGAGCTTCCTCTTTCAAATGGTATATAATATGGAAGATATTTTACATATGTGATCTGGGGGTTTGAAAATTAAGTGGGCCTTTAATTCTTACCTTGGGTTGTAACCATTATTTTGTTATAGGTAAAGCATTTGGGAATATCGGAGGATACATTGCCAGCTCAGCCAACACAATCGACATGATCAGAAGCTATGCTGCCGGATTCATATTTACAACTGCCTTACCACCAACTGTGCTTTGTGGTGCCATGACATCAATCAATGTAAGCAAAATTAGGGTATCCCATCCTCCTCTTTTTCAGTATGAAGGATTCAGGTGTTTTAGGAGTTACATTGCATTCAAGATGGACAAAATAGCTAGTACACAGCTTTCAGAACACCAAATTTTTCAAATTTTTATTATTTTCTGTACCAATGAAAAATGGTGTTGAATTTCACTCCCATATGTTCAAGTTTTGACCATTACTTTAAAAAAGGTGTGAAAATAGATGGCCTATTAGTGTGAAACATATTTTGCTAACTGCTACAGAGGTTTCATCCCTCTCTGTTAACTGGTATTCATGTGTAGAAGTCGCGGCGTAAATATAGAAAGCTAATGACTTCTCTGCATGAGAGGTCTATATCACTTGGTCACCGTCAATGATTCTTTGTTTAATCACCAAAGTTAAGCCACGTCAAGCTTTGTTAGTCCTAGGATGTGTGATGGCTGGTGATTTCGGGCGCTGCTAACTTTCAGTTGACTCCCCCATTTATCTATCTGTTATACTGGGGGCTCGTCGAACCCTCAGAGGACTGTTTCATGGTGCGACAGCTCCAGGGGAGGACTCGGGATGAGATTCGGTGAATTTAAAAAAGAACAAAAAAGTAGTGTGGCGGTTGTGCTGTAAATATAGAAGGCTGATGACTTCTCGGCATGACAGTTCTAAATCTCTTGGTCACAATCGGATTGATGACTTGTGTGATCACTGAAGTTAAGCAACATCAAGCTTGTTTAGTTCTTGGATAGGTGACTGGCTGGCGATTCAGGGCACTGCTAACTTTCGGTGTAACTCTCTCACTTCTCTCTCTTGTTCTGTTACACATGATTTTGGGAGGGTAGGGGGTTTGACATCCTTCAATATTAAAAATTATGCTGTTTTTGTTTTGTTTCTCATGGTAATGCATCCTTCACATGCATTGGTAAACTCCACAATCGCTCGGCACCAGTTATTTCCAAGTTTCCCTGTTTGATTTTAAGAGAATTTTCCATAGGGTATCGGGGCCCCCTATCTCAGTCTAAGAATTTATACCTCTGAAACTGCATTAAAAAACCTCATTTGAATAAAGTTTCATAACTTTATCTTTAAATGCTTTTTCACAAGGACTAGTTGTTTTCAGATTAGCCTGCATATATTCTTACCCAGATCTGTTAACACATGGAATACATAACACCTGTCCTTTATTCAGTTCAGGATGTTTGGAGTCTTTTTCGCACCAATTAGCGAAGGTAAAATTAAAAATAGTGTATTTTCCCAGAAAGGTATTTTTATAGATTCCAGGGTATAAAATAATAGATAAAATCCATGACACCTGTCCGTAAAAGCTTCTTTCAATGAATATAAATTTTATTTTGAATTTTTCTCATATACAATACCTTCTAGAGGAACAGGAAAAGGGTCTATTTTTAGAACATAATTCTTGCAGTGTAACAAGATGGAAAACTTGATCTTATTAGAACCCTCAATTAAGGCATTACACTCGGCTGCTTCAGATATATGCCACTATGTTATGTCTTTGTAGACAAATAATGTGCCCATTCTTCAGTTTTATCTGTATTACAGTTATGCCCTAAATAATTCACTCCTTAAACAAAGGAGAATTATGGGTAATTTTTCCGGATTTAGTCAGAAATATGGCTTGTTGCCATTCATCGGTAAGCTTTCACTGAGAGCTTTCCGATGAATGGCAACAAACCATATTTCCGTATTGTGTTTTCTTTCTAATGCATTTCTCAACTGCCTGGTTCAGGTGGCATTAAATATTAAGCAATCTCAAAATGATACCCTAAACTCAGTAGATCAGAATCGTGATACCCTGAACACAATAGTTCAGAATCGTGGGACTTGGTATTATGAATGAAGTTATCTCTTTTATCATTTTCAGATTTTGAAGAGTTCTGAGGGACAGAAGTTGAGAAAAAAGATGGGAGAGAATGTAGATTATCTGAGAGAGAAACTCGTTGCAGCTGGGATCCCTGTGATGCATGCACCGAGCCATATTATTCCCATTTTTGTAAGTTTCACTTAACAATTTCTATATTTTGAATGAGTTTCATTCTTGTGATGATGATATTATATTTATAGCCCTCCATCTCTTCTAAATACTGCTGGGATGAAGTTGAGGAGGGCAGCAGCTTACACCAAGCCTGAGTTTAGTGTGCCTGTCATTTGCAGAATGAGGTCCCCAGATGGTGAATTTAGTGAAGAAGTTTCTATAGAAATTTGATAATAAAGAAATTTTCCAGAGAAGATGAGGCTTATGCAGATTGAGGTCCCCAGAGGGTGAATTTAGTGATGCTAGCCCACTGTGTGGGATAGCATCACTAAATTCAGCCCCTGTGGACTGACAGGCACACTAAACTCAGGATTGATTACACTCGTGGATTTTCCAGAATAATTTTACCTTGTCTGAGGAACGCCAGGATATAACAATAATTAACCCTTTCTATACTAAATACTCATTGACAAGTACCTTATGAAATAATAAGATCAACAAACGACATGAACGTATTATCTGAACATTTGCCACCAATGAATAGGACTCCTTCTGTGCTTGTATTATCTTTTCTGATGTCTGATGTCTGCTTTTATTATCTGAACATCCCTCCACCCAGGCCATTCTAATGTATACTTTTATAACTGATGGGCGATCCAAAGGGTTAAAGTGACTTGTAATCTTCCAGTCAAACTAAACCTACAATTATATGCTGTTGTAACTTTTCTGTGATCAATACAGGTCAATAAGTATAACTTTACTTAAAGGCCCATTTAATTTTCGAGTCACTGATTATTTTTTTATAGTGCCTTGATATATGGTTTTAATAACAATCTATGACATAAAATATGATTGAAATACTATAATTCATCACCATTTGGAACGTCTGTCTCAGAAGGTGTCCATAGAATAATAAATAGCTGAAATCATAGAAATATTTCCCCCATTTCGCTCCCTGAATGCAACAGAATTCAAATTAAGATATAGCTCTAGTTATTTCCCTTCCATTGAAAATGATAGACTTTGCAGTAAAGTCCAGATGAAACTTAAGCAAAAAAAACATGTTGGTACCTCAACAAAAACAACAGTTTCACAGTTTATAACACCAGATAAGTTGATAATACAATGTTTTTTGGAGCTTCCTCTTTCAAATGGTATATAATATGGCATATATTTTACATATGTGATCTGGGGGTTTAGTGGGCCTTTAAAGCTAACGTTAAGGATGATAGATTATATATTTTACATATGTGATCTGGGGGTTCGAAAATTAAGTGGGCCTTTAATTATCTACATACATTCATCTAAACTCCTCAAAATATGTAAGTTTCCCCTTGACATATTACACTGTATCTCAAGAATCCCTGGGCTGATTGTATGGTAAAAACATGACATCCAGCAGCCATCTTGGATTTTACTCTTTGCCTGACTGAATACTTTGACAGCCTACTTTCTGCATCCTTATCGGTCCATTGACTGTAATGTATTTATTGAGTTGGTAGGCACAATACATCACATATTTAACAGATGGTTACAATTTACAGCAATGAATTGGAAATTGAATCGGGTCTTGGTTCCTCACAAGTTTACAAGTATATAAACTTATAACAAAATTTATATTTCATATAATAATATAATGAGGTGCCGAAATTGACACCCAATAGCATTTTAAGGTTTGTGGGTAAATATAGACCAAATAAATGTGCACTGGAAGTCATGCTTCAGACAAGCCAACAACGACATATATCTAGCCTGTGCGTATGCCACATGAGGTGATAAAATTGTCACCTGTAAGCATTATCAGGGTTGTTTCTTTTGAAATAAGATCAAATTTGAGCCGTTATTAAAACATTCCTTTTAAAAACTCATTGACGAGAAGTTAGTTCCCCTTAGGAAATTATTTGAACATTTCCACCAATGAATATGAATCCTTCTGCACTTGTATTATCTTTTCGTCATAATGTTGTCTGCTCATTTTTCCTGCACATCCCTCCAATTGAATAATAGACCATTCCATAGTATACTTTTACAGTCAATTTCAGTTAATTGCATATCGTTTAAATGCATATTTCGGTCATTTGCATAAAATATGCATGCACCAAACCATTTTCTCATAAAAAGACTATTTTTTAATCGTTTATTGCATAAGGGTCAGAGTCTATTCCGTTTTTATGCATACGAAAATCGTCAAAAATGTTGATGAGAAGGGGTAAAAAGTAACCTCATGATGTCGAAATTATAGCAATTTGTAAAAATATTTACCTTGAAAAACGTATTTTATGGGAAAACTTAATACAAAGTTGTTGAAGATGACCATCGCGAGAGCGACGACGGCAATTTTCAATTTCATAACACACGTGGTTTTCTATCTCTTCTCCGTAACATGCTTCTTTTGACACACATTTCCTGTATGTTTCCATATTTATTTGTGAATTGCATGATTTATTAAAATTTGTATATTTATTTGGTTGTTTGTTGAGTTTGTAAACGTTTGTAAACACCTGAAGTTCCAGTTGCAATTCTGAGAATTCAATGTGAAAGGAAGATTTCCGGGAATTCCCCAACAAGGAAGTCAACTAAACCGAAAGTGCTTTCTATTTCTTCTAACATGCTTCTGTTCACAAACATTTCCTGTATGCTTCCTTATTTCCTTTAAAAAACGTATGTAAACAGATGCAGTTCCAGTTGCAATTCCGATAAGTGAAAGGAAGGAAGTTTCCGGGAATTCCATCAATGAAGTATCAAGACGCCGACTAAACACAATTTCACATGGCGTTTGTAATCACCGGCGCAATTGATTCCTGGAATTTATGTCAGATTCAGATAATCCTATTGAAAGATCAAATAATATTTCCAGGAATTCTATCAGATTAACAGAATCTGTTGAATTGTATCAGCTTCAGAAAATGCAAGTTTGTAAACACCTGCGCAATTATTCCAGTTTCCCTGGTTTCCCGGTCAGTTTGTGTTGAAACCGAAAGTGAAACTAAGATTTTCCGCGAACAAAACAGCTTCTGTGGCGATAACAAAAGATTAATCAAGTCGCTGCAAATATGCATGCTTCGAGGTGTGAATTTGACCTAATTCCATTAACTGCAGCCGCAGCACAAAATGAAATCATAGCAATGTCAATGAGGTCACTAAAGAAATGCTCCAGACAATAGCACGTGCAATCAAAACAATAACCTTTGTTGAACTGTCATGTTGCTTGGAGTCATTTGTGAGCGTACCAATAAAAGAAGGTGTCATACACTGTTGGGCTTCAGTGTTTAATTAAAACTATATTGGGGCTCAATTCAGCAAACATTTACGTTTGGCAGTGGCTACTCAATTGTTTTGGTGTGATGTGCACTGATTAATTATCAGATCAGATTTTATTTAATTTTTGAAGACACTTTGTTTCACAAAAATTAATGTTTCATTTAATGAATAGAGTTATGCCTCTTCCCATAGTTCAATATAGATTCGTAAATTGCGCTCACAAAAATGCATGATATATTGGGAAATCAATTTGATTTTTGTTAGTTTTTCCAGTTGGCTACATGGATAGATGGTTCTTCATATACCTATTTATTTTGAAACAAAAAAAATTACCAAAAATAAACTGCAACTACCGTACATAGAATTATCCCCCTTCTCATAACGTGAAACAAACAAAAATAGTATTTTTATAATTTTATCGGGAAACGTTGGCGTTTTTCTTACCAGTTCTTGGTGGCTATTAACTGATATTTGGTGGGTAGTTAATGATTATTTGTTTAATATTACGTGTGTGTAATGCATTTCTAACTGATTGATTGGATATATTCTAAATATAAACATGTATATAGTGAGTTTATTATCAATGGGGGTTGCCGTTCCTGACAAGAACATCGTTTTATTCTTGAACATTTTACAATCGTAGATGATAATATAATATGGAATAACATTAAATTAATATAGATGAAGCTCTTTAGATATTATTTTTTTTAAACAAACTAAATTGATGATGAAATTGAATGAACGAAACATAAACAATTCACTGTATTTCTAGACTGATGCTGGTGATAGAAAAACGGCTTATGCTTCTTTTTATCGTGATTTCGGCTTTATGCATATTCGGATAACTGCATAAGAAAAGCCATGCACCGACGCTATGCAATAAAGCGAAATTGACTGTATAACTGAATGGGAGAATCCATTTAGTAAAGAAAGGGTTAACTTGATACAGAGGTGTAGACATGTATTACAATCAAGGATTTTATTTTACTTTATTTAATAGGGGAATCATTTTAACCCCCTCATGATGGGAGTTGTGCTGGTGCAGAAATAGAGACTCTGTGCCCTATGGGCGACTCGCATAGATAAGAGAATACAATGGCACAGGATTGTCACATAAATTCAGGAAGCTCCAGTCATCAAAGGGTTAATTTTGTTTTCTACAGGTCGGGAATGCAGAGATGTGCACAAAGCTATCAAACGACTTGATTTCTCAGCATCACATCTATGTGCAGTCAATAAACTACCCGACGGTTGCTGTGGGAACAGAGAGGCTCAGGGTAGCTCCAACTCCTCATCATACAACTAAAATGATGGATGATTTCGTCAACTGCATCATTGATACATGGCAACAAAATAACATGGATTTCACCACTAATAAAAGGGTGTGTCCAAACTCATGCGAAAACTGCCAGCAACCTTTGTCGTACGACAACCTGCTTGATAGTGGTCTGATCTGTTCAAGGTCAAATTGTACTTATATGTCACTGCAGCATGCAATACAAGCCTAACGTCATGACACCAGCAAATATATCATTGCCTTACAATATTGTGATGTACACCCATTAGGAACCTTGATTATGCAATGTGTCGTCTGCCAATTTTGGGATATTGAGAAACTAAACTAAAAAAGAAATAGAATCTATGTGAAGAAGTTTCTATAGAAATTTGATAATAAAGAAACTTTCCAGAGAAGATGAGGCCTAAGCAGAATGAGGTCCCCATAGGGTGAATTTAGTTATGCTAGCCCACTATGCGCGATAGTGTCACTAAATTCACCCTCTGGGGACCTCATTCTGCATATGACAGGCACAGTAATCTCAGACTTGTCTCAAACATTCTGTTTTTTCCTCTCTTCATATCAGACATTAATTGCACCTTATACACAACAGCCAAATTATAATAAAAAAGTTTTTGCCTGTCCTGAAAAATGACCAAAAGTGATGTATGATCTCTTAACTGTAAGGCGATGATATTTTCTATGTCTGCTTTTGCTTTTATAGATTTTAAATATCCAACTTTTGCAAAATCTCTAGAGCTATATATAGTCTATTGACTCATAAACTCTTTTATCTCATAATTATCCCCTAAACCCGGCCTCATATTTTTTAGTAAGACACACATGTATTGTCGGCATGCGCAGTGATGTAAGAGCTTATCACAATGATGTCAATACCGGAACATTATTATTATGTTAATTAGAATATAATTATGATATTCGATTTGTGTCGTGTTATTTAGTGTTGACTGTGAGATAAACACGGGTGATATTATCAGGGTGGATGAACAATTTTGTCAACATGAAAAGACACATTTAACATGAACTTTATTTTTTCTTGAAGGTGTCTTTAATTCCTCTTTGGTTGTGATAAGGAAATCAATATTAATTTTGTTTAGCCCCAGCCATTACGAGATTGTTTTTCCTTGCTAAAATGTGATTATGTGACAAAATGGATCTCAAATTTGTCGCATTTCTATACAAAATGTATTAACCTTGTCCACTAAACTTGATTAATACATTTTGTATAGAATTACAACTCATTAGAGATCCTTTGTTTACTTCATGTTAGCTTGATTTTGTCAGCAAATGACATTGTTCAATATGGATGCTAGAAAAGACAAAGTTTCCAACCTTTGCCTCACTTATTGGAATTAACTGGAATAGATGCACTTCTTTCGAAGCGTAGCTACGCATATCATTAGATCGCTGATTAATACTATTGACAGATGCTTTGAGATAATTAGTCTTCAGCATCATATATATAATTTTCCATTTTAAGGCACATGGCGATTTGCTCTCCAAAATACACATAATAATATTCGCTTTTGAATTTTTATATGCCCTTTTGAAAAAAGGTTGTATTATGTAATCAGTCTGTCCGTCCGTCCATTAACATTTTTGGTTTCCGATCGATAACTCCAGTTTGGATTATTTGATCTGAACCAAAGTTGGTATGTGTATTTCCCAGCTAATGATACAGGCCAAGTTCGAATATGGGTTCCGTCCAACTATTTTTACATGAGTTACGGCGCTTTTTCGACTTAGAATTTGACCGATTTCATAACATTTTGGTTTCTGACCGATACCTGCAGTTTTTATTATTTGATCTGAACCATAGCTGGAATGTGTATTTCCCAGCTAAAACTACAGGCCAAGTTCGAATATAGATTCTGTCCAATTAATTTCACATGAGTTACAGCCATTTTTCAACTTAGAATTTGACCGCATTTTGGCATTGAAATTAGGGGTATATCAGATATTCTTCAAATTTAAGCTCAAATTATTATTTTATTTTGTGGTAATACAATAAAATGGCTAAAGGGTGTACTTTTGCCATGCCCTAGCGATGATCTTGTTCCCAGTATCGAAATAGATTCATAAATACCTAAAATACTTTTCTACAACCATTTTATGTCCCAGAAAGGTACATAAAATACAACTTTGAAAACATATGTTGCGTTAACTTAACTGGAAACTATTTTAACTTCATGCACTGCTTTCTCTTCATTTTAATCATCAAAATTATATAGTATCATAAAAATTGTGTCGCTACAACAATATTCTCCCATGGTCCACAGGTACGATTTTTATGTCTTCTGCACCTTCAACTGAATAACAGACCATTCCAATGGAAGCCTGGATTTAATGTGTCTGACATTGCAGAATGAGGTCCCCAGAGGGTGAATTTAGTAATGCTATCCCATACAGTGGGCTAGCCTCATCAAATTCACCCTTTGGGAACCTCATTCTGAGTATAGGCCCCAACCGCTATGGGAGACCAAGGATCAGATTGAAGTTCCCCAGTTGAAGTTGTTCACCCATTAATCACCTTGATTATTCAATTTATCTTCTGCAAATTAGGGGATACAGAAACTGAACAGAAGCGAAAAAGTATTATAAACTAAAAGCAATGTTTATATACAAGACTTTGGATACTTTCCAGAAGATGGGGCCTAAGTAGAATGAGGTCCCCAGACAGAGGGTGAATTTGGTGATGCTACCCTGCTGTGCAGGAAAGAATCACTAAATTCACCCTCGGGTGACCTCATTCTGCAAATGTCAGACACACTAAATTCAAGCTTGTTCCAATGTATACTTTTATACATCCCTGTGAAACAAAACAATTTTTGTTACCTTGTAAACAAACAAAAATATTTTCTTCAAAAATGATATTATTTTGATCTATCAAGTGTTAAAGGTACTCAATCCGATTAAGCACCCCTAAATTACTATTTCTTTGGCTTCGGGGGTAAAAAATATTTGATTCGAGTCGAGGAACCCACCCTTCAAAGCACAGAGTGATCAGATATTGATTTTTGAAGTTTGTTAATTTTTGGAGAGGTGGTCCACTTCCACGTGCTCAAACGGACAAATTGCGGTTGTAAGATGGATAACTCGAAAATCAAGTGGTTACTATTAACAATATTAACCACTTGATTTTAGTGTTATCCATCTTACACCCGCAATTTGTCTGTTTGAGCACGTGGAAGTGGACCACATCTCCAAAAATTAACAAACTTCAAAAATCAATATCTGATCACTTTGAGCTTTGATGGGTGGGTTCCTCGACTCGAATCAAATAATATTTACCCCCAAAGCCAAAGAAATAGTAATTTAGGAGCATCTAATCGGATTGAGTACCTTTAAAAATACATTATGTTGTCTATGTGATTCAACTGTGATATGTGAATAATTCAGATTATAATAGGTTATGTGAATAATTCTGAATTTTTTAATGATACTTAGCAGAAGTACCTATCTGGCACAGGGTCAATACTTTAAAATGAATCAAAATCTATATTTATCTCTCTTCATGCATGTATTAATATATAATTTATACACAAAAGGATATGAACATTATCTATAATAACATTATTAGTGTGCTTCCTATGCAGGGTTGTAGGGGAAATGCATAACATTAATGTAAGTTTAAACAGAATATTTTATTAAATTGTTATGATGATAAAATAAATATAATATCATCACTTCATATGATTGTCTTTCTTACTTGCCCCAAAAACAGTTATTAACCATTTCTATACTAAATATTCATTGACGAGTAGTTATTCCTTAGGAAATGTTCAGATATGTTCAACAAATGACCATAGGTTGTTTGTTGAACTTATTATCTGAACATTTCCCACCAATGTACTTGGAATTTTTTCCTGAACACCCCTCCAAATGAATAATACATATTATTAGATATTATTATCCATCCCTTAACTAACACTATTTCTGATTGGGCAAAAGCCGCCACGTGATAATCCGGAAAAAAGTCATATTGGCCTTGATTATTCAATTTATCTTCTGCAAATTAGAGTATACAGAAACTGAACAGAAGCGAAAAAGTATTATAAACTAAAAAAAATATGACCTTTTTATCGGGACTCTGTGACATCACGATTTAACTATTGCGAAATGAATTGGTGAAATTGTCATGCAATTGCAACACTGGTGAATTTAACAGACGTTTCACTTCCGCATTGAGTTTTGTTTTTCATTTCCATGTTACTCTTCCAAATCATGCTTTCTGATGATCAAATACAGGCTTTTATAGAGAATTAAGTGCGGACAAATACCAAAAATAACCACTAAAGTGTCATTATACAATGATGTGTACAGTATGAGTTTTTCTTGTACTCATCCAGGTTGTGGTGAAGTAACATTGGAAACACATACTGTACACAAAATTGTATAATAACTTTATTTAATACATTCCATTGTAATTCAATTTAAATATTTGTCACTAAAACAAGCATTTTGAATGGTCAAGAGTTGCAAAATTAAGTTTTCGATTCACCAGCTCCGGCTGCTGATCGGGTAACAAATTTTGAATGGAGTACAGTGTCATGACGAGCATAGAATACATCACCATGCAGCCAGGAGTCAACCGCTCACAGATGTTTACTATAAATAACATCGACAGGAAGTTGTTCAGGTGCTGTTCCGAGTGAACCCATTGAACGTACCCAGAGATTTGATCACCGAAAAATGGATATCTCACTTCATGGCATGTAATGCCGATAAAAAGCGCGCGCACTTTAAATTTTTAGTGGATTGAATTACAATGGAGATAAACCTGTTTTGTTGGATATTCAGAGATTCGAGCATGAAAACAGTTTGTGAACTCACTAGCAAGCCAGTTCATGTTCAAATCCCTGAATATCCAAAGAAACAGAGTACGTTTATCTATATATTAACACTATCTTAGTATATACCGTTATAACTGGGTGGGAGAATCCATTTAGTAAAGAAATGGTTAAAGCTATATATACTGTTGAAAAACTTTTCCAACTATTTTAGTCGTGCTGTGATCCAGTGGTTAGCATGCTCGACTTGTAATATCATGGTGAATCTGTGTATCTCAATCCAGCTCTGCCATTGAACATCAAATGTTGTGTTGGTAGCCTTCGGCAAGTGACCCCAAAGAACAGTTATCACAATTGAACTACTGTTGTATGGGGTCACTTAAAGGATTACTATCCTCATGAAACAACAAAACTCTATCGGAAAGCCACCCCTATTGTGATCACAATGATCCAAGTCCCATAAAAATCGCATAATAAATAAGCCGAGAAATAAATAAATAATACCACCACCGGTTGTCGGCTATCTCCGTCGCAAAACCTCGCATGACGTCAAGCGAGGTAAACTAATTAAAAACAGGGAAACGGAGTCGGAGTTAATTATGTCTACCTATATGGCGATGGAAAATCCGGAATCGACATCAGCGCGTGAGTGTAATGGAATTCCTGCGGGGCATATCAATAGCATTGTGTACACATTGTGAATTGTCATCGCGCGGTGAGTTATCTTCACTTGTGATTTGTCTTAAGTGCTGTTTGGAAAGTTACAGTATTGTTTTGACAAAAAATATAGAGGGACGATTGAGCGGGGGTAGATAACACTTTTGTATAAAGCTTATAAAAACACGAGCCGGCATGTGAACTTTATTCGGTGCGTGTTCGCGATGTTGTTTTAATTTTCCGTATATATGCCCCGAGTGTCCCGTATTTACAATCATTCATTCATTCTAGTGACTCTCAGTTAGGCATATGCTGTATTCATTTCCAAACGATGTTCGTTTACGTGACATTTGGCAGGATTTCTGTGGGGAAACCCGTTGCGCAAAATCAGAAACCGATTACATATACCAAATAAAGAGCATTTAATTTGACGAGTCAGTCATGGTTACGAATACATACAATTGCAGTTAAAGTGGGGAGTATGTTGATGAATAATTCACGATGACAACTATTCTAAGTCGAGTCCCCATTTCCTTCACCATGGCTCAATAAAGAGCGTTCCATGTTAAGAGTTTTCCTAATATGGTACGAATAAAAAGAGTTTAATAAAGCGGAAATTGCTATGACAATGATGGAAGGATATATAAAGCATTCATATCGGAAGTTCATGTACATGTATTGACCTGTATTGTTGTAATCAGTAAACAATCACTAGAACAACTGTTCTAAGTCGAGTCCCTTTACCTTGACGCAATAAAGAGCGTTCACTATTACGATATATTGCGAATAAAGAGCACTTGAATATGTGATTCCATATTAAACCGGATTATTATCCCTCCTTCAAAAAGTGTTATATATGATTGGATGTTTAAACGAACCACGGCGAACATTTATATATTTTATAATCATATTGTTATGCGTAATTGACACATAGAGGTCGATTTATGACCTGGATATTCAATAGACCGCATCGCTAGAGTGCTAATTTTATAGGCCAATAACCATGCATAGATGCAGTGAATTTCCATCAGTGACAGTCGGCTAGATTGTTTTGGGGTGGGGGAAGCAATATTCCGAAATATATATAAACACCATATTGCCCAAATATATACATGATTCATAACCAAGGAAAAGTGAACTTATCATATCATATTGGTAATGAATGACTTGATTATAATTGATTAAATCCGACAGCAATAAACCAATTTTGTGTTGTTTTACCGCGTTACGATAAATTAAAACGAAACGCTCTTTATTGACACACGACTAATGGCATCTGGAAATTGGAATGTTTACGAGATGATAATTGCCTAATAGCTGTGCAAGTCTTCGCGTATATATGCAATCTTGATATGCATATATAATATAACTTGGACTATTCCGGTAACGAAAAAATATATATAAACACGAGCACGCGTTTATATAGTCTATAGATAAATGCGCGCAAAAGCGGCAAAACTGAATAATATACGGGCATGGCTTTATAGTAACAACACATCGCGATACATATAATAATAGTAATAATAACACGATAAAGACATTTAATTACGAGAAAGGCGATGTTTTCGGCGAAGTTTTGCATTCGCAGTGTGATAACGCGACAATCTTCAAAGGCCGCGATCGACTACATGCAAACTTAAAATACCGCCGTCGCGTATCTATGCGTTGTCAATGAGTTACCACGTGATCGATCACGTGCTATGCTTCTGTTTACATGTGACAATCACGTGATCGGGCTGATGATCACGTGACTTCTTCTACAACAAAATCTTCGGCTAACTTCGGAATTTTTTTTAATCGTTATAAATATAACGATTGGCGGCCGAATATTAGATTATATGCGCCCAATGGACATTTTATATATATATTATCGGTATATTGAAAGAAAATAATATTGTTTTTTCAGGACCGTATTCCTTTAACCCAGTCGGGAATTGATGGTTATTGCAGTATGCTAATCCTGATTCACTCATCAAATTACTTCCTCCTAAAAAAAGAAATGTTCTGTTTCTCCGACGCCTGCCTCCTGATAAAAATATGGCCCGCTGGGTGCTGAAAATAAAATTTAAAAGTCATCCTGCTGCTAAACAAAGGATGAGCTAGTGACCATAAATTTAGCTAGACTCATTTCAACTTTTTTTTAATGTTAATATTCCCAAGTTTTCGTTTTGTTTAAACTGTATGTCTTTTGGTTGTACAATATTACATTAGAATTGCATTAACAACTGAGTATACACATAAAATGCTGCTTAATGGGGAAATTTTAGTCACGAAAAGTGGGAATAAAAATCTGGTTGGGCAATTTATAAATATAAAAATCTGCATGCCTGTTCATTTTCAAGCAAAAAATTGTCCAAGAAACAGATAATTAACATTGTGTGACCTGACGAGGGTATGCCAAAAATGATGCTTTTCACATTCTTCATAACTTTACTCAAAGAAGGAATACAAATTCCATAACCTCTCACTAAACTGAAGTGGGTGTGGCAACAGAAAGGCTGATTCGAGCGTGCAATGGGGTGGCAGTGGGAAAGCCGATCCAAGCATGCTATGGGGTGGCAGCAGGAAGGCTGATTCGGGGGGAAAAGGCGAGGGAGGGGGGGGGGCTTTCGTTTTCTCTAGTAGTGTACCATCTCTTTGATAATTATACTGAAGTGATAATTGCACAACATTTTTTAAGGGGTTTCCACAACTAGCCTATCTCCGGATGTTGAAAGTTTAGATGGACCTATACGAAAATTACTAAATTGTTAAGCTAGTGCACCACCTGAAGGAATCGGTGATATCTGTTGACCACATCATGCATATAATATAACAATTAAAATGCCAAAAAGATGACTTTGATCATAATTTTGAATTGAAATTTTGGGAGGTGCATTTTCAGCATGAATACTGGAAATAAATAACTGCAATAAAAAGTACAGGAACTGAGCCAGTGAAAGGCTCCAATGCAAGCCTGAGTTTAGTGTGGCTGTCATTTACAGAATGAGGAACACAGAGGGTGTATTTAGTGATGCTATCCCACATATCGGGCTAGCATCACTAAATTCACCCTCTGGGGACCCCATTCTGCTTAGGCATCATCTTCTCTGGAAAGGGTCTTTATTGTCAAATTTCTGTAGAAACATCTTCACATAGATTCTATTTCTTTTTTAGTTTAGTTTCTCTATATCCCCAAATTGGCAGAAAACACATTCCATAATCGAGGTTCCCAATGGGAGCACATCACAATATTCACCATTTGGGAATTTCAATCTGAGTCTTTGTCTCCCACAGCAGATGAGGCCATGCAGAATGAGGTCCCCAGAGTGTTAATTTGGTGATGCTAGCCCACTATGTGGGATAGCATCACTAAATTCACCCTCTGGGGACTGCAAATGCCAGGCACACTAAACTAAGACTTGAACATGCAGAATGAGGTCACCAGAGGGTGAATTTTGTTATGCTAGCCTGCTGTGTAGGATAGCGTCACTAAATTCACCCTCTGGGGACCTCATTTTGCAACTGACAGGCTCACTAAACTCAGGATTGCTTGAATGACTATTTAATTGAGAGCATGAGATGGGTTTTAGGTCTTATGTCCATAGCCAAATCCCCAGCTGACCATATCTCCAGCTATTCTTTTAGATACACCCGCGACAATGGATATATCTAATCAGAGGCACAATGAGGTTGGGCAAAAACACATGTCAATGGCTTACTTTGAGCTCTGTAGACCTCTGTGCACGGTGCTGTATGGGGGAGTACTGCGGGGTTCATCTGGCCCGAATGCGAAAAGGAACATGCACAAAACCTTGCCGTGTTTGCGGTAACGGGATAACAAACGAAATATCACTCTGCTTGAGGTGCGGTTACAGAAAAGAGAAACACAAAATTATGGCACCGAGAGCAAAGGGCTGTGGGTAAGGAATTTGCTCGGCTGGCGGCCATTGCCATTTTCTATTAGAGAGATATGGTTACAGTGAGTATATCCATTCAAGACATGTCTACTGTACGCGAGCTTCGAGCCCAAGCCAAAGATCTAGGTTTGACGGGGTATTCCTCACTCCGAAAGATTGAACTGATCGCGGCGATTATATCTAACCGTTCTGCAGAGCGCGTTTCACGTCTGCGGCGGGTCCAGAAGACAGGCCGGTTCCCAGCCATCCTTGGGGATTGGGGCAACCCACACAAGCGTGGTCAGAGAGAACGCGAGATTAAACAGATCAAAGCCGAGGTTACAGCGCGCGAAAGCGAAAGCGCTCGAGAAGAGACCAACTAGGAGAGGAGAACTGTTGAGGCATGGTGGCGTATGGAAGCGCCGATGGGATCTCCTGCGGAGCATCGTGCGAGAAGCTCCTGTGGTTCTCAGACAAGACAGTCAAAGACTGTGGGGTCGCTCACCAGACTGCAAAGACTGATAAGACTGGGACTTTGGAGACCACAACAGTCAGAACTTTTCATAATCACTTTAAAAGAAGTAGATCTAAACAGGATATGTGGCTAGAGAGGCTTCATGAATGTAGATCAGTGAATATCAAATTACCAAATCTACAAAATCTACCTTGAAATTACCAAATCTAACTTGAAATTACCAACTGTACACTAGTGATCACCCCCTCCTCCAGCTCAAGAAGTCCCCTCTCGCCCGGGGCCCAGACTCCCAAGTCTTAGGTTGAAATTTCACAACCGACATCTCAAACTTTCTCAATTGTTGGAAATTTTCAATCTCAATAGCGCTTTATATAAAACCATTTAGACATGTTTAAAGCCCAATTATCCATGGACCCAAAAACACTATATGTATGTCAGATTAATCAGTCAGGTAGTTCCAAGGTAGACGTTTTAATGAATTTTGTATTTTAATAAATTTTTAGACACAAAAGTCTTAAGTCCCCATAGTCCCGTCATTTCTTAATGGGTTGACCTCATGTTAACAGATCTGAATCTCAGTCACTAAAGGATCCTCCATACTATATGGTCCAACCTCTCTTGAGAAGACATTATAAGAATTTTTAAGAATTACTATGGAGGGCAAGAGTTATGGCCCTGGCTTCACAACCATTTGACAGTGACCTCATTTGAACAAATCTGAATGTGAGTCACCTAGGGAACATCCACACCAAATATGAACCCATTCAGTCTTATGACAGATGACAGATGGATGGACGGACAGACAGATGAACAGGTGACAGATGAGAAGTGATGACTATAGCTTCTTCTCATAAGAGCTTCAAATTTACATTTCATTGAACAAATCTGTCAGTCACCCCCCCCCCCCCCCCCCAACACTGTGGGGACATCCCTGTGAGAATATGACATACAACATTTATTTGACTACATTAGCTTAACAAAATTCCCATGACCTTGAGAGCAAGTGCATCCTGAGAATTATATTCCATTCATGAAACCATCTACCAGTATCTGAGATAGATTATTAGGTTTTAACGACTGCACACACAGCTTTTTGATACTCCTACAGCTGTGATCAAAACAAGGATTTTAATGGGGTGAACAAGGAAGAGATAACATGGTATGATAAAGTGTGGTGTGGCAGGGACAGGAGGTGGGGTGGGGGAGGGTGTGGTTGGGTAGCTGTGATATGTCTAAAAAAAATCAAAGGTCAACATGCAAAAATGTTATTATTTTTAGTTATGTCCCTGGCTCTGCCCCTATTTGACCCAGTGACCCCATTTGAACAAATCTGAACCCCAGTCACCCAAGGTCTCTCTGTACCAAATATAAGCTAAATCGGCCAAATATTGTTTTAGAAGAAGTCATTGTAAGAATTACTATGAGTTATGGCCCTGGTTTCTCAATTAATTGACCGGGTGACCTCTTTTGAACAAATCTGAACACCAGTCACCCAAGGACCATCCATACCAAATATTAGCTAAATCGGCCCAATGGTTCTGAAAAAGAAGTCGTTGTAAGAATTACTATGGAGGAATAGAGTTATGGCCCTGGCTTCGCAACTATTTGACACAGTGACCTCATTTGAACAAATCTGAATGAGAGTCACCTAGGGAACATCCACACCAAATATGAACCAATTCGGTCTTCCGGTTTCAGAGGAGAAGATGTTCAAAGAATTGTTGACGGACGGACGGATGGACGGACAGACGGACGGATGGACAGACGGACGACGGACGAGGAGTGATGACTATAGCTCCACCGGAGACTTCGTCTCAGGTGAGCTAAAAACTGAGGGAGAGGGGGAAATTTGACCTTGATATCTCGGTGCCACACCCAGTGAGGCTACCGGCCGACGAACCGTGGGTTGAAATGATGAACGATGCCAAAGACGAGTTTGAAGTCGACGGCGCAGCCGCAGTCTATTCCACATGGAGAGTAGAGAGAGTCGACGCCAACGACGTCGATGGCACCCACGGGGGACAGAAAGACCTAAATGCCCGCATGACGAATAAGAGGGTAGCCCAGCTCCTCACGACCATATCAGAAGGCAAGTTCGTCCTAAGAATCAAGTACTTGCGTGAGCGTAATGACGGTAAGTGGGTCGTCGAGGATAAGTTCAACCCGGTCAGAACAGAAGGGAAGAAGGGCCAAGGTATTGCTGAAATCACTCAAGACACGAAGCCTGGCGCGTTGAGCGGAATCGACCAGGTGTTTTACCAGAACGCCTACCCAGTCACCGCGGTTGTCTCCGGTATCTACCCCCTCAGAGACCCAGACCCTGCAAACCTAGCCCCAATGATGGATGGCTGTGTAGCCCAGAGAGTGGTGAAACATTTTGAAGGTGCTCTGAGAGGGCAGGGACTCACGCCCACGAGGAGAAAGAAAATTGAGGAGTGGGAGAAGCGAGTTCATCAAACAGGCGCCATGGTCGAGGATGTCGCCGCCCTCGAGAAGAATCTGTGGCGAGCGATCATTATCAGGGACATAGCCGGTGAGGACATCTATAACAGTGGAAAATACCAGGCCAGTAGGTGGAAACCAATCGATCTCATCTGCCACAACGGCCATGCGTGGTCCAAAGACCTGCACTTCCCACACTCCAGGGAGGTCCATTTCTACGAACGCGACGTCTGGCAAGCAATCAGAGAGGCAACCCAAGACGAGCCGATTGCAGTCTGGCGTACGTACGTGTGGACCAGTTTGTGATCCAAGACGGCCGCACCTACAGGACAACGGAGACTCACCAAAACCTGCAGGAAGCCTGTAGAGATCTGAGCGATGAGTCGCTCGCAGACCGAGCCTTCAGGGTGAACCACGCAGCCAGTATCATGGCCAAAAACCACAACGGCTGGAAACCGACCCCCGGCTAACCTCGGAGATGACATCCAGAAAGCCTGTGTCGAGCATGGTCATGGAGGCCTCTGGAACGCGATGAGACGTCGTCGACACAAGAGACGTCGTCAGCATCGACATGAAAGCCTGCTACCCGGCCAGCTTCCAAGGCGAGATGAGGCCAAGCCATATTTTGACCGATTCGGGCACCCCACCCACCGCATGACCCGGGTCGCAATCAACGGCCCCCTCCCCCAAGATATCGGCATCGGTTTCGCCGAGGTCCAGGAATGGGAGTTCGCCACTAACTGCCATCCCGTCATCCCCGCCTGGTTCAGAAAGCACTTTGCAGAGCAGGGCTGGGCCCCCACACCGCTGCTCGCCTTCCTGGTTGAGTCAGGTCTCCTGAAGAGCCTCTCCCTGAAGATCGTGATCAAGGCTGCAGCATAATAGGCAAGTTAACCCAGGGCAGCAAGGCCGACGGCAAAAAACTAACACGGAGGCTTGTGGTCGACCAGGGAGAACTTGACTTCTTGGTAAGTGACACCCGCAAAAGCGGAAGTCTGGTTGGGGCACCCCAACGGTGTCCCTTGGGTCACATTCTCACATACTACGATGGGTCGCAGCCCCAGTACACCCATCTGAGGGCCTCAATGCTGGCATATGCCCACATCAACCTCCTCGCTATGCTGGCAAGATTTGAACCCGATGAGGCTGTCCGGGTGGCCACTGATAGCATTTACGTCCAGAAGACCGCGTTGCAGAAGCTTGACGGTGTCGAGGCGTACGTGCCACAGGAGGGGCATCTCCCGGGAAACTGCCGCAACTGTCTCAGGTATCACTACGAGCTAACCCTCAGGCCACCAGGCCGAGACAGGGTTCATGCCGCTCAGTGGCGTGACAAAGGGGTGCAGTTGTATATGCCACAGGAACATGCCGCGTACTTCTCCAGGCCAGAATACTGTAGCCAAGCCAAACCGATGGCCGAATCTACGGCGCCCAGCTACAATGACGAACTGACCACCCGGCACCGAGCTACCTTAATGGCGGCAGGGGCAGTGGCAAGACCACAAGAGTGATTGAGCTCTTCCAGGTAAGAGACCCCCTCGTGTTTACCCTGACCCATCGCCTCACCAAAGAAATGCGGGCCCGTGGGGTCAAAGCCCAGACATACCACAGCTTCTTCCGATGGAGTGGTCAGAATGACTGGACGCCCGACCGCATGGGGCAGAAGTTCATCCCGCGCGTCATCATCTGGGACGAATGGCAAACAGGTATGAATTATAAAGGGCCATAACTCTGTTAAAATATATCGGTTCAACCCATATTCGAACTTGATCTGTATTTAGGGGTCAGAAATTTGGTGTCGATCAGATGAAAAATGTTGGAGTCATCCTGGCTTGGATGAATTCTATTCAAAAATAAGAGTGAAAAGGGTTAATTAAACAATACCAAAATCCATACAGATGAAGAACGTGCTAAGAAAGACTAGGTAAGAAATATGAGGCAGATCAGAAGAAAATTGTTTGACTTAGATGCATCAGATAGCATGTGTTTTCAGGGTTAATTATTTTCTAAACCGATCAACCAATCGATAACAAAAACTATACAGGTGAGGGGTGTGTCATTATAAACCTACATATCAAATATGAACACAATCGGACAAAAAATATTAAAGTTATGGCATCGGATAGAACATGACCATGTATGGATGGAAAGTCTTCTAAACCAATCGATACCAAAAACTATACAGGTAAGGGGTGTGTCATCGTAAACATGGACATGAAATTTGAATACGATCCGATAAAAATTACTTGAGTAATCGAATCGGATAGCAAGTGTCTATGGGTACACATAAAAAAAAGCAAGGAGTTCAATCTAAAAATTTTTTAGTTATGTCCCTGCCCACATTTGACCCAGTGACCTCATTTGAACAAATCTGAACCCCAGTCACCCAAGGAACCTTCATACCAAATATGAATCCATTCGGCCCGATGCTACTTAAGAAGTCATTTTAACCCTTTGAACCCGAGAGACCGGAATACCGGTCCAATCCTTATATTCCTATATCCCGGAAGACCGGTCCAGAAATCAGACGATATTTGAAACGAAATTACAGCTCAATAAACGCACATATCAACTAGAGTTGTACTTCTACTTTGCACACAAGCGTCACATGTTTACCCACGTGACTTTGGTGGACAAACTGATGACAGAGGGTGTTTCTTCGCGCATGCGCAGAGGCCTATTTTGAGAAAAAAAAAATCTTTTTATCGTCGGAAAAGGGGAAGTATTTCGTTAGAAATTTCGTAATCATAGCCCAAATTAACTAGAATTGTTCTTTTACTTTGCGCGAATGAGCCACATTCATGTTCATACCTCTGACTTTAGCAGCTAAATTGGAAAGAAGGGGTCTATTTCTTCGCGCATGCACACATGTGCATTTTGAGAAATGCCTTTTATCGTAGGCAAAGGATAATAATTTTGTTATAAATATATAGCGCGACCAAAGGAAGCCTCAATATAATCTACATGTATATTGAACGTGGAATAGACTCTTATTGAGATACCTTGTGACATATTTCACCGCAAAATAGTTCAGTTAGCATAGTTAATTGCCATATATAGTTGAGCGTGTATACATGTATATACGTCCCAGTTAAGAACATTATGAGTTACGTCGTCGGAACACTATATATAATGTCAGGCGCCTCGGGTTGGGGCCATTTAACGTTCAGGACGTCAGGGTTCAAAGGGTTAAGAATTACTATGGAGGGAAAGAGCTATGGCCCTGGGTTCGCAACTAATTCACCCAGTGACCTCATTTGAACAAATCTGAATACCAGTCACCAAGGGAACATCCACACCAAATATGAATCCATTCGGTCTGATGGATCCAGAGATGTTCAAAGAATTGTTGACGGACGGATGGACGGACGGCTCGACGAGGAGTGATGACTATAGCTCCACCAAAGACATCGTCATTGGATTTAGAAACCCATACAATAAGTCAGTCTCAAGAATACCAGCACCGTTAATATTATCCTGGAGCCCAAATGCAATTGAGGGAATTTCAAAATAAGACATTTCCTCTAATGATGAATATTCAATTGGTCATTTATTAAAACCCTTACTGAACATGGCTCAAAGTGAAAGGGATAATATTATATCTGTCTATCGCATAATATGTGTCTATGGAACGGTTTAATTTTAATCCCAAATCCATGCAAATCAAAAGTGGATCACCATCAACCTGGACATAGAATAGGAGAATGATCAAAGGAAAAGCATTAAAACCATATGATGTGTGGAGAGGGTTAATCATTTTCAATGACATCATATCATGGAACCAAGGAATGTGTGGATTAATGTTTTTCTAAGATAAGACAACAGTGTCTGTAAACAGCAATGTCTGAAAAAACATCCCTACAAATTAACAATGGACTATTCCAATTTATTCTTTTACAATATGTGTCTTATAGAATTTACATTATACAGTTATCGCATTGTTTCGAGGTTGACACGAGGAATTGTCAACCCGATGAAGTCAATATTCACCAAGGCCGAGGTGAATTTTGGCTTCCGAGTGCTGACAATTCCTCGTGTCAACCAAGAAACAATGCGATAACTGTTTTATTATATGAAACGCGCTTTGATTGGACAAGACGTTGTGACATTGAACGTCGCTGGAAAACCTGATAAATTTTCAGGTCTGATAATAAGTTATGTTAACCCCTGAATTTCTGACATCACTCAGAACTGATATTAACCTGTTGTTTCATTAAATGAGGTGAACATCGTTAGATATCTCGATTTTTTCGTTACGTTTTAACATAGGAATTGGGGAAAGAAACTTATGATCATATAATAATAACTAATGTCATGAACCTGTTTCAACAAAGGGGTTAACTTAATATTGCACAGAAAACAGAACTGGACCAGAGAGTCATCAATTATAGTTTGACATATGATAAACAAGGCCTGCCAGACACCACTGGTCAGACTCAGCATGTACTATCCAATGTCCATAGCTATAAATATCTCATTCCAATAACACGCATGGTCTGTGTGATATGTTCTCTTCAAATTGGCAGTGGCAAATGGGTATTAATTACTTGAATTATAAAGGACCATAACTCTGTTAAAATATATCGGATCAAACCCATATTTGAACTTGATCTGTATTTAGAGGTGAGAAATTCATATACCAAATTTTGTGACGATCAGATGACAAATGTTTGAGTCCTAGCAGCTTGCGTGAATTCTAAGTAAAAACAAGAGTGAAAAGAGTTAATTAAACAATACAAATGAAGAACATGCTAAGAAAAACCTAGGTAAGAAATATGAGGCAGATCAGAAGAATGTTCAACTTATTGCATTGGATAGCATGTGTGTGAAGGGTTAATTATTTTCTAAATCGATCAACCAATCAATACCAAAAACTATACAGGTGAGGGGTGTGTCATCATAAACCTACATATCAAATACGAACACAATCGGGCAAAAAATACTTCGGTTACAGCATCGGATAGCACATGCCCATGTGTGGATGTAATGTGTTAATAATTTCTAAACCGATCAACTGATCGATACCAAAAACTATACAGGTCAGGGGTGTGTCATCATAAACATGCACATAAAAAATTTGAATAGGATCCGATAAAAAATACTTTGAGTAATCATGTCGGATAGCAAGTGTCTACAGACAGAAGGACGGACAGACAGACGGATGAACGACGGATATTTGATCCGGACGTCTGCATTATGTGTACCATACATGGTACCGTATGGGTACACATAAAAATCATATTAGTCAATTTTATGTTGATATTTGGTTGGTTTTAAGGAGTGGGTTGATATTCAAGCACTTTTCATTTAGTATATGAATTACGAGAGAAAAATAAATCTGTTGGACATATTTTGATATTTTAATAGAATGTTCGATCAACAATGGGGTGTCACACCCCTTCATTAACATGGCATGTTATGCAGAGATACGGTAGATGAAATTGAAGGAATAACATACATATCTACCCAACTTTGCATATATTCCTCTCAATGTTAAGCACAATAACATAAGTTTGAGACAAAGCTTCTAGTTTCAATAATAATCATTCAGTTTTAATGAATTTTATCCTTCTGACGACGATATTATAATTGTAGCCCTCCATCACTTCTAAATACTGCTGGGAAGACGTTGAGGACAAGTCTGAGTTTATGGTGCCTTTCATTTGCAGAATGAGGTCCCCAGAGGGTGAGTTTAATGACGCTATCTCGCATAGCGGGCTAGCATCACCAAATTCACCCTCTGGGGACCTCATTCTGCATGGCCTCGTTTGCTATAGGAGACATAGACTCAGATTAAAGTTACAAACTGGTGAATATTGTGATGTACACCCATTGGTAACCTCGTTTATGCAATGTGTTGTCTGCCAATTTGAGGATATAGAGAATCTAAACCAAAAAGAAATAGAATCTATGTTAATAAGTTTCAAAAGAAATTTGATAATAAAGAAACTTTCCAGATGAGGCCTAATCAGAATGAGGTCCCCAGAAGGTGAATTTGGTGATGCTAGCCCACTATGATAGGATAGCATCACTAAATTCACCCTCTGGGGACCTCATTCTGCAAATGCAAGCACACTATAATCGGGCTTGGTTGAGGAGAGCAGCAGCTTAAACTCCTGGATTTTCTAGAATACTTTTACCAGGCCCCAGGAATGCCAGGATATCCTTAACAATAAATAACCATTTCTATACTAAATTCTCATTGATGAGTAGTTCCCTTAAAAATACTCAGATAATAAGTTCAACAAATGACCATAGGTTGTTTGTTGAACATATTATCTGAACATTTCCCTCCAATAAATAGAACTTCTGCAGTTGTTATATCTGTCATCTGCTTATTTTTCCTGAAAACCCATCCTGATGAATAATAGACTGTTTCAATGTATACTTTTATAACTGAGTGGGAAAATCCATTTAGTGTAGAAAGGGTTAACAGGTCAAACATATTGAAGACATAGAAGTCTCACTCATTTTTCAGATTGGAAATTTTCCCATGCATAAAGGTGACACATGAAAATAGATTGTATTAATTTTTTTTAAAGGTACTCAATCCAATTCGGTGGTCCCCATATCATCAGATTCCAACTATTTTGTTTTGAAATGCTGCTTCAGTTATCAGAATCAATTAATTGCCCAAAAATAATGCTAACCACAGTCCACTATAGTATAAAATTGCCCTGCCCAAAAACCTTTTATTATCAACATTTTGTACAAAGAAATTTTGCCGGTTTGTCAAATATCTGACACAAAAAAGCCACTTGATTTTGGAGTTATCCATCTTCATCTGCTATTTGGTCTTCTCATCGACTTTTAATGGGCCACTATATATTCCAGGTGGAGAAAAATAAGTTTTAAAAATCGATATCTGATCACTCAAGCTTTGATGGATGGGTTCCTCGACTCGAATCAAATATTTTTTACCCCAAAGCCAAATAAATAGTAATTGAGAGGTGCTTAATCAGATTGAGTACCTTTAACATTTTGAATTCTATTTTCGAAATCTTCTTGAGTTTCTGAGTTGTCTACCTATATATTCAATATTTAAATGTTTAGTTTGTTTCTTTTAAGGCTATACTCTATTACGAAGATAGTGGGGGATTCCTGTGGTTATCCCACTGATGACTGAATACTCATTATTGAGTAGTTCATTTGGAGAATGTTTAGAAAATAAGTTCTAAGGCTGAGAACTAATTATCTGAACATTCCCTCCAAATAACCAAATAGGAATCCTATGTCTTCTGAACTGTTATTATAAAAATTCATGTCCAAGTGTATAGACCATTGAAATTTCATCTTTTATATCTGAAGTTGAATGGCAGGATTCACTCAGTAAAGAAAGGTGTATCTCTTCCGGGCCACAATCACAGCAAAATAATGTTTACAGAACCCAATTTCGAGACTACAACTAGCTATTTGTGTGAATAAAATACAGATAAAACACTCAAATTCATTTGTTTATAAAGGCATAATAAATATAGAATATGTAGCTGGTGTCGTCACTTAAATGGTTTATGTGCATGATGGGGGATTTGAGCATCCATTGGGCAAGGCTCTGCAGAGTCCAATATTTGGGAAAACCCCTGATTAGACAAACAATTTAAGTAACAACATTAGCTACATATTTTATTTATCCATCACACAAAACTTGCATTTTGTGAGGTAAATCTGTCATTTTCCTGTTTTACATTCATTAATTTGATGACATCCTTACATGTATTAGGTCAAGCAAACTAATTAGCATTAATGACGTGGGAAAACCGTAGTACTAACCTAGTAAAGCTACATTGACCTAATAAAGCTACATTGATGTAATAAATGTAACGTTTATTAGGCAGGCTTTATGTAGGCAATAGAAATAGTGAGATAAAGTGGTTTATTTTCGATGCAGCCGTCTATAAAGACCTTGACCTTTCTGTAAAATAAACGTTGCATATCTTTACTGCAGAGCAAATACTGAGAGATATCTATATCACATCAATAAATAGTTTAAATGAATTCCTTCAAGGTATCAGCCTGTTTCATTTGCCCTGATGCAGCGCCTTATTGACGAGAACTGCGCTGGTGCAGCATTGAAGATCAAGTGCCAGTGCATTCTGCTATATAGCGAGTCTCCCATAGGGAGCTTCACATATATAAGAGATTGCAATGGCTTACAAGGTCCAAGTAATATTGTTAGGCCAATGCATTCTCTTATATATGCGAGACTCATATATGGGAGACTCGCATATATAAGAGAATGTATTGGCACAGGGATTTTCGCAAAATATTAGGAAGCTCCAGTCATGGAAGGGTTAACCCCAGGGTCCGCGCTGGAATCAAATTTACTTTTGCCAAATAATTTGCCAAATGAAAATATATTTTGCCAAATTATTTTAGCATTTGCTATCATTTTCAGCAACCTGCAACTTTAAGTATTTTGTTTCAACACGCGCGGTTTGAAAGACTGTTGGGGGTTTTCTTCATCAGAAGGGCACATCACAGGAGGATTAGCTATGTAAACACAGCCACCACACTAAATACTAGTAATCCTTCCAACCGTTGATACTAATGCTGTGAGATTAACAGCATCTTATTAGAGGTATTAACTTTTCCTAACCCTTATAAAACACCAATAATATAATGATGCTGTAAGAGTTTCCTGAAATGAATGGTATTGATTGACCAATATTGTTAAACTTTTCTTGAGGGATTAAAAAGTGACTTGCCAAAACTTTTGCCAATTGAAATATTTTTTTGCCAAATGTGAATTAATTTTGCCATTGGCGAACCCTGGTTAACCCTTTCTTATAATTCAATTATAAAAGTATATGATGGAATGGTCTATTATTCATCTGGAGGGATGTACAGGAAATCTAAGCAGACGACAGACATCCGAAACAATAATACAAGTGCAGAAGGATTCTCTATTTATTGGTGGGAAATGTTCATATAATAAGTTCAACAAATAGTATATGGCCGTTTGTTGAACTTATTATCGGAACATTTTCTAAGGGAACTAGTCATCTAATTTAGAAAGGGTTAAGTGTGTGAATTCAGGCTCCGTTATTGAACACCCCTACAAATGAATTCATTAATCCTGACAAAAAGAAATGAACATTCTGATGTACACTACCTTAAATCGGATTTAAATTCATGCACAACTATTTTTCGTGCACCCGTCAGTATGCGAAATTTAAAACTGAGCAAAAATTAGTACAACTAAAAGATTCTAGCGAACAAAAGTGGTTTGTGTATTTATCGATATACATATAAATGGAATTTCTTAAGTCAGCAGCCTATATCGGATGGTAGTTGCAGTCAATATACGTAGTTTGATGCAGATCATGCCATGACTATCGAATATCATAATTATTATTGTTGAACCAAGTGCAGTAGCAATATATGTCTTCACAGCTAAATATTTAACAGTCTCTTTCTGTGCAAGTTGTACAGTTATATTGTAGTGGTCTTTAAATCTACATGCAGGAACAATTAATAAAAGTGCATAAACTTCATGCCATCGGATATATGATTTTTACGGAATATTTTTGTCAGTTTTGAATTCATGCATCAGAGGTTACGAATTTAATACTGAGCGAAAAATCATACGGTGCGAATTAAAATACGACTAAGGTATTAAGAATTACATGGGTCAATCCATTCAGGAAACAAAGCGTTAATCAAGACATTCAATCATATTTGAAAGTTGATTTTCATGATTTATTTTGCAATTGCAAAATTTCAGGAAAATTTATTTCAATTGTCATGTAAAATTTAAAGGTACTCAATCCGATCAGGCGGTCCCATATCATCAAGATACAACAACATTTCTTCAAAATAAGCGTTAGTTATCAGAATTGATTAATTGCAACAAAATAATGCTAACCACTGTCAACTATGGTATCAATTTTCCCAAAACGTGTTATTTATCAGCATTTTGTTCAACGAAATATGGCCATATTATCACTTGAGTATCACGAAATTTGGCCATATTACCACTTGATTTTAGAGTTATCCATCTTCATCCACAATTTTGTCCAAGACCGTCGGTTTGACAGCTGTTTTCTGGGCCACAAATAATTGCACATCTCGAGAAATAACAAACTTCAAAAATTGATATCGGATCACTCTGAGCTTTGATCGAATCAAATATTTTTTATCCCCGAAGCCAAAGAAACAGTAATTTGGGAGCGTTAATTCGGATAATGCATCTTTAAAGCCTACTTCATGATCTATAATCAGCTTTAATATAAGAATGGAAGAAACCTTTCCAAACTATTCCCAACATGAGTAAAGTCACACATCTTGTTCAAGCTCCTAAGTATTGTTAAAAGAAGTTGTCATGTCAAAACTTCACATTGGTCTCAACATCTTTTTTGTCGAACAGATTTTCATATTTCATTTAAATTATGAAAAGGAAATGAATTGTGTAAAGCTTTACATTATGGCATTCAACAATTTTTTTTTTTTAAGTTGGTGAAAACCAACCAGGGTGTGTATTTATATTTATATCAAATGTATTTCACTTCATCAGACATTTAATCTGGAATGTCTTAATTTATTGGAATTTAATAGGTCTACACAGAGTTACATATTCTAAATAATTGTTAAATCCCCACCAAGTGATTTATCTTACGGTTTCTTTCTGAAATCATCACCTGTGCTGATTCACTGATTCAAAATTTAGTGTCACAATAAACTGTCAACCCTTTCTATACTAAAAACTCATTGATGAGTAGTTATCCCTCAGGGAAATGTTCAGATCTTAACTTCAACAAACGACCTATTATCAGAACATTTCCCTCCAATAAATAAGACTCCTTCTGTGCTTGTAGTATCTGCTTGATTATCGTAAAATCTCCTCCAGGAAAGTAATAGACCATTCCAATGTATACTTTTATAACTCAGTGGGGAAAATACATTTAGTCTAGAATGGGTTAAATATTTGCTAGTGACGGTAGCTGAGCAGAGAATTGGAGAGATTGATTAAGTCACGCGACTGAGTGCCTCGACCTGCCTGGAGTGCACCTGAGTTACTCTTAGTAATGGCACAGGTCTCACATTAAAATTAGTGCACTAGTCAGCAGGAAGTGCCAGTGATTTGGAAAATATAATTGCTAGTGACTATCACCCAATCAGAATTCCCATTTTGCAGGTAACACTTGCATTTAAGTTAAAGGCCCACTTAATTTTCGAGTCACCAATTATTTTTTTTATAGTGCCTTGATATACGGTTTTAATAACAATATATGTCATAAAATATGATATATTAAAATACTATAATTCATCACAATTTGAAACTAAAACAGCTGAAATCATATAAAGATTTCCCCCGTTATGTTTCCTAGAATGCAACATAATTCAAACTAAAATGTATTATCATTGGAAGGGGAATAACTCTATATCTTGAGATATAGAGTTATTCCTCTTCCATTCAAAATATTGAAACTTGAGCACCAAACACAGAATCAAGTATCTCAAAAAAAACAACATGCTCTCAGTTTATTAGACCGAATAAGTTGATAATACAATGCTTTGGAACTTCCTCTTTCAAATGGTATATAATATGGCATATATTTTATATAAAATTATCTGAGGGTTCAAAAATTAAGTGGGCCTTTGAGTTAATATCAGACAACCTACATTGACAATGTTGGGAATAGCATGAAATAAATAAATATTCTCAACATTACAAAGAATAGTCAACATAAAAAATAAACAGGCAAGGTTACACAAATCATTTATGGACATGAACATTCTTATCCTAACAATCTCGCGCAAACCGAAGCACTAGGTTCATTCATCCTTATGTACACCGGTCACAAATGTTTTTTTGCCTGGCAGGTTGTCATCTATATACCTGCTAGAATGGCACATCCTTTCAGCATTCAAGGTCATCACGCCATTGGCCATGAGTATGTAGAGACAAGCGCTCTCATCCAGTCATAACCACATTTACCGCAGGTCATCATAAAATAGAATGTCTTTTACACACTAATTATCCTTAAAGACATCAGATTTGGTCATTTCTTGCCAGATGCATATATTCTTGTCCAGTCTTTTGCTGAAATAAATTAATTGAAATCGGTGAGTAACTAATGTCGGATAAAATGACCCCAATAAACAAAATGGTTCCATAGATTAATAATATTGTTTAACCCTTTGAGTGCCAGGGGCCGATCTCATCGGCCCTAAACCTACAAAATAAGTCTGTTAAATAATATAAGAATAAATTATTAAAATTGTAAAAAAAAAAGAAAAAAAAAGGCCAATGCATTCTCTTATATATGCGAGGCGACCTATGCATTGGCACAGGGTATATGGGTTGATACAAAAATCGACCTGGCACTCAAAGGGTTAATAAGAAATGGTGATAGTCTAGAACATGTATGCCCTCATCAAATGGCACTTCTGTTATGTCAACCATTTACAATGCAGTATGTCTATACACTCGGAGAGGTGGCTAGTGACTGGACTTGAAATATTTTGGTAAAAAAACTTAGCCAAATTAAATATTCATTAGCCAATATGAGATGAGAAACCAATCACGATCGTCAGATATTTAACCCTTATCTTCAACCATACCTATTACAGCAGTCAAAATCATCAATCTGGAACAGTGTAACTGTTCACTGAAAGTGAAGATGATTGGAAAGAGACTTTACATGGTATAAAACCAGAATATATCCACTTGTGCAAAATATTAATCTGGATTGGAATTATGACAATGAATAGGTGAAAACTATCTTATTATCACATGGGATAGCATGTGTTTAGGCCACTCAACCAAATGATCCGAACTATACATGTCTGTCATCATTAACTAGCTGTGCCATGAAATATATAAACACCTTCAGATGACAAATATTTCAGTTATCAAATCAGATATCTTATGTTTATGGAAGGGGATTAATATTTCCCAAATATTTCAAAACAAAATAGTTCACGAAAAGCATGTGACTTGTCATGGGTGGCCATGCAATAAATCAAATGCCAAATAATAGCAGGATTGGTATCCTGCAGCCCAGCTGTCAAGACTAACAGGAGGTTGCACCATGGGTGATGGGATATCCCCATGATGAAAATTGAAATATGGGCAGATCGGAAACCAAATTGTGAAAAAAAATGTGATGAACGAACAAATTACTTGACAATTTTAATGAAAGTGTCAATGACACTGTAACTCAACTTGGGAAGGAATTCATTTTTTTTTCAATGAAAAGAATGATAAAGAAGTCAAAAAGTTACAGTAAAGGGCTTGTATTGTGTAGATGAAATTATTTTTATTTCAAACATTTCACAAATAAATGTAGGCTGCCGGGTGTGCCGATGGATTCAAATTTGAAATCCAATCATGTTTTGCCGATGGATTCAAATTTGAAATCCAATCATGTTTTATAACAAATTAATTTTGGAAATAATTGATGGTTCCCATCTGGAGGTCAACTGAAGATCCATTTGAAGTTTGGTGGCGATCATATGAGGGATGTGGTCTGTCGGGTGTGCCAAAGGATTTAGTCATGCAAAGATTAAATTCAAGATGGCTGCTGGCGTCCATGTTTTTTATCAAAAATTGCTAAAATTTGATAGCTCCAATCTACAGGTGATCCTAAACAAACCTGTAAATTTTCAAAACATTTGTTCTATAATTGCGCGCAGACCTGTTTACTTTCCCGATTTCGGCGGGAGTCTCCCGATTTTGTGTCATTTCTCATGTGCTCCCGATCGGGAAACTAAATCTTCCGATTTAAAAGATGAAGCCAAAAATTAGCCTGCAGCTATAGCAAACGATAAGCCATGCATGCTTTAGTGTTACAAATCAATTAGGAATATATCGCCTGTGAGTCAAACTGTGACAAAATGTTGACACAACATTGACTCTCTTGTTTAACAGCGTTGAGTAAGTAAATGCGGTCTTCAATGTCCAGACAAGGATTATAATATATCAAACAAAAAGGCTTCCTTTTTTGGTCACACTTAATCAAGTGTTGGTTTCTGCTAGTCCCGACCGACTGCTTTAAAACCGCCGACTCAAATTATTATATTGCCGATTTAAACTGTTTGTTTTGTTTAATTCCGTTTCAGTCTTTGTGGTATTCCGTGTTTTATATACGCAATAACAGAACGCGAATCGAACGGACCTCAAACAATTCTGTCAAATTCACCGATGTTACTGAATATATTTGGCGACAAAATTATCCGAGAGCACCATTTTATAGTGTGCAAATATAGTTTTAATCATTGAATTGCCTTATTCGAAATAAAACGTGATCCATAACCGGAAAATCGTAATTTTATTCCCAATGATTTTAGAAATTAGAGGCACTCGGTAATCAGTGTCAAGGCCGTTAATTGTGGCAGATGCAAACCAAATGCAACAAACAGTCTATATGACATTTAAATGAAAAATATTAAGTTTTTTCCATGATACTGAACAAAATATCCATATTTTTCACTAAATCTCCCTATTTCTGAGGACAAATCTCCCTATTTCCAATTTTGAAAGTAAACAGGTTTGATTGTGCGCTGCAGGGTGTGCCGATGGATTCAAATTGGAAATCCAAAATGGCTGCCACAGCCATGTTTTTTTAAAATAATTTGGGAAATATCGATGGCTCCCATATAGAGGTCACCCCGAAGATCCATATAAAGTTTGGTGAGGATCAGATGAGGGATGCGACCTGTAGGGTGTTTATGGATGGACGCAAACCAATGGAAATAGTTCAAGCTTGACTTGTCAAGTTGAGATAAAAATGGACAATGGTCAATTAGGCCAGATAGCGTAAACCTGCTCTATTAATAACCTTACCTGTACCGATAGCCTTAACTTCGTCTGATTTCCACTGTTCAGCTACATCATTTGCTAAGGGATCATCGGGATTAGGGGCACTTAATAGAGCTTGAATTGATAACAATACTGTTCGTATCTGTAGTGCCGGACTCCATTTATCTGAGAAAAAAAAATAAGAATAATTAGATAAGAGTTCCTCTTTTCAGATATTATTCACAACATTTGTTCATAAAATATGCTTTCTTACCATTAAATGCGTACATACAGCTATGCTCTAATTAATCAACCCACCCCCCCCCCCCCTTCAAACGAGGATCACATGCGGCATTACCGCAACACTGAATCATTTCAGTTGGAATGCACACACACGGCAATAACAGATTTGACAACCGAAGTTAAGCTGCGAATGACTGCGATTGAACTACGGCAATGTACTTTGGGAACATTGAGTGATACCCCATCTATATCGAGCACCGGCAAAAACAAAATGCGACATTGTAATCTTGGCTAATAGTGTGCATAATCATTGACTCTTCAAATGGTTATTCTCATATTATATCAGGTACCCCCCCCCCCCCCCCCCCCCCATATGACAATTCACTGAATATTGGGAAGTCGTTATGTACACTCAGTCTCTATACTACAATTCCCAGTATTATGCTTCGTTATATCTACTTGTATTTAAGTCAGCTGTCTTCGCCATCTTTTTACACACATCAATCAAATATATCAAATATACACAAATACAGGGACCAGCCTAGACCAGATTTTCAGGGCGACTATAAAAATAAGGCGAAGTGGCTGTTCTATAAGGCGAAGTGAGTCTACAAAATTTAAATTGATCAGTACTACGACAGGAGTCGCTATAGAACGAAAATAGGAGAGATGTAATATGTCAATTAAACCTATGAAACAATGGTTGAAATATGGAGTCTTTATGTTCACTTTATGACCCTAATAACTATTAATAATACCCAAATATAATTGTGAGAGGATAGCAGCATTTTATATCGTAATTGTGGGAGAATGACAGGATTTTATTTCATATTTTTCGAGTTTTTAAAAATGCCAACAATATTTATCAAACCGAAACGAAACGAAACCATGAACACTTTTACTGCGCTCTATTAGTAATCCCATTTGAAATTCTAATATGCTTCACAAATGAATTTGTTTTAAATTTTTTTTAACCAAACTCCATAGAGGGAGTGATGAACTGACACATTGTGAGAGCTGTGAGTTGTAATCTTCATTGTAAGGTGTGGTAATCACAGTACTCTAAAAATCACAACAACCAGATTAACACTTGAGGCCCGACGATGTTTTCACAGCTACCAGTAATCAGACTCCGTTGTCAACATGCTTCCAGATTGGAGCAATACAGATGTTAATTGTTTTATAACACCCTGATAGTGGAGTATTGTGTGCAATCACAGTTGACAGTTGTAAATTATCCTAAATTATTTGGGGCATTTTGCCGATTTTCGTCAGTCAACTTTGGAATTTTCAGGGCGACTTGAACTTCGCCCGACTGCAAAAATAAGGCAAAGCAGACGGCGCTAGGGCGACTTCTTCACCCACGTCGCCCTCTCGGCTGGTCCCTGCACGAATCAATAAAATAAAGTGTGCTGGATACAATATTAATAGCTGTCAGTTTTTACCTGAAACTGGGTTTGTTTTTTAAAGAAGTTTATTTTTAACAAACCCATTTTGAGGTAAAACTGACAGAACTGTGTATTTGTAGACTGATTTAACTCACCATGCTTGTGTTGTAGCATATTTGCTGCATATTATAAACCTTTCTTACTGAATGGATTCTTCCATTAATTTATAACAGTATACAGTGGTTGCTAATGTTTTGATAATACAAGTGCAGAAGACACGTAATGGTGGATATCTATATTTACTTTTTATGAGATATGAGGTTCCCATGGTATGGCCCTGAATATAGATCTGAGCCAGGTTTCAAAACTATTGACAAATAGAGACAAAATTAGTCATATTGAGGCTGCACATTGCAAAGGATTTTTGAATTGAAAAGGTGATAACAATTCTGATAAATGCCCAATTGATCTTATACATGTAATTGAATGTGCCCAGGATCCCATGGTGGTAAAATATCATGACCAAATTAAAACAAACACAAATAAGAGATGGACTGTCGTCTGGTGCATACCTCCATGTGGCATACCGCCTAGTATGGGCTTACCTATATCCTATGACTGAGATACTCAGACCCAAAAATCAGCATTTTCAGAAGAACAAAGATGAATAACTCTAGAACTAAAAACCTGAACACAATGATTGAACACCCCACCCCAATGAATGTTCTAATAGTGGTGAACATCCATAACAAATTTCATGAACATACGATAACCTATGTTTGAGATATCTGGTCAGAAGGAAAAAAACCCTAACATTTCGAGATAAATAAAGATGCCCAAACAAAATGATTGAACATTCCATTGAATGTTCCTATAGTAATGAACATCCATACAAAATTTCATTGAGATCCGACAACCAGTGATGGAGATATCTGCTCGTACAGACAAAAAGCAAACATTTCCAGATATTAAAACAAAGACAGGGTTTCCGCTAGGGTAAAAATATTGGGTCTGCTGGATATAACATAGGTGATTTTTTTAATTTAATGTCCAGAAACCCTTATTTCCTTGCACCTGGGAAGATCCAATTACGTTTTCTAAGTAATAAATTCATTAGAATTTGAGACCAGGAATGAAATAATAGATGCAAGTACTCTCGTACCAATATTTATTATTTGAAAATGTATGAACAGCAGCAAAAAATCTGTCCTCTGTCACGTACTGCCCAAGCAGTAAATGTAGAGTTATCGGTGGTATAATGTATTAGACCAGGCTGTGGTGGCGGTAGGTGCCACATGAGAGCGCAGATATTTCGACTGGGATGTATTGAAAACACATTGGGTAACCTGAAGGCAGTGACTTCAAGAACCTCCATGTTCTGCATATGTGTCGGGCAATTTAACGTGAAGGTGAATATATGCGATCATGTCAACAATAAATGTTGAAACACTAGTTTTACAAGGTAGTGAGTGTTTCAGGTGTAGAATATGTGTCTGTGAATAAGAGAGTATTGTATTTTGGAGTTTACTCTTGGAAGTAACTCTGCATGTACCACCAGTGTTAGCAAGGCTAAGTGGAATGGGGCATAAAGAGTATGCTAGAGCTTTATCAATATCTATAACACCTATAATATTCATATTGGCTTTGATGCTCTGTGTTTCTGAATACATTTCATGATGACTCTTATTTACTCTTGCAAATATCTTCAAGTTTGTTCTAGAAATTGGGTCACGTACAAACTTTCATTTGTACTCTTGAGGCGATCTTGTTTGAAACAGTTGTATGCTTCCGGTCCAATTTTTTTTATCGAGACAATTTCCTCTGAAACTTGCAATGGAAGAGGGATAGCAGAACTTAAGGAAATTAAATATGTTTTTCTCGTACCTCAATCAGGTCTAAATACAGAGTGAACCAGAACTGTGCGGTTTCACCGTACTTGCCGTGCTGAAGGCCTTGTTTGAATAAATGGTATTTACCAATGAAATCAACATATTGAACTGAATTTGGGTCATATATGAAACCCGAATCCCTGGCTGACTGAACTAAGACTTCTGGGATCTGGGTGTCTTTTCCAACAAGAATCTTCCAAACAGCAGCCTTTCTAGTGCTTCCGACAATGCACTATGAACTATCCAACATTGGTTATATTGCATTCCAGACAAAACACCATTTAAGCTCCATGAAGAGAAAACACCTGCTTGAAACACAATGTCCTCAAAATCAGAATAATTCAAAATAACCTTGATTATACCAAAATTCTCTCTAATAAAATGGAAATCTCCCAAATGGATAACAACATTACTAAACATTGTGGGTAATTCCAAACCAACTTATATGCATTCATTGTGACACCGAAATACATGGTAACATTAACATATGACATTATGTTAACTTATGTTAACATTAAGTAATATCTCCACTAAATGAACAATAATTTCACATTGGGTCTTAGTACATCTTATAGCATGGTCTTTGTGTCAGTTTTTGAATGCACAATCAGAGTCCTAGCCTATTTTGGTTAGAAGTTATTGCATGTTTGTGCAGACAAAATTTTGATGCTTCATGAAAAATTGCAATTGTTTTTTGAAAAACAAATGTTTTGCCAGAAATAAAATTAGCTGTTCTTTATTAAACTTATATACAAGAGATTGTGTAATATACAAATGCTTGGAATATATTTCCAAACCTAACTTGTGAATTTATATGTATTTTTTAGTGAACAAAAATATTTTCGGCAAATTTTGAGAGAAACAAAATGGAAAATAGGCTGTGGTATCTCTATGCACCAGCAGATCGCTTATCACCTCCAATGTCATAATGCCCATGGAGAATACCTATCAGAAAATACCAGTCGTAATTTTTGTGCTCTGAGGTGGCACCTACCTTCGTCTGGTCTATATAGGATGCAGGAATGAAGGCCCAGTTTACAATGTGCCAGTCATTTTTTCACAGAAATATTCGGAAATAAATTATTTTTTGGACAAATGAAAGTCAATTCTGTATTCGATTGGAATGTCCCGTTCGATATATATTGGCCCCTCATTTTCATTTATTAGTACATTATGAATAGACTGGAGTCGGGACAAGGCAAGCTGCTAAAATCAACCTTATCAAGTCGTTACATATAATCAAGACCAATCAAGTGTTCCTTTACAAATATTCAGCGACCATATGCACATTATTGAATTTGCAATTGGCCAATACAAGCACAAGCTTATCATAGTTGCAAGAATCACAAGTAATAAACACCTACGAAGGTAAGACACATTATATCAATTTTTTTTGGTCATCAAAAGTGGGTCCATTTGACGGAACCTGTGTCGGTGTAGTGGAAATCCTGAAAGTTGAATAACTCAAGAACGGAAAACCGGAACAATATGATTGAACACTCCATTGTAGTGAACATCCATACCAAATTTTACTGAGATCCGAGCACTACTGTTCAATTTATGATCTGAACAGACCTCAGACGGATAAAAAGCCAACATATGACTGGTTATGCTAAAAAGTTGGAAATAATTCCAGATGCAAAAGTCGAAGAAAACATACATCATTCAAGAGAGTAAAGCTGAAAATAGTTCCACTACACTATCCTCCAAGTAATATATGCCCTTATTAAAGACATGTTATGGACTTGTTCAGGTGAGTGAAACTGACAAGTTAGTACTCAGACGATGTGCCAAATGTTGGAATGTAGCATTCTAATAACATCGCCAAAAATCTCAAATAAATCGACCTTACCACTCCATAGATATCATCTGAACTACGCTTAATTGTAAATATTTACATCTCAATTAGGGACGCAACAATCAGCAATAATCTAACGCAAATGATTTTGCCATCGAGAGTCATTGCATTTCATTAATATATAAGAATGACGGTGTGTGTGCTGTAAATTTAGTTTAATATTTGTACTTTGAGCAAGACAAAACTCCATTTCTATTTGATCACCCAACCGGAGTGTTTCACATCACTTTAATTGGATAAGACATTTTTGCCCAGAACGTCGGCTGGTTATCGAACAAGGTGAATATCGCTTCAATTAACCCTTAAATCGAGTAATATCATTTTACGAAATCACCAATCTGAGTAATATCATTATATGACATCACAAGTCTGAGAATTATGGTTTTACAACACGCCTTTAATAGCTCTATCTCACTGTCTAATACATTTGTCACACGCGCGTCGAAATCGGACATTTCAACCTCGAATTAGGGTGACAAATTCGGACGATGTGAGTTCCGATAGTGCTAAATAATGTGTAGACATAGATTTTTTTGATATCACTCATTTGAAAGAGTTGTCGATATATTTCTTGGCTGGTTTGATATTATTGGCCTGATATCAGCCCTTGGTAACCTTCGGCCTCATGCTGATATGAGGTTACCTCGGGCTGATATCGGGCCTAATATCATAACAACCAAGTAATATCCTCTATATATCAGGTAGTCAATAAGAGAAGAGTTTAATCTACTGCAGACTGAGGGAGGTGAGGAATAATATGCTAAATCTAATGTCATTGACTACTATTTTATTTTATTATTTCAGGCAAGCCTTGAAATAGTGTGTCTGTCATTTGCAGAATGAGGTCTCCAGAGGGTGAATTTAGTGATGCTACCCCGCATAGCGGGCTAGCATCACCAAATTAACCCTCTGGGGACCTCATTCTGCTTACACCTGAGCAGAATGAGGTTCCCAGGGGGTGAATTTGGTGATGCTTGCCCGCTATGCGGGGTAGCATCACTAATTTCACCCTCTGGGGACCTCATTCTGCAAATGACACACTATTTGAAGGCTTGATTTCAAGATATTTTTGTTAATTAGCTTATTTAAAGATCTTATTATTTGCTTATCATAATTTATAAATGTTTATGTTCTATGGAGCATCATAGGAGAAAACAGGAGACCACTTTTTTTTCTAGCTGTAGCAAGAGATTTTCATCCCTTAACAATTTCATGAGGGGAACTGCGTTGGTGCAGCATTGAGGACCCTGTGTCAGTACATTCTCTTATATATTTGAGTCTCACATAGGGAGCCTTGCATATATAATTAACTGGCTTACAAGGTCAATACCGTTAGGCTAATGTATTTTATTATATATACCGGGCTCCCTATATATAAGAGAATGCATTGGCACAGGGTTTTTGCAAAATTTCAGGAAGCTCCAGTTTGTTCAGATGAAATTAAATACTGTTATGTGTATCTGTCTACTTAAGTGGGCAATGTTCCAAAACTTACACTTGTGGTGAGATGTACAAAACTTGTGTTTGATACACATGTTGATGCCTGAACATCAGGGGATATACACACGCAAATCCTGTACATTTTTTTGATACATCTCTGTAACTACACCAGATTTCAAAATGCCGAAAACAAAAAATAATGTGCAAAATCAAAATTATAAAAGGTCAGCCGACCACAGTGTCCCCCAACAACGTGGCAAGTCGATGGCACTTGTCAAAGAAATAAAAAAAAATGTTGAAATTATCTAAGTCGAAAAGGGTTAATAACTCCGTAAAACGAGCTGATAAACGCACATTCCAAATTTGGTTCAGATATGATCACACAAACTGAAGTTATCATCCGGAAACCAGAAATTGACAGGATTCCAAGTCGAACTTGACCTGTATATAGGGCTGATAAACTCACATACCAATTTGGTTCAGATATGATCACACAAACTGAAGTTATCATCCGGAAACCAGAAAAATACAAGATTCTAAGTATAAAAATGGCCATAACTCTCGCAAAAATGAGCGGAGCAAACCCATATTCGAACTTGACCTGTAGTTTGGTCTGATAAACTCACCTATGAAATTTGCTTTTGATCTAATAACCGAAACTAAAGTTATCATCTGGAAACCATTTCCGGACACACACACGTACGGACGGACACCGGCTATTTTAATAGTCACCCAAAAAAAATTTTGGGGGACAAAAATTAAAAGAGTGTCGTCTATTTCGACCATTGACCAACTTTAATGAAATGTGATCTAACAGCAACATCGACTCGGCAATCAAGCCTGCATATAACGCGTCTGTCATTTACAGAATGAGGTCCCCACAGGGTGAATTTAGTGACGCTATCCCGCACAGCGGGCTAGTATCACTAAATTCACCCTCTGGGAACCTCATTCTGCTTAGGCACTCAACTGCTATAATAGACCTAGGATCAGATTGAAGTTCCCCAGTTGAAGTTGGTGATGTTCACCTATTGGGCCACCTCGATTGTGCATTTTATCAGCTGCAAATTAGGGGATATAGAAACTTCCCAGAAGGGAAAACTAAAAACAATGTTAATTTGATACTGTAGATACTTCCCAGAAGATGAGGCCTAAGCAGAATGAGGTCTCCAGAGGGTGAATTTGTTGATGCCAGCCCACTGTGCGGGAGAGCATCACTAAATTCACCCTCTGGGGACCTCATTCTGCAAATGACAGGCACGCTATTTGCAGGCTTGTCGGCAATACCAACCATTAGTCTCAATGCCAATCTAACTCAGCTTGATTACAATGATGGATGCACCATAACAAACAATGGAAGGCTGTGGATACATGCACACTGTCACACATAAGTAATAATTGCATGTGCATTGCTTGAGTTTATGCCATGGATACATGCTTGAGTACTATACACAAGCTTCATACATCTCGCTGTTGATGTTAATTCATGAGGATATTATGTCTGCACATTATACCTATCTACAGTAATGCCCAAAGTGTATGGCCCTTTAACCTTTAGAAGAATATTATGGGAAATTTTTCAGGATTTAGTTGGGAATATGGCTTGTTGCCATTCACCGGAAAGTTCTACACTGTAACTACCAGGTGAATCATTCTGGCTTGCATGCCTTTTTGTATTCTAAAAAATATTGATAAGATGCTATTCTAACTGGCATAATTATGTTATTGCGATTAAGATTATTGGGATACAAGTGACAGCTGGTTATTTTAAGTATTTTAAAGTATTTAGGCAAAAAAAATATTTTTGATTATCAGGCATCTCCGCATAAAAAAACGAGAGGCCGATCACGATCGGCAGATGTTTAACCCATACCTTGGTGATAGCGATTAGCTATAACTGATAACTGGTCAAAAATATGATCCCAGTAATACATATATCAGTACCTAACTTAAAATCAAAAGGTCAAATAATTTGTCTTAAGAAGGGGTTAAAGTAATTGGGGTGGGGAGGAGTCGTTTTAAATCTCATAACTCTGTCCCTATTCACACAAGGACCTCTCACTGTGAGATCCAATTGTTCAGCCATTAATAAATTTGACAGATAGGATAAACAATATCCAGCCAGCGCAGGTTGTTCATCTTTACCTTCATACAACCACCCCCTAGAGCTATGTAACATATGTCATCACTCAATTAATAACAGATTTTGCTTGGAATGACATCTACTAGTATTAAAGGTATTCTCATACTCTGGATATTGGATGTTCACATGGCAATTTATTGATATCATTATATTACATGCAACTATTGCAATAAAATCTTAACATTTTCAATACAGGACATTACACCTTATTAATGGAATACAACTAAAACAAATTAGTGTCAATGACAAATTTATTTTTTGAAATAAATAAATTTTTTATTATTATAAAAGTTTTTTAATATTTGTTTATGTTAAATTGAGCGAGGAAATTCAATCTAAAAAAATATGAAAAATCCAAATTTCAAATTAAAAAAAAAAGAAGAAGGGTCATAACTCCTTTAAAATAAATCAGATCAAACCCATATTCAAACTCGAACTGTATTTTGGGATGAGAAACCTATATACAAAATTTGGTTCCGATCAAATAGAAAATGTTAGAGTTATCGCATTATACCTAAAGTGTCTGACAGACAGACAGATATAGATGGACGGACAGACGAGTGGTCAATCCGGACATTGACGCTATGTGTACCATACTATGGTATAGGTACACATAAAAAGTTTTATCTCATGCAGAGTACAGGAAAAATACATCAAACCTGGTGTGCCCCTTTAATTTTTCAATTCACATATGTAATCAATTGAAATCAATGTCGAAAAAGCTTTCCATTAATATATAGAAACGAGAGGCCGATCACGATCGGCAGATGTTTAACCCATACCTTGGCGATAGCGACTAGCCATAACTGATAATTTGTCAAAGATATGATCACAGGAATTAATCCATATATCAGTACCCAACTTGAAATCAAAAGCTCAAATAATTTGTCTTAAGAAAAGGTTAAAGTATTTGGGTTGGGGAGGAGTAGTTTTAAATCTCATAACTCTGTCCCTATTCACACAAGGACCTCTCACTGTGAGATCCAATGGTTTAGTGATTTCGGAGGACATGTTTAGGAGTTTAAGTTAACTCATTGGAAGCAAAAGTGATAAATCCCTAACTTTGCCACTTTTGACATGCCAGATATTCAAAATTTATTATTCACTTCTAAAGAGAAATTATAATTGTTGACTGCTTAGAACGACATATATGTAGGGGATTCCATCTCGTATTTAAATGGTACTTTAATTACTCCCCCCCCCCTTCCCCCATTCTCCCCAGTTATTTTGTTTATCAAACATGGACAGATATAAGATCAGATCTGACCTGTGTATTAAATAAGATTAAGTGTTTCATAACAGGGGTGTATGGTTTTCAAAAATATATGTAGTTTATACAATTCAAAAGTATTATCTATATAATGTTATACAGACATAATATGATGGGGATGCTGGCCCCTATGACCACTAAATCGTTCATATAAAAGAAAGTAAGTTAGCCCTCATTTGAATGGTTTCACACATTACAATGTTTTACAAGTAGCTTGGGCACTAAAAGCCACAACCTTCAATGTTAATCTTCTAAGTGCTCTGTGGCCCCTAAAATTCAATCAACCATGAAAATGTGAACAAATGGGAAAATAAGGTTCCTGGAAATACTAACATCTACCATATTGATTTTCAAAACAAGTCATCACTTACAATAGTCATGTATATTTATCTTCCCATTGCATAGATAAATCATATTGGCTATAAGCTGTTGTTTTAATTTCAAATTGAAAGCACGTGTCTGAAGGGTTAATATATTTTTCAAAAATCAATTAATCAGTCAATACCAAAATTGATAGAAGTGAATAGTGTGCCAAGATACCCAATAGATATTAAGAGATATGAGGAAGAGTCCATGTACATTATAGCATGTGTCTATGGAAACCTTGGAAAGGGTTAATTATTTTTGAAGCAAATTAATGGAATTTAGAAGACACTTATATAGGTGAGGGGTGCCCTTATCTCACCCTGTAATGAAATTTCAAGAATAGGAAAAACACCAGTCTTGTGCTGCCATTAATCAATTTGACAGTTAGAATAAACAAACAGGCAACCACCAGTGTTGTTTATCTTGCTTGACCCACCAGAGCTCTGTATCATATGTCATCACTCATTTCATAACAGATTTCACTTGCAATGACAACATCTATAAAAATCCTCTCATATACTCTGGATGTTGGATGATCACATGGTAATTTATTGATATCATTATATTACATGAAACTATTGCAATAAAATCTTCATATTTTCAAAACAGGATATCACACCTAATTAATCGTAAAAAACTAAAATAAATGAAAGCGTCAATTTTTTTTATTATTTAAATTTTTTTTTTATTGTTATTATTAGTTCAAACAAAATTTAATATTTGTATATGCTAAATTTAGCAAGGAGCTAAATCTAAAAAAAATTACTTTAAAAAAAACAAAAAAACAATTCTCAATTTTTTTTTTCGAAAAAGGGTCGAAACTCCTTTAAAATTAATCGGATCAAACCCATATTCGAACTCGATCTGTATTTTGGGCTGTGAAACTCACATACCAAATTTGGTTCCAATCAGATAAAAAATGTTTGAGTTATGGCAGAATGCGTGAATTCTAAGTTGAAAAAGGGCCATAACTCTGTAACAAAATCTCGGATCAAACCCAAATTCGAACTCGATCTGTATTTTGGGCTGAGAAACCCATATACAAAATTTGGTTTCGATCGGATAAAAAATGTTTGAGTTATCGCATTACTCGTAAAGTGTCTACGGACAGACAGACAGACAGACGGACAGACAGACGGACGAACGACGAGTGGTCAATCCGGGCAACGACACTATGTTTACCATACTATGGTATGGGTAAACATAAAAACAAACTAGACCTACAGTACTAAAAGTGTTATGAACAATTATTTTGTTCCCATAGACTGATAACAGAGCTCTCAAGTTTTTAAAACTTTGAAAACCAAAGTTGTCTTCCCATGCAACCAATAAAATTCCAATGGTAATGCTATTAAACAATGAAACCAGATTATGCCTTTAAGATGAAATTTAAATAACCATGCATATAAAATATAATAGTATAAACATTCCACCTATGATATGGCCAGAGATACTTATAGAGTATAAATTATATCTGATACAGCCAACACATCTCCTAGCAGTTAATTAACTCAATACAAGAGAGAAGGAACTTCATGGTATTGTAACTGAATACTATCTCTGTGTGAGAAGACAACTTCATAGCATCCTGAACCTGATTTATTAGATACTATCTAGACAGTGCCACCTGTGTATCTTTGATATATTTTAGCGATGAATAAAATAATCAAAGGGCCATAACTCCAGTAAAAAGTAACGGATCAAACCCATATTCGAACTCGATCTGTATTTTGAGTTGAGAAACTAACATACAAAATTTGGTTCCTATCAGTTGAAAAATTGATGATTTATCGAAGCATTCATGAATTCTATGTCAAAGGGCCATAACTCCATTAAAAAATATCGAATCAAACACATATTCGAACTCGATATGTATTTTGGGTTGAGCAACTCACATACCAAATTTGATTATGGTCAGATAATTTCTTTTTGAGTTATGGCAGCATGCATAAATTCTAAGTTGAAAAAGGGCCATAACTCCGTAAAAAAAACTCGGATCAAACCCATATTCGAACTCGATCTGTATTTGGTGCTGAGAAATTCATATACAAAATTTGGTTCCGATCAGATAGAAAATATTTCAGTTATCGCACCATGCGTAAAGTGTCTACAGACAGACAGACAGACAGACGGACGGACGGACGGACGGACGGACTAACGACGAGTGGTCAATCCGGGCAACGACACTATGTTTACCATACTATGGTATGGGTAAACATAAAAATGACCCACGCTGGACCGGCAACATGGAAATAGGAAAATGTCACTTGGAAATTTTGTTATCTTTCAAATATCGAATATAAGCTAAATACAACGGTGTATGTGTGGGTATTCAACAAAAGACCATAGGCAACAATAACTATCAGATATATTGTCACCACAGGCTGTCCAAACCCCCAAGTTTATTGGTCAAATGTGTTGAAATATTTTGATAAAAGCAGGAAGTTTTATATTAAATCAGCCGTTGGCAACTTGACCTTTGCACAGTAAGTAAGTAACCCTGCAAGATAAAGAGTTTTCTCCTTTGCTACACTATTGCGATCGAAGATATGCATACCAGAGCTCTATACAATATGACAAGCAGTTAAAATTGGCCATATTTATGATGGTTATTATTGTCTATCATCCATTGCGGTACATATAGAGTCTCTAATTAATTAATTAATCAAGAGTTACTATGATAGTTTGGAAGATCACTTTATCTTTTCGTTTCGACTGTATTTACGATTTGTATTTTTATATGAATCGGATAAGTAGTTTTGTGTGTCACCGCCTGTCACCGCTTCCATAGTGTAAGCAGTTCTATTTTTTTTGTTGCAATTTGCCATGTCAGATATCAAAATAATATAGTTATATAGATAGGGGGTGAGAGGTGCTTTATCAGAAACCTGGAAATGAAAAGTTAGAATGATTTATAAACAAGGAGTTCAATCTAAAAAAAACCAAACAATTTCTTTTTTTCTAAGAAGGGCCATAACTCAGTAAAAAAAATCAGATGAAACGCATATTTGAAATCGATCTGTATTTTGAGCTGAGAAACTCATATACAAAATTTGGTGCCAATCAGACAGATAATGTTTGAGTTATCAAACCATGAATAAAGTGTCTACAGACAGACAGATGCACATTTACATTCGATGAGTGGTCAATCCGGATGTCGACACAATGTACCATACATTGTATGAGTACACATAAAAACAGCGGTAATTTTTCTCAACAGCATCAGTTTGCCTTACCTACATCATAGCAATTCAGCAGCCCCACAGGCATAATAGCAAATAAGCAAGACAACTTGACAAGGGGTGGTTATATAATGGGACACAATGCATATATTGAAAATACTCTGTGGGGCTATTAATGTCTGCCAGCCTTAATCTGTCATAGTTGATAAATGAGCAAAGACAGTTTAACAGGAGGTATCTGATAAACAAATATTGCTAGCCTCCTGAAAGTCATTGCTCTTATAACATGTGGATTTTAGGACTTTAATATTAGTCCTGGGTAGGTTACAGAAGTCCAGTGCACACAGTATTGTTTGGATCACTCGGGCCATGACTCTGTAAAAAAAAACTCGGATCAAACCCATATTTGATCTGTATATTGGGCTGAGAAACCCAAAAGATCACCTGTCACACTATTTCCGCTTATTAAACAAACGTTTCATATCACAATTTATAGAATGGGTTTATTGTATGGAATAAGGCAATTAATTGCAAAATTTCATACAGTTAAAACAGTAAACATGTTAGTAAAAATCACATTGACTTTTTGTGAATGCAACATGATCGGTCTTCGATGTAATCTTCCAGCTGAGTGCCCCACAATGTAGCACATTGTGAACTTTACATGACTTTGAAGTTGCAAGTGCAGAAGGATTCCAATTCATTGGTGGGAAATATTCAGGTATTAAATTCAACAAATGGCATAGGCTGTATGTTGAACATATTATCTGCTCATTTACTCAGGGAACTACAAATCAATTAATATTTAGTAAAGATAGGGTTAAAATGATGTAATATCAGCTGCTAACAGGAGTTTATACTCACCTTTTAAAATATCTAAACATATCCTGCCTAATTTATCTATATTTGGATGATAGATTTTTGTCATAAATCTGACTTTTGGCGCTGACATAGGATACTCTTCTGGTAGAAACAATTCTAATTTGAATACTCCACCCTCATAAGGAGACTGCAAAGAGAAAATGAGACATAATATATTAAAGTGTAAAAGTAGGTATGGCATGCCAACATAACTCTGCACTGATTTGCCAATATTGTTTGGAATGTTTATATTGACACCCCAAAGTACAGTAATGCCCTAAATAATCGACTCCTTAACCACAGCAGAATTATGGGTAATTTTTCAGGATTTAGTCGGAAATATGGCTTGTTGCCATTCATCGCACTGAGAGCTTTCCGATGAATGGCAACAAGCCTTATTTCCAACTAAATCCTGAAAAATTACCCATAATTCTGCTGTGGTTAAGGAGTTGATTATTTAGGCCATTACTGTTGTAAGGCCATAATAAACAAGACAATCAACGACTGTGGAGTCGCCCACCAGACTATCTGGACTGAGACTTTGAAGTCTACTGCAGTCCGTACAACTAAAAATAACTTTAAAACATGTTATCAACTTCTCAGTGATTCTCACCTACATGTATGCTAGCCTGAAATTTTCACAAGAACTACATTTTCTTTTCTTTGGACTCATTATGATTCCATTAATTATTTAAAACATGTCAAGTGATACCACATTCCCCAAAGGTAACAACAGAATTTAGAGAATGGTTAGTCAACATCATCCATGGCACCCTATAGATATTGTACCGTATAGAGGTATGCTATCACCATACTAGTATCTGCTATAAACCTGATTACATAGACGAAAAGGGTTAAAAGCCTACATTGTTTATCCAGATGACATTATAAAAGCTGTATAAACTGATAAGATATCACAACTACTGTATGATCATAGGAATCTATATATACACATGTACCAAATTTGAATTCAAAAGAACAAATATTTTCTCTTGAAGAGCAGTGGATGGTGGGGTTTTAATTCTCCCATCTCTGCCTTGGTTGATCCAATATAAGTCCAATCATGCAAGGACCTAGAGATGCATTGGACTAGTTAAATAAACTCACCTGGCTAAGTGGTGGCTAACAATCATAAACACACACATAAGTCAGTGAAATACTGGTAGAAACCTGCCCATGCAGATCTGTGGAACTGTTCGTTTATTCAAATATGTCAGATAAGATAAAATCTGACATGATGGCATTAGTGTTGAAACGATTAGGGGTTTTCAGAAGTCAACTAGACAGGAGAAGTCGACTACAAATTGATTAGTCAAACCCTATCTCCTGGGGACATGATTGAAAAGCAATGAAACGGAACAGGGAGTGATGACTCTAACTCCACCGGAGACTTGGTTTTAGGTGAGTTAAAAATGGTTTGTTTGCAGTCACATGACCTACTGGCCTCAAAAGGCACCTACAGAAATGCTCTAAATAATCGACTCCATAACCAAGAGCTTTCCGAAGAATGGCAACAAGCCATATTTCCAACTAAATCCTGAAAAATTACCCATAATTCTGCTGTGGTTAAGGAGTCAATTATTTAGAGCATTACTCTACCTATACCCAAATTATTTTGTGGCCCTATCAAGAAAGTTCTGTTGTTTTATCCACTGTCTGACGTACGTGTAAATCTATGTATAGTATAAATGCATTTTGATTTCTGCACTGACAAGGTACTGGTATTATGAGCTAAAACATAAAGTGACATTAAAACTCCAAACATTTCTCACTCACCCCTAGGCAACAGCATGATAAAATTCCACATTCAGCATTTCAAACCTATAGGCTGGTCACTGTATATACAGCCTTCCAAAAAAGTTATTTTCCTAGCTAATTACCAACAAAGAAAATGTGGATAGGGTGACTGCAAACATAGATATATTTATTATAGTGGCCTAAAGTATTGTTAATTGATGAAGAAAAGGCTACATAATAGGAAGCTAATCATCATTTTTTATAATAGGTAAGCTTGTGTGACTTCTGGTAAAATGTTATCGGATAAAAACGTACACAAGCGAGCAACTTACATCTGAGGGACCTTCTACAACTACATGGAAATATCTGGCATTATTTTCATCAGGTAGTGCTGTGATACCTGGAACAGGTTCTGCCATCAACCTCTGTGTCTCCTGAAAATGATAATTTCTCATATTATTTCAACTATATGACTGGCTTGTGTTCGATGTCTACTCACTGATTACAGGACAGATCACAGGTATTACTAAAACTTTCTTTGAGAAATTGCCAAATGCAAAAAATAATTCAGTTGGAAAAAATTATTTTCATTCGGCAAAATATTTGGCAAGTTATGTTTGCAGAAGTAAATTCATGAGCAAGTAGAAAATAATTATTTAGGAATTTGACACTCAAACCAACCATGTCACAGAATCCTCATGCTTCAGTTTCATCATAGCGGCAAACTTATCCAGGTTAAATTTAACACCTCTATCAACTGGTTAATTGTTTTATGATAATCAACTGGAGACAAGAATGATTAATAATTAGCTACTGCATAGACTTGATTCATTGTATTTTTATGTAAACTTGGTACAACATGGACTTCAGGTCCAGTAACTGTGTTTGAGAACGACCGGCTACCAAGACTGAACACCAAGAAACAGTCCTTTGATTTTGATACGAACAACATCGGTTGCGAGTCTAGAATTGAAAAGCAGGGCACCAAAAGACGCGCTTCAAGCAATCTTGGTTGAGTTGACGCAATACTTGACACAGAGAACAAGGCATAGAATTAGCATTGTTAACGCCGACTCAAAGATCCACCAAATGTTACATGCGTTTGTGTTTATTTGAACCAGTCAATCAAGTGTAATCAAAGCAAATAATCAAAGTGAAAGAGACATCGTCAAAACAATCATTGATATTGCAACATCAGCACACCCTACAATCACATGTACATGACATGATGCCAGCATTGTTTGATGTACCTTTTGTGGTCAATGCTGCATTTGGTTTTCTATTAATAGCTAGCTGGGTCACTGGGTGTGACTAAAATGTTGAATCACTCATCGGCTGAAGCATGCAGCCAACGCATGCAGCTATCGGGTTAGGCGCAATGTTTCAAACCATATGTGCATACATTGTATATCACTGGTTCTCTCACAATGTTGCAGCTGATGCAGTTAAAGTGATGTGAAACACTATGGTACGGTGATCAAATTGAAATGGAGAATAAACTTGCTCAGAATTGTTATTTTTACAAATATTATATCCAAACTGACAATGCACACTGTCATTCTTATATACCAATTAAATGCAGTCACTCTCGATGACGAAATTATTTTCACTTGATTGTCGTCGATAGTTGCATTCCGAATCGAGAAGTAAATATTTACAAAAAAATGGGCATATTTAAGACGATGTTTTCTATGGAATGATATGGTCGATTTGCTTGAGATTTTTGGCAATGTTAATAGAATGCCACATTCTTCCAGTTGGCACAGTGCCTGAATACTAACTGATGAGTTTCATGCACCCGAACAAGTCCATAATACAGACCCTCTCAAAATAAGTGTCCCTTTTAATGCGGTCGTAACGTCAACGCAATGCGGTCGTTGCGTAGATAACGTGTTGTTGATACGTTACAACCGCGTTGAAAATCGACGGACTGCGTTGAAGTTAACGCAGACCGCGTTGAAGTTTAACGCAGACCCGTTTTCAGTAATCGCGTTGCGTTAAGGATCAACGCACACACGTTGAAGATTACAATCACCACGCCGAAAAGTTAACAGATGATGAGTCGCGTTATTTGGTTTTATACCATTTTTTTTTTATTTACGATCACCTGTGACTAATTTAGTGTCATTTCCCCACTCTCTGAAAAACCGAAAATCACATATCTACGCATTCGTTCCAAATAAGGCAATTAATTTGCAGCTTTTGACTCGCGTTAGACTTTTTTGTGATATATGCAGGTACAATTTGCATGTATCAGTGTATCGCACGGAGCGGTCGTGTGGTTGTGTTTCCCAATGTATGGAGTAAAACACTACGCACGAATATATTGCCATAAATGTCCGCTACAGAACTGCTGGAGAGTGAATATATGCACATGTCGTTGCAAACAGAACGAAGAATACATCTAATAGGCTTAGTAGCAGTAAATAAACCACAACTGACTAACAATCTGGTTTCGTAGTTGACGAAACCAGAATAACTTTGTCAACTATAATAGATTTTAAATGCGCAGTATAAGCATGATGTCTGTCGTTTCTCTGCAGCAGTATGTCAGTCTCCGTACAGGATGTGAATATGACCAATTAGAAGATCAATTTTCAAATATGGGTGGAGTTACAGAAAAATTATCTGGTGGTGGTGTGTGTTTTTTTTAGTGGGACATTGAATTACCGTACATATTTTGTTCGGCATCGGCGTTTGAAATCAAATGGGTACGCCAATATGTGTAGACTTGTGTTTGATTTGAATTGTTGCTATTTTACGATGTACTTGTCAGCAGAAATGATAAAGAATTTATGAGAATACTGTAAATAAATGTGCTAAATTTTAAATGCACAGGGGTCTGGGAACTTTTTATTTTATTATATTATTTTTTAAATTAATATCATAAAATGATAAAAAAAAATTCCCGGACCCCTGTGTGTAAAAGATATTGCACGTTTATCTTGATGTGGTTATTATGCACAAAGTGTGAAGTCGAATTCCTACTGTAACTATCATACCATGAACTAAAGGTTTCTATAATTGACATATATGAGGTATTGATGGCCAGATATCGGCTTTCAAGAGAATAGATTTAACTCATTTGTTGTCAGTCTTGCAAAAATTCCAATTATCGCCCCTAATAAAGAGCGTCCATACTTCCACCGAAACGTGGTAGGTAATAAAGAGCGTTTAAATTATGATAGTTTGTACTCGTTTTCAATCGACGTATGTAAATATATATAGATTGATGGTAAAACGGGTGGACACTTTGTGTGTTTTCGCGATGTCTGTGACAAAATAATTGATGGTGACTATTTTAAAGTTTTCTTTTAACCCGGGAATGCTAGAAAAATACAATTTTGTCTAATTTGGTATCGACTGCGTAGGACCGCGCTTGGATCTTCAAATGTATATGTTTTGTGTTTAAATATTTGATGAGGACAAATAAATAATTGAATTGCAATTATTTAATTCTGGTTAAAAAAACAGAATTTAACTGAATTATTATACTTATATATGTTACGGTAAAGAGTAAGTTAATATTTATTATATGCTTGTCTATACAATAGCGGACAATTACTGAAACTTATCTCTTCGAAGCCACATTGAGTAAGATTATTTCAACATCATGAAAGTAACATGACCACATCGAGTGATCATTGCGGTGCACGCTGTGCACTAGCCAATCAAAACCGACTAAGTTATGACCACGTGTTCAATCGAGAATTCTGTGTTTGAATCACAGCGTATCAATTTCAACTTTGGGCCCAGGTAAGGTTATTTCCTTTTTGTAAAAACTGACATGTGTGTTCTTTTATTAAGTAGAGTAAACATTTAATTAATTAAGAGTTAACTCAGTAACTTTGAGTATAAATAAGGCGCATATAATAACAAAGAATTATTGCAACAAACATATTAGCATCACCGCCCTATTAATTAAATGTCTGGCCACTATCAAAGGAACACACACCCGTGCATTGTTTGGAAACAAATTCGGAACGTCAATCTACTTGGGAGACGCCCACGTGTGCGCCACAGATATTGAATATCCAAATTTGCCATACTGTCAATCAATACAGAAGACAAGCTGGTAGGAGGAGTCATCTTCACCAAATTGCTACACAGTAATAAAATATCTTGCCCCAGAAAGTTGTGGATGCAGAAAGGCCTTTGACCTAATTTAATAATAACTTCAAAAGACGAGACACTGTCGCGCGAGCATGGTCAAATAGAGGTTCATGATGGGGACGTTATGGTTTTCCGTGCAAAAGGGCACCGATCTCTAAATAATATTTTACAAACTGCCGACAAAAGGCTAACTAAAGTCTGAATAATCAAGTCCTGGTATTCTTCAGCATAAATCACAAATCGTGTTTATTTTATAATGATTATTGCCATTTTGGTTTACTAAATATATGCTATGGTGGTATGAATAACGAGCGTGTGTGAAAATTTTAAAACAACTGGAAAATTTCTGGGTTTTTTAATGGCGTTTGTTCATGGCGTAAAGTATATGAACGCTCTTTATTGTTACATGCTATAGAATACAGTTTCGGCCAACATCGGAACTGACACAATAAAAGGAGACAATATACTCAATTTGTACCTATACACAGATGACCATGCAAAACTGACAAGAAACTTAATATGCATGTGGGGTTCCGTACATTTATGTGTTCCAAACGACGAAAACACTAATCTGAGACACCTACAGCTCTGTTAACGTGTACAATACAGAATAACAATGTTGTCAGGATATAAGTAGGAAACATTATGTTATATATGTTACATATACACGCACTAGTTTAATCACAGATAATATAAAATAAGATAAGGCAAACTAAATAACATGTGTTTCCGATTTGTTGACCTAAAAACTCCAGGTAGATAAGTACATGAGGTACGTCACAATAGCCAGCTTGGTTGCAAAATAAATTGCTCTGTAAAAAAAACACCATAAAATAAACAAAAACAATGGAATAACGTCAAGACATTATAGTCACAAAGATAAAAAGAACATGGAAAAGTACATCTTTGGAAATTTGAAAGTATTTTGTGTCAAGATCTTGGAATATTACGTTTTCTGGTGTTGAACATTTCAATCAGTGACTGAAACAATGGTGGACGCATAGCAACAGCTAAATTAAGCGAGGACGAATTTCCTATTAGAGACAAGAAAATATTTGCAGAATACAGGACAAGAAAACTGTTATTCCTGTAACGGAAAATTCAAGATAAAGAAACACAGGATTGTTTGTGACTTTTGTCAGCAGCACTACCATTTCAGATGTCAATGGATAGATGCGGAGGACGCATCGATTTATTTGATTTAAATCAAATTTATTTGATTTAAATCGATTTTTTTGATTTTTTTTCTAATTGTTATGAAAATATGCAATTGTGCAATGTCTTTGATAAATGAAGGTTCTAAAAGGTGTTGCTTATTTTTCCAAGGCTGGATTAATCAAAAAATTCTATTATTTTTTTGTTTTGTTTAACTACATTTATCAAGTACAAATATCATGGCAGTACAGATTTAGCGACCATGTACTTTAATTATGCATGCACTTATTAGGTCCATGTGAGTTCCAATGTTGTGAAATCTGGATAGGTAGACCTGTGCTTAAAGATTTACTACTAAATTTAGTAAATTTTAGCTGAGAACTGAATGTATTTTCAATCACCTTTGCTCCTCGGTGACTTGAGGACATACATGTAATCACAACATATATCAAGTATGGACATTAGACAACTAGAGTAGTTTAGATGGCAGAGTATATGGTAGAATTACTCGATTGGCATTTACATGTATGGCAATCAGAAAAGGAAAGGAAATTTAATAATGTAATGAGGAGTGCTGAATCTGATTGTAGTTACAAATAAGCGGAACAGGCCGTTGCTGGAGCATTAATCACGGTATGCCTGTTTCTTTAGGGTTGACAATTACTGCACAATTTCAGATCTATTATCCAATATTGTATATTGTTTAATCATAATCATGTTATAGTTAACAAAAAACCTTGTTAACTATTGCAAGTTCTTGACATTATGCAATCATTTAAAAATTTGATTTAAATCAATGATTTTTTTGAAAAAAATCATTGATTTAAATCAATGATTTAAATCCCTTGATTTAAATCAGCCAACCCTGCAAGAAATGTAGAAATAACAAAAGCGACAGTCAGAATAAATGCCACAGTGACCAGGAAATGAAAGTGTCAATGACACTGTAGCTCAACTTGGAAAGAGAATAATTTAATGTGTTACTGTCGATGGAGTGATTAGGAATGTGGAAAGTTGAATGTCTAATTTACTAGTTTATCAACATGAAGAGATATATATATATATACATGTATATAAAAGTAAAATCTAAGATGGTTGCTGGCGGCTATGTTTTCCAACAATTCAAAAACATTTGATAGCTTTAGTCATGCAAAGAGTAGAATCCAAGATGGCTGCTGGCAGCCATGTTTTAATGCCGAATAACACCAAAATGACTCGTTCCCATCTACATGTCAAAAGTCAAGACAAATTTCATAATGATCTGACCAAAGGTACAACCTGTAGCCCGTGCTAAAGAATTTAGTCATACAAAGAGTAAAATCCAAGATAGCTGCTGGCGGCCATGTTTTTTGGCCGAATGACCCCAAAATTACTCGTTCCCATCTACATGTCAAAATTAACATCCATGACAAATTTCATGATGATCAGGCGAAGAGTACGACCTGTGGCCCGTGCTAATGGATTAAATTTTGAAATCAAAGATGGCTGCTGGCGGCCATGTTTTTTGTCCTAATGACCCCAAAATGACTCGTTCCCATCTACATTCCAATTTGAACAGCCACAACAAATTTTATGATGATCCGACCAAAGGTACGACCTGTAGCCCGTGTCAAAGGATTTAGTCATGCAAAGAGTAAAATCTAAGATGGCTGCCGGCGGCCATGTTTTTTGGCCGAATGACCCCAAAATTACTCGTTCCCATCTACATGTCAATATTAACATCCATGACAAATTTCATGACAATAAGACGAACAGTACGGCCTGTAGCCCGTGCTAATGGATTGAATTTTGAAATCCAAGATGGCCGCTGGCGGCCATGTTTTTTTTCCGAATGACCCCAAAATGACTCGTTCCCATCTACATGTCAATGTCAACATCCATGACAAAAAATTGTCCCAGAAGATTAGGCCTAAGCAGAATAAGGTAATTGAGGGTGTATTTGGTGATGCTAGCCTGCTGTATGGGGTAGTAAAACTAAATTCACCATCTGGGGACTTCATTCTGCAAATGTCAGACACACTATGTTCAGGCTTGGAGAAATGAACAATGGACTATTCCTATTTATTCTTGTAGACTCTGGTAGAATAGTTGTTTAGCTAATGTCATGTCTTGTAATGACAGATGGTAAACTGGTCTGAAGCAAGCAGTCTTCAGCAAGAGTATCAGGTGACCACACTATGATAAATTGGCTTTTTCAATAATACAGGCTTCAGTGTTCTCTTAAAAATTAATAGTGCTTAGCAAAGAGGTGTGAATTATAAAGGGCCATTACTCTGTTAAAATATATCGGATCAAACCCATATTTTAACTTGATCTGTATATAAGTGTCAAAAATTCATATACCAAATTTGGTGTTGATCAGATGAAAAATGTTTGAGTAATCCTGTCTTGGATGAATTCTATATCAAAACAAGAGTGGAAGGGGTTAAATAAACAATACCAAAATCCATACAGATGAAGAACATGCTAAGAAAAATCTAGGTAAGAAATATGAGGCCGTGATGTGTCCTAAACAAAAATTAAAGGTCAAAATGCAAAAATTAAATTTTTTGTTTTTAAAGTTAAGTCCCTAGCTCTGCCCCTATTTGACCCAGTGACCCCATTTGAACAAATCTGAACCCCAGTCACCCAAGGTCTCTCTGTACCAAATATAAGCTAAAACGGCCCAATATTTTTTTAGAAGAAGTCATTGTAAGTATTACTATGAGTTATGGCCCTGGTTTCTCAACTAATTGACCGGGTGACCTCATTTGAACAAATCTGAACACCAGTCACCCAAGGACCCTCCATACCAAATATTAGCTAAATCGGCCCAATGGTTCTGAATAAGAAGTCGTAAGAATTACTATGGAGGAATAGAGTTATGGCCCTGGCTTCGCAACTATTCGACCCAGTGACCTCATTTGAACAAATCTGAATGAGAGTCACCTAGGGAACATCCACACCAAATATGAACCAATTTGGTCTTCCGGTTTCAGAGGAGAAGATGTTCAAAGAATTGTTGACAGATAGACGGACGGATGGACGACGGACGAGGAGTGATGACTATAGCTCCACCGGAGACTTCATCTCAGGTGAGCTAAAAGGACAGTAAAACAACAGGCAGTGAAAAAATATACTTTAATTTAGATCTCACGAAAACGCAAACGGAGCAGCTATGTGAACTCCGCATAGAACTGAAAAAAAACAGAACGTTTACCCTTCTAGGAATTTCCGCTTGGAAGGTAATTGGATAGTGGAACATTGTAATTTGAAATAATGCACTCCAGTGTAAGCAGTATTACTCAATTTATTGTGATGTCGAAATTTGTAAATGTATAATATTATTAACGGGGACTAAGAGTCAAACAGACTCGTTCTCAAATAAAGATGATGATGATGATGAGTTCACATACACATATTCGGCTACATGCCATCATCTCAGCCTTTCCATCATTGTTGAATTAATTCTTTTATGTTAAACATTCATTGTGTTTGGAAGCTTCGATATAACCGAAGACACGCCCCATATTGTATTTGAGTTCATTGGCACCGCTGTCAATCAATCGCGGCAGGCTTTGATCCGCGGTTTGTCAGTAAAAGTGACAAATCAATTACACGTGTACATGAATGTGTTATCATATCCTCACGAATATTTCAAATGACATCGGACCCTTGGCGTACAGTGGCATACACGTAATCGACCTTTAATTGGATATGACGCTGAATAATAATATTCAAAGAACACATGTACATCGCGACGTGACCTCAAAGTTTTTTGTTTGTTAGAAGTCTCAATTACATCTCCATTAATTCGTGCAGCGCGATCAACGTGATCTACATTTATTTTTTATTTTATTTTTTCGGAAAACTTCTAAATGTATATGTAAAACATTTAACACCAATCAATCATGCATTACCCATGCCTCCCACCGCGCCAACAACATTGTATTATGTTGGCAACGTTCCATTTTATTGACGGTTATCTTGACTGCATTTGTTGCGTTGACGGTTACCTCGACCGCATTTGTTGCGTTGACGGTCATGCCGACCACGTTATTTTGAATTGATGGTTAACTCGACCGCGTTGGAGTAACGTTACGACCGCGTTGGAGTAATGTTAAGACCGCGTTGTGTTAACATGAGAACCGCGTTGATGGTACATTCCCAAAGCGGTCTCAATGCGGTCGAGAGGGACATTAATTTTGAGAGGATCTGTACGTCTCTAAAGGCATCCAATTTCAAAAAGTTTTAAATTCGGATGCATTTAACTGAATCAGCCACAACCCTGTGAAAATGCCAGTGATACTGTATACCTGTATGTATGGTTTGAAATGTTACGTCTAACCCAATAGCCGCATGCTTAGCCACAGGTCTGTGAAAGCAGATAGCCGGATGCGTTGACCACATGTGTCAGCCGCAGGTCTGTGAAAGCAGCTCAAATGGAATGTTGGTTTGCAAACAAGCCTTGAAATAGTGTCTGTCATTTGCAGAATGAGGTCCCCATAGGATGAATTTAGTGACGCTACCTCGCACAGCGGGATAGCATCAATAAATTCACGCTCTGGGGACCTCATCATGCCTAGGCCTCATCTTCTGGGAAGTATCTATGGTCACAAATTAACATTGTTCTTAGTTACTTTTTCCTTTCTGTTCAGTTTCTATATCCCCTAATTTGCCGAAGATAAAATGGTATTTTGAAGGGGTTATAACCAGGCTTTCCGCTAGGTTTTGGGGAACGGGTCCTGTATCTGCCGAGGGGAAAATGCAGTCAATGTTTTCAATGTAGTGGAAACACTAGTGGACCTACTTTTGTTGTATCGGCCAATAGGAGAAACAGAGAGTAGATATGCTGATCGTTTTGCATCCATTTCTACCTAAGTTACTATGCTATCAACCGCAATAACTTTAAAACATAGAAAATTTATTAGATAAAAATTTATTGCTGTATACGGAAACACGCCCGTTGAAGTTAAACGACCACTATTCAAGACTCGGCAGAAAGTTCAGATGCATAACGTACCGGAATATAACATGATTAAATTATCGGCGGTCATTTTTCGAAACCTAACCGTAGCAACATAACCAGCGGACTCCAAAGCATGCGTTCTAGCGATGTTGGATTTGATAACTTTCTCAGTTCGTGTTTGATCGGTCCGAGTGTGTATTCTCGCTAGAAATCAAATAAAGTTGTCAACTATTTAAATTTCTTAGTACTCTTGGGCTCCAAATAAACATGCATGCAGCCATGCATGTTTATTATTTTCTTGGGAAATTTCCCCCCTGCACAGTGCTTATTTTGGTCTGCATGTTTATTAATTTTGAGGCTATGAAAATTGAAATCAGCATAAACTCAAGTTTTTATATATGATTCCGATACCAAAATGATGAGCTTATAACTGTATGCATGTACATATTCAAGTATATGGCATACATGTGAACATTTAAATATTGAATTAAACACCACATGACACATACTATGTTGATCCCTATACTTGAGGCCTAAAAAAAAAATACATTTGTTTCCGCTAACGAGCTGAAAAAAATTAGGGTAGGTAGGTAGGCTTAACTTTTTTTTTTTAACTTCTTTTTTTTCAGTATCTTTAAAAATAACTGTATAATACTTGTCAATAACTCAAACTGTGCACTTCTTAGCCCCAATCAGGTTAACCCAAATGACAGAGGAACTAAAAACTCCAATTTAATCTTACATATGATTCAATATTTACATATATACTGTATATAATGTTGGATTACGAATTTCCGTGTACAAGACGTAATCAAATTAATTTACGGATAGTGTATTGGGCAACGCGTGGCACACATGCTCGTGTAAAAATATATGTTAATACGGGCCGTAAACTCAAGCCAATCACTGACTAGTGACTGTAATTGAGTATGGTGGACTAGTATGCATAGAGTATGAATTTTATTTGATACAATTTCTTGAAAACTGTAAAAAAATTACTCGACAACACTAATTTGTATTTTCGCATTCCGGCTAATCTTCATCCGTAACATTACTTCGTACTCAACAGACTTTCAAATAGACTATAGAATCCAACAACGACATGAAAAGACATATTTAAAATGGAACATTATTTTGTCTTGAAGGTGTCTTTACTTCCTCCTGTGTTATATATGGTAAGGAAATCAATATTATTATTTTTTTAAATCGCAGTCTTTTTGAGCTCGTTTTCCTTGTTAAAATGTGATTAATGTTTAATATATATATTTATTTATTATCATCTCCGATACCTTGATGTCAAAATATGGAATTATACTCAAAACAAAATTAAGTTTCAAGTGTGGAGTTAATTTCTAAGGCGGCCATTCCCCACCATCGATACCACAACGCAACTGAGAATAAGACATGTTGGCGATAAGAAAATACCGATGCATTGTGAGTCGGCTGCTAGTTATATAGGCGTACAGACAGACGGAAGGAACGTTGGATAGGTGGAAAGGCAATTTAAATCATGTACTGTGTGGTGCACAGATATGGAAATTAAACCTGTACAGTATAGCAATATACGATTGGACATCACTTTATTTTCCTCAGCTGGCTCCAAATAAAAGAGTCTTAATCTCGTAGCCTTGAGGTCGTGTAACTCATATGCGTATTCATGTCTATAGCGAGCATAACATTCATTAGAAAACGACTTCTCGTGAGCACAAGTAAATGAAATTTCAATTGCTGGTCGCACAATCGTCGTTGTCATAGTTGACTACTCGGCGTTGTCAATTGAGTGCGATGATACCCCCGCCAGGGACCAGCCTAGACCAGATTTTCAGGGCGAAATGACTTTGCCCTACTATAAAAATAAGGCGAAGTGCCCGTTCTATAGGGCGAAGTGAGTCTACAAAATTTAAATTGATCAGTACTACGACAGGAGTCGCTATAGAACGAAAATAGGAGAGATGAAATATGTCAATTAAACTTATGAAACAATGGTTGAAATATGGAGTCATTATGTTCACTTCATCACCCTAATAACTATTAATAATACCCAAACATAATTGTGAGAGGATAGCAGCATTTTATATTGTAATTGTGGGAGAATGACAGGATTTTATTTCATATTTTTCGGGTTGTTAAAAGTGCCAACAATATTTATCAAACAGAAACGAAACGAAATCATGAACACTTTTACTGCGCTCTGCTAGTAAACCCGTTTGAAATTTTAATATGCTTCACAAATGAATTTGTTTTGAAATTTCTTTAACCAAACTCCTTAGAGGGAGTGATGAATTGACACATTGTGAGAGGTGTGAGTTGTAATCTTTATTGTAAGGTGTGGTAATCACGGTAATCTAAAAATAACAACAACCAGATTAACACTTGAGGCCCGACGATGTTTTCACAGCTGCCAATAATCAGACTCCGTTGTCAACATGCTTCCAGATTGGAGCATTACAGGTGTTAATTGTTTTATAACACCATGATACACCCTGATAGTGGAGTATTGTGTGCAATCACAGTTGACAGTTGTAAATTATCATAAATTATTTGGGGCATTTTGCCGAATTTCGTCAGTCAACTTTGGAATTTTTAGGGCGACTTGAACTTCGCCCGACTGCAAAAATAAGGCGAAGCGGACGGCGCTAGGGCGAAGAAGTCGCCCACGTCGCCCTCTCGTCTGGTCCCTGACCCCCGCAAATATGGACACAGCGCCATCTATCACAGAACTGAGGTGAACATTAGTGCTGAAACGGATATCCGGTTGGCAACCGGCTACCGTCGGCAACCGGTTGAACTACGATCAACCGGTTAACCGCTATGTATAAATACACACATGCAATGCCACTGATAAAAACTATCGTGTTCAGGTCCTTCAGATCAAAAGTCTTCCATGAATGGTAGATTACATAGTCTGGCATTGGCGGCTAAACATCAAAGATGCATGACGTCATCTTTGATATTCCGATGTCCGGTAAAACACGTGCACTGACGCCACCTGGTCATCGGCAAAGATCAATACAATCGTTTTCACTGCAGTACGGCGTGATCATTTGACTTCTACTCTCCGACTCACCACTTGCAGACAGTATCATGGATACCCAAGAAATAAGTAAATCAGATGCCTGGGCACATTTCAAAGAGAAATTGGCAGAATACAAACTCTGAGAACCAACCCTATTTACATACGCTCGGTCTATACTTCTAACATTACTGAGTTTGAGTAATATCAGTCGATGAAGTTCAAATGAACTCGAATCACTTAAGTGGTGTTCCCGTGCAGTCGGACTTATTTGCATCCTACTAATGACTATAAATTCTCAGCATTTGATTGTCTTATAACAGAAAACACTGTTTTCAACTGTTTTTTTAATTTTCATTTGTTAACTACATAAAGTTCACAATCTTCATAATTGTGTTTATCGATGTCAGTCATGATCCTATCAATCTCAAATTGCCAAAGAACACCCAGCAGTTAGAATACCTGAGTCACATGACCTAATAATCGGCCAGTCCCGCAAACGCTATAATGGCAATAAAAAAAACACTGCTGATATTTGCATGTACGAACATGTATATAGGTCACACAATATTCTTCCCAAGACGAGACAGGGTTCCCACTATGAATTTCAGACCAAATTCAAGCACTTTTCAAGGACTTTTCAAGCACTTGTTAAAATATTTTCAAGCACCTCACAGACTACCGATTATATAAATATTTGCATTTAATACAAGGAAGGGTATCCAGTCTCCAACAAAATGATCTGATGCATGGCTTGTGCTTTGTTCGAATGAAGAATAAAATAATAACACAATCCCTACTATTACCTGTATTTAATTAATTTGATGGGTATACTAGTTTTAATATTAACTAGTATACCCATCCAATTAATGAACTTTCATATTTATGTACTAAAGAGAGGGTCATAAATAGCGGAAAGAAAATATGATCCTAACAGATGAATTTTCCATAGATAACTTGATAACCTTTATGAAGTAAAGAGAAGAAGAAATATACCTGTACCGGTACCTTGTATTGTATAACTTCTATCAAATGAACACTCAAGTTTTTAGACATTAATTTCTAAGTCTTTATTCATATAGTCTTATAGATGCACACATGTGTCAGTCTTATCCAACTTATCCATAGTTTCTTCATACCGGTACAATGATACATATATGAATATTATTCAATCAGCTTCTAGGTACCGGTATATCCCCGTACTTGAATTTGAACTGGATGCTGTTGGTCGTGTGATATTTACAGGCGACATAATATTTGATGTGTTCGATGGGGCACTCGTTCTTGTGATTCCTTGCGAAAAAGTTATTCACCGTCACGACAGATAGCTGTCGAACTTTCGCAGCGTGTTTTGTCGACTCCACATGACTTTTCAAAGCTGATTCTCCCATCCCAGAAATATATATTTCTTTGCAACAAGGCACGCACATTGCCTTCCTATTGTTGTTCGTTTGTTGTAACCAACCAGAATAAGTTTCGTGCGATAAGCACGCAGTGTTGAACACACACTTTCCCATTGTTATTTTAACGAAAGACTAGCGATAATTTCAAAGCATGGGCGCCGCCATTGTTATATTTTTAGAATGAGTCATTGCAAATCGCGGAATACCGGCACGAATAGCGAAACGAACCGACTACCTGGCAATCATATGATGCCGCTTGAAAATTTCGACGCTTCTTGATACTGCGTATAAGACGACAAGCGAGTGTCAATAAGACAGCCTTTGATGACTAAATTCAAGCACTTTCAAGCACCTTAGGGTGTTTAAGGGAAAATTCAATGACTTTCAAGGGCTTGAAAAACCCAAAACCAAATTCAAGCACTTTCAAGATATTCAAGCACCCGTACGAACCCTGCGAGAACGATAACAAGTCAGGTAGCAGTCGCAACTGCAGTACAAACAGGTCAAGCATGACACGTCTATTTATAAAAACTGAGTTTTAGTTCACTGTGTCATCTGCCAAGTTGTCAACACGTGGCTTTGTGACGTTCGTGTTTGGTGATTTACATTCATTTAATAGAAGCTATGTCTGTGTAAACATTACGCGAGTTTGCCATACAGTTAATAAATCAAATTATCCTGATATATTGGTACATATTATGGTGTAAATAATCAGTGTAAAGTCATAGGTTGAAAATAGCGGATAACCGGTTATGATCCGGTTACACGTCGCGGTTAACCGGCTACAAAAATGGGTCAACCGTTTCAGCACTAGTGAACATTAGTTGTGAAAAATCACCCAAAGACGTATGGCTATGTTATTATTTGGTTTCCACTCAATTTTATAGGACATTATATATATTTTCTCAACTCTAAAGACGAATTTCAAACGGTGATGTGTGTAAAACCAAAACAACCGGTCTATTTGTGTCAAAGATTATGTATTGTTGTGCTAACTGTCTAGTGCTGAACTCTTTACATATTATCGAATCGAAGATCGCCGTACCTAATAGAAATATAATATATGGTACATTCCTGTCCGTATTTATCGAATTATTCATTTCCTAATGTTTTTTTCGTGTTTATCGCATCAGTCTGGTCGCAGAATCGTTAAACTGCCGTAGCACCGTGGTTGTCAAGCCGCAGAATCGTGGAATTGGTCGTAGAATCGTCAAAACGATTGTGCCATGTGAACATACCGGGTACATGTACTTTACAGTATGATTCCAACTGTTAAACTTAAATCTTTTTGTAAACTAAAATTTCTTATGTCAATATATATAAATGTTTTGCATCTTGTTATGATATGAATTAGGACCTAAATCGAAAAAAAAGAAGATTTAAAAAAAAAAAAAAAAAATGGCAATTAAAAGTTCAGGGTCAGGGGTTTAAAATAGGGTCGGTCGGGTTAGCGGAAACAAACGTCTTTTTTTTTTAGGCCTGACCTATATGTACTATAAAAATAATTTGTTTAACAGTTGATGTTTTGCTCAGAGTTCCCCCTGCACTATTGGGTCTGCACTTTTATTAACTTTCAATGGAATTCCCCCCCTGCACTATTATTTGGGCCTGCACTTTTATTTGGAGCCCGAGAGTACTGTCCCAACGAAATTGAGAAGTAAACATCTTTATACCTGTATACATATGGAATATGTCCTGTGGTATGACAGAAGGGGAAAAATTGGCTGGGGGAATGGGGCCCAAAAAGGGATCCCCTGCCGCTATAGCGGAAACCCTGTCATAACGGTGGTCACTGGTGTTGGCCTGCTTCAAAATCTGTGCTAACTGGGCTTTCAGCTCTATTATTATACTATAAGGATTAAGATAATCGTAAATGTCCAAATATTAAAATATATCTTAAACCGAATACCAGTAGTCTAATTTGTTGGACTAGTATTGCGGATGCAGATGGCGACACCACAGTCCCTAGGAATCACTGTTAGTTGAATAAAATATTATGTAATAATATTAAATCAATATATTATAGTTAGTTATTATATTAATATATATACCAGTTTGGCAAGTAAAAATTTTGTGTTCTGCATTTTCATTGGTAGATGATTTGAACGAAATTACAAGAGTGCAAATTTTTATGCCACACAAACATTCTCGCTTTCTGAGTTTATATCATCATATTCCGTATTTTTTTCTTGAAACGCTGGTGTATTCAGATTGTTTCTATCTTTACCCACTTACCAGAAAAATGTCTGTTAGTTCCTCGAATATTCATTCAAGTCCAACTCTCGGGGATTCCTAATCATTTCTGAGAAAACCACCCAATCTGTAAATAGTTCGTTCGCGTATAGCCAACCGGTGATAATCCGAATAAAAGGGATTACGGATGTGAGTAAACAGACGTCGGGTGTGTTAAAACTGGCTCTGTTGTACACTACTAAGTACACATTTTAACTCATTCTCATTACTAGAGAAATGTAGAAATGACCATCTCAAACTAATATATCTATATATTTTCAAGTAGGGCCCTGGGGGTGGTTGATATCTTGAGATGTGAAAGCAAATTTTATATTCCAAGCTCCCAGTTAACTCCGCATCTCAAGAATGGCAATGGGAGATAACTCGTGCTGGGTTTGGCTGCAAAAGTAATGTGTAATAGGCAGCCCTCATAATTGGCTACGGCAATCGGCAATGCCTAAGCCATTTGCTGAAGCAAACTGAGCCACGATAAAGGGTTGCCGTAGCAGATTGCCGAAGCCAAACAATCTGAATTAAAAGGGGCTACGGCAATCGGCAATGCCTAAGCCATTTGCTGAAGCAAACTGAGCCACGATAAAGGGTTGCCGTAGCAGATTGCCGAAGCCAAACAATCTGAATTAAAAGGGCTGAATAGGGAACTGGATTGATAACTTCCCGTTTTAAACAATTTTGCAGAATTACGTCACTTGATAATTTAGCCGACAGTTATTCAATGTGAATATTGGATGGAAAATTACGATTTATGTACAACTCAGACAAGGTACAGTTGATATGACCCGACGAGCACATTAAGAACAATTAACTTAATTGTCACATGTCAAATGTGGGGAGATAAATGCATTTTTTTCGAACGAAACATCGAATTGTTCGTTTTAGTGATAGAGCACAGGGGGTGGTCTGCAGCCAATGAGGTGATGATTTACATAATAACAAAATCTGAAGTTGCCTAACTGTAGCTTATATCTATATAGTAGAGGTAATATATCTAGATCTATTTGTTATATTTTAATCAAATTTAATATTACATGGACAGTGATTCCTAGGACTGTGGCGACACAAAGTCCGACCAATGTCGGATTCGAACCTTCAACAGTGTGGAAGGTATAGCTCAGAGTCAGCCCACAAACCAACTGTGCTCCTCCAATCAGACCAATGCCGGCAATGGTCTACACACAAGATTCAATTTCAAATCAAATACACCCATCGAGATACTTTTCGCGTCTCAGTTTGAACACCTAGAACAAGGCAGATTCAAATACACCTGGTGTCTCGAGAGTGGTCAATCTCACATATTCACTGACTTCATTCTTCACACCCCAGTTGCTACAAAAACCCTGGTGACACTGACAGACTCAGTCACTGAGTCGGACTCAGAGGTGTGGGACTGGGAGATTGAGAATCAATCTTCAACAACTTAATTTCAGGGCATTGAACTGTTGAATGACAATTTATAGATATCGAATTGAGTATTGATTGATTCGTCCATACTTTGATAATTCTTCTCGTTAGAGCGCCTGCCATTTAGATTATTTATGTAACAAAATCATATATGAACAGGAACTTTCTCGACACAAGCATCCAAAATGGCGGAAAATCGACCGGAACAACTAAATGTTGAGTTTACGTACAATGGAAATTACGTACCTGTAGCATTATATCACACCGTACATTGAAACAGGTTGTTAAATTGTAAGGATTCAATATAATTAAATTGGCTACTGTTATGACAAAAATGAGCAGCTTATAATGTCGTTTTAACATTTAAAAGTTTAACTACATGTACAAGATATTATACGGTATATGGATTGGATCAAAACGGGGCTGTGGTGAAGAGAAATACCTGCATACATTGAATAAAAATTAGTTTGGAATCATGATCACTCTGTTATTATCTGTAGATATTATACTTGGAATTGAATTTGACCTCTTCAATGAGGAGTATATTGCTTAAAAATAAGCTGACAAAAATAGAAAATCTTTTAAAGGTACTCAATCCGATTAAAGGGGTACTGTACGCCACATGTTGTTGTTGGTTTCTATAGTCTCCGAATCGGAGAATAAGGTAACAATTTTTTCATTATTTGAAAGTATGTTGAGTTCGAAGTAGTGTTACGGATGACAAATTTACCGGAATGCAAAAATACAAATTATCGTTGTCGAGTAATGTTTGTACAGTTTTCAACCAAATGAATCAAATAAAAGTTATATTATAGGCATACTAGTCCCATATAATCATTTAAGTTATTGTATCGTCGCTAGTCAGTGAGTGGCTTGAGTGTTCTCCCCGTATCATCATAATATTTTAAGCGATCGTGTGTGCGATCGGTTTAACAATCCAGTATCCCTCAATTACTTTGTTTGATTACGGAAATTCGTAATTTAATTGACGCCATTTTATGGCTCCAGTCATAAATTCAATTTATATCAAATTATTAACTTTTAAATTATTAAATTTTAAGATAGCCTATTAACCTGAGCGTTTACAGAATACATCTTCGACTCAAATTACTTATGTTTCTATATATTATCGATATTAGATCGTTGTTGTCACCTGAAATTTAATGAAAATGGCGTACAGTACCCCTTTAAGCACCCTCAGTTACTATTTATTTGGCGTCGGGGGTAAAAAATATTTGATTCGAGTCGAGGAACCTATCCACCAAAGCTCAGAGTGATTAGATATCGATTTTTTAAATCTATTATTTTTCACCACCTGGAATATATAGTGGCCCAATAAAAGTCGATGAGAAGACCAAATAGCGGATGAAGATGGATAACTCTAAAATCAAGTGGCTTTTTTTGTGTCAGATATTTGACAAACCGCCAAAATGTCATTGTACAAAATGTTGATTAATAACAGGTTTTGGATAATTTTATACTATAGTGGACTGTGGTTAGCATTATTTTGGGGCAATTAATCGATTCTGGTAACTGAAGCCGCATTTCATAAAAACATGTTGTTGTTGGAATCTGATGATATGCATCGGATTGAGTACCTTTAACTCATTCAGTGCCGGCGACGTATATATACGTCGCCCGAAAAGCGCCAACCATTTGCCGGCGACGTATAAGTCTTGCAGAGTTCAAACTCTCTAAGAGGTCAACGCTTACAACGTCCATATCTGTTAATTGGAGGCCGATTTTGATTGTGTAAAGTGCGATTACTATCAAGTCGGGCATGCCCTGATCCATCGAACACGTATCGGGCGGCTCCGTACGTTGAGGCATTCGGGAGATAGAGCCGCCTGAATATAGGTGGTGAAAAATCGTGTGTTTTGTGGGCGTGACTAAAGTTTTGCAGAGTTCAAACTCTCTAAGAGGTCAACGCTTACAGCGTCCATATCTGTTAATTGGAGGCCGATTTTGATTGTGTAAAGTGCGATTACTATCAAGACGGGCATGCCCTGATCCATCGAACACTTGGTTATCGCCAAACTATCGATGAACACCGATTTGGACAACGCGCACATTACGTCAATCAAAATATGTACCTTAAGGGGTTCGCCAAATTACAATGATAATTTACTACAGGAAACATTGTCAATATATTGCTCTTACATGTTTTAAGATATCGAACGGACATTTGGTAGTGAGGGGTTTTTCGATGTGCTGATTTCGATTGAATTGTCACCGGGTTACTCCGATTGCCCAAAATGTGTCATTGACGCCATACACGTAGCTACGTGTACCACACGAACAGGAAACTAGTATACGCCGCACAGCGAAAGTACGATTGTTGTAGGCCTATAGAACGGAAACAATTGATTTTCAAATTGTTTCGTTTTGCCATCCACTTTTCTAGGAAATTGGTTATTGTAAACGTCATCCCATTTAGAAAATTCGTTAGGTCTCACTAATCACCCCCCCCCCCCCCATTCCGATCTTTGCCATAACATATAATGCTATATGTTATTCCACCAGCAAAATTAATGTCTAAAACTGCACATAATATATTAGTTAGATGGCCACATAAAACAACACATTTGTAATTTCATACAATCGGTGTCAATTTGAAGTACTCGTTGCCATGGCAACGTGAAATTTGGGAGCTGTGGTGACACTGTATTACAGGAATTTGACTTTTAAAGAACTTCGTGAGTAGGGCCTATAATATCAATATTTGCTGTCAATTCGATTCTTTCCAATATTGAATAATCAAAGTAAATATCTAGTTATATAGTGTAAATGATGGCCTTTTCCCCAGGAAACCTGGCACTCAGCCATTCGTTTTCCCCAGGGAACCTGGCACTGAATGAGTTAAACGACTGGTCTTTCAGACAGCTCAGTCTTAGTGGATAAACAACAGTTATTAAGACACTGGTAGGGTAATCTCCTAATTAGGACTTGCGATCTCCTAATTAGGACATACTGGGACCCAACTTTTTATTTTTATGTGGCACTAATACGCTTCCATAAATAAGAGCATAACAGTATAGTACATAATGAAAACATTGAGAAAATTAAAGGGACGGGCGGCCTTCGTTGTAGGTTATAATTTAGAAATAACATTTATCAAATTATGATAATTTCCTCAACAATACACTACAATAGTATATAGCATAATGATGATACGCTTTGAGTCAGAGAAAATGCAGTACGGGGGCTCGAGAGATAAATACCTTGCCGCTCAATCGAGACGCTACGTTTCAGTTCAAGTTTTCAAAGATTGTTTTCACCTTTATTTGACATCAGAGAAAATAAGGTAAGGTTTCTGGAAGCTAACGACACCCTACATACGAGTCCCAGTCGTCCCGAACTAATATGTCACCAGCAGATCGTATATATATATATATATATATATATATATATATATATATATATATATATATATAGTGAATGCCCCATTTGGCACCAAGAAAGCGCCGTCATTTGTGTGTGTTCATTTATCACTAAAACAGTGTCAACAAAAAGTAAATAAATATAGTCCGATAATAATGTAATATGGTTATGAAAACTTGTATTTTCAAAGAGGGGTATATTTCGGATTTTTTTTTGGATATGCATTATATTACAATATGAGGCAATTATCGGACCAAAATCGGTAACTAAAAAGTGCTCTGAATTGCTACGTTTCTTTTCCGACAACACGCTATACACATCGTGTCCTCTTCCGATAAATTGGAGAACCGATAATGTATTCTTTAAATTATTGTCTTTATGGAGTCATTCTTGGTGTTTTCAAACTATAATTCTCTTTCATTTCAACTGTTATTTGTTCGCCGATTGAATCAGTTACATTTGCATATCTTTGGTTGTTATTGTTTACTCTTCGATCAACATGCATTAAATTGTACCAAGAAAACAAATATTAATTTGGGCACATCTATACACTCGTCGGACCTTTGTTAAAGCGGTACCTCTTTCATATTCAAATAAAACGGTTGAATTTTATTTTTGTTATATCAAAATCTTGGCGTTTGGTTGAGAAATGGTTACTCATATTCGACAAACTCATGTGGGTGCTGCCTTTATCCACTTGCCCATACAGTAATGTCCAAAGTAATTGACCACTTAAAGGTACTCAATCCGATAAAACTCCTCTCAATTACTATTTCAATGGCTTCGGGGGTCACAAATATTTGATTCGAGTCGAGAAAGTCACCCATCAAAGCTCAGATTTGTTAGATATCTATTTTATAAATCTGTTATTTTTCATTATCGGGAATACTTTCTGGCCCAGATCTCAGTCAAAATTGCGTTATTATTACCACTTGATTTTAGAGTTATCCATCCTTGTCTGTTTGAATAGAGTTTTGGTGTACAAATCTCGAGCAGGAAACGAAATTGACGGCAATTATTAGTACTCATCTCAAGAACATAAGAATTTTCAAAAATCATTATCTAATAACTCTGAGCTTTGTTTGATGGGTTCCTCGACTCGAATCAAATATTTTTTACCACCAAAGCCAAAGAAATAGTAATATAGGACCCTCTGATCGGATTGTTGTTGTTGGAATCTGTTGAGATGGGGACCCTCTGTTCGGATTGAGTACCTTTAAGTGGTCAATTACTTTGGGAATTACTGTATATACACACATTACTATAGTTACATGCCTATATATATATAGGCCTCCGAGTGGCTGAACCTGGCTAATAGATTAACACGGTCGTTTGTTGAACTTATATCATTAATAAAGAAAGGGTTAATGTAGGCCGCCTATATCATATACTCATTTGGTTTTGCATGAACAGCTACGTTTTCTAACTGAAATAACACACCGTTCATGCTGACTTATATCAAATAAATATTGACCTACAATTCGCATCATACGATCACTTCGCGTTGACAAATACTGGAATAGAAAGGATGAAGGCTATACATGCTGGTATAATTCTTATTACAATCACCATGTATGCATACTGTTATATATGAGTACAGGTTATCAGGTATCTTTAAAATTTGATAGGTTGGTCATTGGGGTCGATCGGGTGCTTTCAAAGAAAGTGTGTTTAGTATTTCCCTCTATGCCTTAAATATATATTTACAGGACCACGGTTGGATATGGCAATACCAGCATATAAGTAACACTCGTGGGTGCATGTAGATGTTGGTGTGTGGGACATGGATATAAACTGTAACGTTGCCTCAAGGGAACATGTAATGTCGGTCGTCTTAAAGGGGTGCTGTACGCCATTTTCATTAAATTTCCGGTGACAACAACGATCTAATATCGATAATATATAGAAACATAAGTAATTTGAGTCGAAGATGTATTCTGTAAACGCTCAGGTTAATAGGCTATCTTAAAATTTAATAATTTAAAAGTTAATAATTTGATATAAATTGAATTTATGACTGGAGCCATAAAATGGCGTCAATTAAATTACGAATTTCCGTAATCAAATAAAGTAATTGAGGGATACTGGATTGTTAAACCGATCGCATACACGATCGCTTAAAATATTATGATGATACGGGGAGAACACTCAAGCCACTCACTGACTAGCGACGATACAATAACTTAAATGATTATATGGGACTGATATATATGCGAGTCTCCCATATAAAGGGAGACACGAAAGTGTGAAATAGTCTGGTTAGATTCGTTTCAAATTGTAGCTAGTCCATATAATGCTCAGTAGCTACATGACCACGAACTAGATCACACCATGCATGATGATTCTCTGGCTACCGAACATTTGCCGTTTGAACAGATATATGCTAATAGCTAGGTTCAGCCCCACGTACGTGTAACTTGTAACGTGCATGCGTTGTCATTGTCGCATACAGTATCGGCGGTCGTATACTCTTATAAATATGTCTCCACCACCGGATTATTGTTTACACGTTCTGCATGCTACAATTTGGGCCGATCGATATTTCAAAAAAACATGTAGCTTCAATTAAATGGCGCCGAAAATCACATGACTTTTTCCGCCAAGTGCATATTCATAGCAATTATACATCATAGTAACGCTGAAGGGGTCACTCTCACCAAAAAATGTGCTGAAAAGTACACAGGGTTTGAAAATGTGCTGAAGGGTACACAGGGTTTGTGACCGGCACTAACACCGTTACTTAAACTTTGTTTCTGAAAGTCTGGCGCCCATGCATGCATTAGCAGTTTGTTTTCAGTTCATTTTAATGTTCATTGGAACGTAAAACAATTACTCTCTAACAGAAATCATGGCAGACACGAAAACTAAACGTCGTTTAAAACGACATTTCAAAACCTGTGTACCCTTCAGCACATTTTAAAAACCTGTGTACCATTCAGCACTTTTTTTTGGTGAGAGTGACCCCTTCAGCCATAGTAAAACACGTTGTGTACAAGTTACGTGTCTGGGCCCATATACGCATGTGGCTGAATTTACCTGGCTATTGAATTCACAACTTATACCCTTATTATCTGAACATTTCCAAAAGGGAGCTATACTCACAAATTGATGAGTAATTAGTATAACGAGTGGGTTAAAGGTACACAATCCGATTCGATGGTCCCCATATCATCATATTCCAACAACAATTTTTTTTGAAATGCCGCTTCAGTTATCAGAATTGATTAATTGCTCAAAAATAATGCTAACTACAGTCAACTATTGTATAAAATTTCACAAAACGTGTTATTTATCAACAAGTTGTTTGACGAAATCTGGCCGGATTGTCAAATACCTAACACACAAAGCCACTTGATTTTAGAGCTATCCATTTCCATCCGCAATTTGGTCCGAGACCGTCGGCTTGACGAATATTTGCCAGGCCGCCAAAAAAATTGGCCTAATTATCTCGGGAATTAAAAAAATTAAAAACATCGCTATCTGATCACTCTGAGCTTTGATGGGTGGGTTCCACGACTCGAATCAAATATATTTTACCCCAATTGCAAAGCCAAAGGGTTATGCGCATTTGTTGTAGGCCAAAATCATAGGCTACTCATTTGGTTTCGCACGAACAGCTAACTTTTCCAACTGAAATAACACACCCTATATGCTGACTTATATAAAATAATTATATATAGGCCTAATCAATTCAAATATGCAATTGGGAACATGTGCGTGCATACTGCATATGATCAGTATATACGACATACTGTGGTGCTATTTTACTATATATGTGGTTGTATGTTTGGTTGAAACTACGATATATAATTATATAACATTATATAGGCTAATTCCATTTGAATGAAGGTACGCGCGTACTAAATATTTGGCTTAAAGGGGTACTGTACGCCATTTTCATTAAATTTCCGGTGACAACAACGATCTAATATCGATAATATATAGAAACATAAGTAATTTGAGTCGAAGATGTATTCTGTAAACGCTCAGGTTAATAGGCTATCTTAAAATTTAATAATTTAAAAGTTAATAATTTGATATAAATTGAATTTATGACTGCAGCCATAAAATGGCGTCAATTAAATTACGAATTACCGTAATCAAAAATAGTAATTGAGGGATACTGGATTTTTAAACCGATCGCACACACGATTGCCTAAAATATTATGATGATACGGGGAGAACACTCAAGCCACTCACTGACTAGCGACGATACAATAACTTAAATGATTATATGGGACTAGTATGCATATAATATAACTTTTATTTGATTCATTTGGTTGAAAACTTTACAAAAATTACTCGACAACGACAATTTGTATTTTTGCATTCCGGTAAATTTGTCATCCGTAACATGACTTCGTACTCAACCGACTTTCAAATAATGGAAAAATTGTTACCTTATTCTCCGACTCGGAGACTATAGAAACCAACAACAACATGTGGCGTACAGTACCCCTTTAATCCTGTATCTCATATATATTTTGAAGACCTCTGTTTGTCTGTCTGTCTGTCCTTTATATAATCGAAAACGGGTTGACCGATCGAGACCAAACTTCCTATCCAAAGGTAAAATACCACGGGAATCGTCGACGTCGCATTTTGGAGAAGCCCAGAGCACCCATTCTCCACTCTCAGTCACAAAAAAAACGGCACTGCGGTGGTTAATCAAGTGATAATTTAATGAGCGTTTGTTTTTGATGCATCTCTATAAAGAGCGTTTGTTTACCATTCAACGTTATTATCATCTGCAGAGAGATATACGGGCCATAGTACTCTTGACACTTAGGTCAGGGCTTAGGGGGGTAGTTAGTGTGGATATAGGCATAATGCTTCTCAGAAATCCCGGTTACAAACCAACACTCACAATTTCGTCTTTTGCATCAGATATACCAACGCCACTGGTTCAAGGTGTGTGTAGTTTGACGCGAAGACGAGATATCGGAAACGGTTGGAGCTATCGACTTGAAATTTGCTATGTGAATGTATCTTGCCCCGGATTCGAATTTTATCGGGTCGCCGAGCCCGTGCGACGCCAGGTTCGCGCATGCGCAGACGAGATATCGGAAACGGTGGAGCTATCGACTTGAAATTTGCTATGTGAATGTATCTTGCCCCGGATACGAATTTTATCGGGTCGCCGAGCCCGTGCGACACCAGCTTCGCGCATGCGAAGACGAGATCTCGGAAACGGGTGGAGCTATCGACTTGAAATTTGGTATGTGAATGTATCTTGCCCCGGATACGAATTTTATCGGGTCGCCGAGCCCGTGCGACGCCAGCTTCGCGCATGCGAAGACCAGATCTCGGAAACGGATAGAGCTGGTTTTTGAATAGCCCGGACAACGTCGGGCTGGGTAGAGCTATCGACTTGAAATTTGGTTTTTGAATAGCCCGGACAACGTCGGGCTCATCGGCTAGTCTACTATATAATTTGAGACTTCCGTATATGTATATATGTGTGTATATCTTTATAGAATAGAAAACGGCTGCGCGGATCGAGCTCAAATTTCGTATATAAGGGTAAATCCACGGGGATCGTCAACGTCGCGTTTTGGACAAGCTCTGAGCACTCATTCTCCACTCCCAATCATCAAAATCACCGCAAACGGCACTTCAGGGGTTAAGGCATCAACGATCTTTATATTGACCATATTTGGAGTTGTTAACCGACTAACGCTCTTTATTGCCACCGACGTTGCTAAACGGTTACCCATGCATACGAAACTACGGATGCAAAACGCGAAATGCATTTATCTCGATTAAAAAGGCAGAATTAACGTGTTGTGTGATTCTTATGTATGTCGTTCCCAGGAACGGGGAAAAATTTCAATCATACCCCTTTTAGGGACGGGTACTGCGTGTTGTGTGAAAACAAAAAATGCGTGTTGTGTGATTCTTATGTCTGTCGTTCCTAGGCACGGGGGAAATTTTCATCGGATTCTTATGTCTGTCGTTCCTAGGCACGGGGAATTTTTCATCGGGTCAGTTTTTCCGCCCGATGTACCTTAAATCATACCTCTTTTAGGGACGGGTAATGCGTGTTGTGCGATTCTTATGTCTTCTTCACCTTAATCGGGTAAAATAAGGTCTAATCCAGTTCTAATCGGGTAAAATATTTAAAAACCAAAAATTAAATTAAAAAATTTATCCAAAAAATTAATTAAAAAATCCAGTAAATTAAAAATGCACATTTAACTCATGTTATTAAAAAATAATTAATATTAACTCATTGAAAAAAATAAATTTAAATTCAAAAATTAATTAAAAAATAAATTCAAAAAAATAAAAATTGATGAACGCCGCCAGTGGCGGGCTAACCTGCTAGTCTATACTATATATTTTGAGACTTCGTATATATGTGTGTGTGTGTGTGTGTGTGTACTTCATAGAATCCAAAACGCGTGTACACATTGAGCTCAAACTTCCTATGTAAGTGTCAAATCCCACCGACACGACCGTGGTCGCGGTTTAGAGAAGCTCAGAGCACCCGTTCTCCAATCTCAAATCACCGCAAAGGCACGGCGTGGGTTAATCAAGTGATTATTTAATGAGCGTTTGTTTTTGACGCATCTCTATAAAGAGCGTCTGTTTGCCATTCAACGTTATTTGCATCTGCAGAGAGATATACGGAACATACATTAAATTTAAAAAACATTTGTTTCTGACCAACCCTGCGAGCACGGATGGCGCGCTTTGTTTTTACAGTATATAGTTATATACCGAAATCATCCCAGATAATCACGAATATAGCATCAGATTTCTCCCCAGATATACCGTTATAAAGTTACTGGAATCTGCCAATCTACGGGAAATTCCAGGGAATGCCGATTGAGCTCAAACTTGCTACCCACGGGAAGTGTCATATATATGAGTGTGTCCTTTATAGATTGAGCTCAAACTTGCTAAATAAGAAAATAGCCCCCAAGCCGTAAATATCAACAACAACGATACTACTAAATATACGTTTTCGGCAATGTGAGAGTTTTCGGGGAGCCGTGATGCCAACAACGACCCGAAGCCCTGAATGCCAACAACAGATTCAATGCAATGTTATCTATTATGCAGAGAGATTTCACGACATTACGACGGGTACGGCAGACTCAAAATATTATGCAGACAGATTTCCCGACGGGAAGCGTTTGTTTTAAATTCAATGCAATGTTATCGTAGAGAGATTTCACGAAACAAAGAATGCGTTGTCTGTCGTTCCTAGGAAGGGGGGATTTCTACGGGTATATTTTTCCGCCAGAAACAAAAAAATTAATTAAAACAATTTACAATTTAATTAAAACAATTTAAAATTAAAAAAAATTAACAATAAAAAAACAATTCAGAAACAAAATATATTAAATTTAAAAAACATTCAATTCATATTAAAAAATGTCATGTTTCTGAAACAAAGCCATGGGACGAATGCCGCCAGTGGCGGGCTAACCTGCTAGTCTCCTATATATTTTGAGACTTCCGTATATATATATATGTGTGTGTGCATATGTGTACTTCATAGAATCGAAAAAGGCTGATCGGATCGAGCTAAAATTTCGTATATAAGGGTAAAATCCCACGGACACCGTAGTTGTCGCGTTTTGGAGAAGCTCTGAGCACCCTTTCTCCACTTCCAATCATCAAAATCACCGCGAACGGCACTGCGGTGGTTAATCAAGTGATAATTTAATGAGCGTTGTATATGACGCGTCGCTATAAAAAGAGCGTTTGTTTGCAATTCAACGCAGAGATCTACGCGAACAATATTTTGAGTGCTGTCCGCATGCTCGATTGAGTTCAAACTTCCTATTAAGGGTAAAATCCCACGGACACCGTAGTTGTCGCGTTTTGGAGAAGCTCTGAGCAACTTTTCTCCACTCCCAATCATCAAAATCACCGCGAACGGCATTGTCTACATTGCGTCATTATACAGACATGAGCGTGTTGTGTGATTCTTACATACTCAGAGCTTCATAGGAACGCGGATCGGGTCAGTATTTCCGCCCTATGTGATGTTCACCTTGAAACGGGTACCCACAAATGGATCGGGTCAGTTTTTCCGCCCTAGGTGATTTTCACATCGAAACGGGTACCCACAAATTATATATATATGTGTGCATGTGTCCTTTATAGACTCGAACCGATTGCGCTCACACTTGCTACCTACGGGAAGTGTCATGAACGGGTTAAATTGTGACCCCGACCTGACCTTGACCTTGAAAATGATCAATTCAATGTCAAATCGGGTAAAATATTGAAAAACCAAAAATTAATTCCACATGTTTCTCACCAACCACGCCAGTGGCGGGTTAACCTGCTAGTCTATCTATACTATATATTTTGAGACTTCGTATATATATATATATGTACTTCATAGAATCGAAAACGGTTCGCTCGATTGAGTTCAAACTTCCCATCTAAATGTAAAAACCCACGGGAATCGTCGTCGCGGCGTTTTGGAGAAGCTCAGAGCACGCGTTCTCCACTCTCAAAATTACCGGAAAACCACGGCGGGGGTTAATCAAGTGATTATTTAATGAGCGTTTGTTTTTTACGCATCGCTATAAAGAGCGTCTGTTTGCCATTCAACGTTATTTGCATCTGCAGAGAGATATACGGAACATACATTAAATTTAAAAAACATTTGTTTCTGACCAACCCTGCGAGCACGGATGGCGCGCTTTGTTTTTACAGTATATAGTTATATACCGAAATCATCCCAGATAATCACGAATATAGCATCAGATTTCTCCCCAGATATACCGTTATAAAGCTACTGGAATCTGCCAATCTACTATATAATTTGAGACTTCCGTATATATATATATATATATATATATATATATATATATATATATATATATATATATATGTGTGTGTGTGTGTGTATGGTGTATATATGTGGGTACTTCATAGAATCGAAAACGCGTGTAGGAACGGGCATCCCCACGGCAATGTCGGCTTATATGACATCTTTACTACACATGACAGCCGATGGACAATTGGTCTCTATATATGTACCAAAATTACGCCGCGTTGGTGACTGGGAAATTCCAGGGAATGCCGATTGAGCTCAAACTTGCTACCTACGGGAAGTGTCATATATATGAGTGTGTCCTTTATAGACTCGAACCGATTGAGCTCAAACTTGCTAAATATTGACTGGGAAATTCCAGGGAATGCCGATTGAGCTCAAACTTGCTACCTACGGGAAGTGTCATATATATGTGTGTGTCCTTTATAGACTCGAACCGATTGAGCTCAAACTTGCTAAATACGGGAAGTGTCATGGACGGGTTCATTGAAAAACAAAAAAAATCGGGTAAAATTGAAAAACAAAATTAAAAAGGCACAATTAATTAAAAAATTAAAAAGCCACAATTAACTCATTGAAAAACAAAAAAATTAACTCATTGAAAAACAAAAAATTAAATTAAAAATTGTCATGTTTCTGACTATTGCCGGGACACACTATAAAGTGTATGCCGAGGCCGAGGCCGGCTCCAAATAAAAGGTGTAAACGGGGTGTTATATGGCGTTTGGTCCGTTGTTTCTCAATGGATATTAATGAAATTTGGTGTATATGTCCGGGCTGGGACATGGAATACAATAACGTTTGAACTGTTTTTAAACTTTTTCGTTCCGAAACACACTATAAAGTGTAAACGGCCGGCTCCAATTAAAAGGTGTAAGCGGGCTTGATGTCGCATTATCTTCTTTGTTTATAAATGGATATGACTGAAATTTAGTACATATGCCCGGGTTATGGCATGGAATACATCAAAGTTTGAATCGTTTTTAAAATCACAAATTTGTTGATTTTATTCAAATTTTCGTTCTTTTGTTCTATATAAAGTGTAAGCGCCCTTGTAATTTGGTTCAGCGTGCTAGATATGGGACGAAAGAATAAGTAAGTGAAGAGTAAAATACCCCAGAAACAAGTCCTATAATTTATGTGTAGCAAATGTACGCTAAGTTTACTAAGACTGGTGCCAATAACATTGACAAAGCAATGGCAATATTATGGAGACGATACCGAGACAACTACATGTATCTGAATATTTATGTCACAACTATGACATAGGCCTAATAGCCTACATAAAATGATAAAGAATATCAAATTCAACGATATTCCCTATACAGGTTATAAGCCACAATCAACGGAATTGGTTTGCTGTTGCACTTGGGGGACATGCATTGTCGTATCGATATTATTTTATGCGTTGTGATTAAATTTATTTTATCATGTAGGCCTATTTCACTTTATAAATTATTATTTCCCCAAAAACCTCAAATGATACAAAACACCCAATACTAATAGTCTAGAGTCGTCAATTAGTTAATCCGATTACCTATACCGCTGATCGAGCACATAAGCCGCTTACACCTTTTAATTGGAGCCGGCCGTTTACACTTTATAGTGTGTTTCGGAACAAAAAAGTTGAATAAAATCAACAAATTTGTGAATTTAAAAACAATTCAAACGTTATTGTATTCCATGTCCCAGCCCGGACATATACACCAAATTTCATTTATATCCATCCAGAAACAACGGACCAAACGCCATATAACACCCCGTTTACACCTTTTATTTGGAGCCGGTCTCGGCCTCGGCCTCGGCATACACTTTATAGTGTGTCCCCTATTGCCGCCAGTGGCGGGCTAACCTGCTAGTATAATATATAAGGACTGGTCTGTTTCTCTATGCTGGAGTCCACCCAGTCTGGAGTAAACTAAATACCCACACACAAAATTGTGTATCAGTATGAATCTGAGTGTATGTTCACATAGACTGGAGTCTTTCCTAGAATCTTTCCGCATCGGTTGATGCCGAAATCGGCAATATCCGGTTTTGTTTAATCATACGACGGTCAAGGTCATCAGATAATTATTGAACTTTGAACTACTGGTGGGTGTTGGTGTTGGATCGAGACGAGTGTTTGCACATTTCCTTTTCACTGTATACGTGCTTTGGTGAGGTTGTCAACATATCTGCAGCAACAAAGCTTATTGCAACAACAAAATGGCAGGAAGGGATAAGTGTGCCGAGCAGCTGAATGATTTCAAAAAGGGACAAATGGTAAGTTTTTGTTTCCTACGCCGGCACAGATACTGACCCACCAGGCACCATCCCCATGGGCATGGCATTGATTGGTAGAGGCGGATCTTGTAAAATGGATACAAGGGGGGCATATAAAAATTATAATATGATGTGATTTATCATGTGAAGCATCATCTGAACTGTGTAGCTGCGAGTTGGGGGAGAGTGTGAGATGGGGTGGGTGCGCACATTGCTCCCTCCTACTGGTGTGAGTGGTGGGGGGTCGGGGAGACTTAATTCCACATGAAATAACTCAACTGACATTAATATGGGAGGCTATTTTCACAATTATTAATAATTGGACTTAAGCGCAATTCAATTGCACTTAACTTATTTAAAGCACAATATATTCAATTACAGTACGCTTTAGCATAATCATAATTCAATTGCGTTATTACTTATACATCTCTACCCAATTGCTGTTAATTATATGTTAACCCGTTAAGCACAATTGAAGCACTTTTAAAAGTGCATTTGCTGCCCACATAATGTTAAATTAATTGCGCTTAAGTGCAGTTGAATTCCGCAGTTAGATTACATCTGTATACAACTAATTGCGCTAAGTCCAATTATTTAATAAATGTCAAAACGGCTTCCTTACATTAAGTGAATAGCACAGAGTGATGGTTTGGTTTTAAATTAAAATTCAGAATGGATTTGATGGAGCTATAATTAACTGGTCATCTGGCAGGAACTATAAATAAAGCACAATTGACTTCCCTTACAATCAATTGTACATCGATCAGTGCAAATGAATTGCGCTTAAGTGCAATTATTAATATTTGTGAGATTGGGGAGCTACCAATATTTTTGGAAAACGTGGAAATGTATGCTGGTTAGTCACTAAGTGTAAAATGGCATGGCTTAAAAAGTGACCCGTCAAGGCATAAGATGATTGATGGGTTGGTCATCATGAGTGGTGCACCTCGGATCTCACAAAGTTATTGTCACCATGACCAAGAATTAACACTGAGGCTTTTGGAAAAGCGTGAGTTCACACCTAAATATGGAATCCTAATTGTGCTTAAGCGCAAATGATTTGCACTAAAGTACAAAGTAGTCATTGATCAGAATTTACTGATATTGATTTAAAGGGGTACTGTACACCATTTGCATTAAATTTCCGGTGACAACAACGATCTAATATCGATAATATATAGAAACATAAGTAATTTGAGTCGAAGATGTATTCTGTAAACGCTCAGGTTAATATGCTATCTTAAAATTTAATAATTTAAAAGTTAATAATTTGATATAAATTGAATTTATGACTGGAGCCATAAAATGGCGTCAATTAAATTACGAATTTCCGTAATCAAAATAAAGTAATTGAGGGATACTGGATGTTAAACCGATCGCACACACGATTGCTTAAAATATTATAATGATACGGGGAGAACACTCAAGTCACTCACTGACTAGCGACGATACGATAACTTAAATGATTATATTGGACTAGTATGCCTATAATATAACTTTTATTTGATTCATTTGGTTGAAAACTGTACAAAAATTTCTCGACAACGACAATTTGTATTTTTGCATTCCGGTAAATTTGTCATCCGTAACACTACTTCGTACTCAACCGACTTTCAAATAATGAAAAAATTGTTACCTTATTCTCTGACTCGGAGACTATAGAAACCAACAACAACATTTGGCGTACAGTACCCCTTTAAGCATAAGACATTATTGCAAAAGTGCAATATATTTGTGAATAAACACAATTTATTTATGCTTTACTTAGGACAAGTAAAATTAATTCTGTTTAAGCACATATAGTAACAACCATTTGTGCTTGAGAGCAAATGAATTTCGCTCAAAGGTACGCAATCCGATCTGACGCTCCTAAATTACTATTTCTTTGGCTTCGGGGGTTAAAAATATTTGATTCGAGTCAAGGAACCCACTATCAAAGCTTAGAGTGATCAGATTTCAATTTTTAAAGCTCGGAGTGATCAGATATAAATTTTTGAAGTTTGTTATTTCTCGAGATGTGCAATAATAAGTGGACCAGAAACACGTGGTCAAACGGACGGTCTTGGGGATGAAGTAGGGTTGAAACGATTAATCGACTAGTCGTAGACGACGCTGAAATGTCAGAACGTCGACTCTGAATTTTGCCGTCGACTAGTCGGAATATAGTGTATTAGTTTCATGTATAACGTTTTCAAGATCGATTCCGGCATAAACGGTGTTAACTGCGCGTAAGTTATGGTAAGTATAACGTTTTACTAGTATAGACACACACGGACCGGTGACCCGACTATTAATTGGACGAATGAAATTGACAACACAATGTCTCACTCGTCGTTTGAGGTCAAAGACATGATGGCAATGATTGACGCGGCGTTGTAGTTTGTCCGAGACCGCTTTGATACAGACACTGTGTATATTTCCATTGATCTCGCACCGTCGGATTATGATGCGACGCTGGGTGCAGGTCGCTTAAGGTGACGTCATTTGTGCTACCGTATATAAATGATACTGACATTAAGAACTGGCTATCGTATTCTACAACGTAGCCTATACTATAGGGCGTATTTAGTCGGAACATTAACATTTTATAGTGACACCGCTCGGCACCGGTTTATTGGTGATCACGTGACTAAACGAAATAATCTCGAACGCTGATATTAAATTAAAAACCTGTATAAATGAATTGTGTATCTAATCATTATCCACCACATGTCTAATTATATAATTACATTCAGTGTGATGGATAAATATCAAGATGTTTACAGTATTATTTCCCAAATAAATTGATGTGTATGCAGGGAAATGCGCAACGCAATAGAACACCATTGCATCAGTCATCAGTGTACGCCATGTACGATGAATTTTCCGTACAATGTTATGTTTGAAAGTTTTGATATCGGGTACCGACTAGTCGACGCAACGCGACTTTTGGGCCTCGACTAGTCAACTCTGAAATTCACTAATCGTTTCAACATGAGGATGAAGATGGATAACTCTAAAATCAAGACCGCCATTTGACCACTTGTTTCTGGTCCACTTAGTATTGCACATCTCGAGAAATAACAAACTTCAAAAATCGATATCTGATCACTCTGAGCTTTGATGGGTGGATTCCTCGACTCGAATCAAATATTTGTTACCCCCGAAGCCAAAGAAATAGTAATTTAGGAGCGTAATTTAGGAGACTGGGGAGAACTGGGACAATTTATAAATTTAACCAATTATTTTGGTAATTGTATATAACTGCTGAAAGGCTGTATTGTATTAACAAACACACTGGATATTCAAACACAGTGGAAGATATTGGCTTATTAGCATATTACAAGGGAGATAATTATCAATTAAATGAAACGTATTTGGCGGGGGGGGGGGGGGTGAACATGGCCAGTGTGGGGAGATGTTGGTCGCTTGATGGGTCAAAGTGGGATGCTTAAATAAACAATATTCTCAATTCAAATCCATAAATTTATAAATTTATAAATTTAAAATGAACATGGCCAGTGTGGGGAGATGTTGGTCGCTTGATGGGTCAAAGTGGGATGCTTAAATAAACAATATTCTCAATTCAAATCCATAAATTTATAAATTTAAAATGAATATCAAAGATATCTGATATGTTCGCCTCAGGACAGATTAAAGGTACGGGCAAACATGTGACTATATACATGTGCATGTAATCCTGCATATGGCATGCTTGGATAATTTTGACAGCCTACCAATTTTGAGCAAGGGACGTGGCTAGAGCATCTCCATTGGGGGAGGGGGTCCACTTTAGAATTAAAACTGCACCCCCCCACTCCATAACCTGACCCACAAATTTCCATATTTGAGAAATTCTATCTGCACCATTCATGGGTTGGAATTTTCCAACTGGTACCTTAAGGTTTCCAACTGTTGCAAATATTCGACCTGACTCCACCCCCTAAGGTTGGAACATTTCCACTGATGACTATTTGAGTCATATATATTAGCTGCAAGTACAGGCAATTAAAAAATTTGTCCAAAATAACACATTTAACACTAAATACTGGTTGCAATTGACACTACCAAAATAAATCAATTTCTCTTTGGTCTGATATTTCCAGCTCAATATGTTGTGTCAGGCATGAAATCTCCAACTATTGAAAACATTGACCAAAGTTGGGAATGCGACACCCCAACCCCCATGTCGTCCCTGATTCACATGTTGACAAACTGACAATGTCCTAGTTCTCCCCACAACCTCAAAATGCATATCAATCTTAATTCCAAGAGTAAGCAGTAGCAATTGAAATAAAGTAATTATTTTGTCATTAACTAATATTGTTTTGCGGAGTAACTGATATGTTGAAGTTATATGTATGCTTTCAACCTACATGCCACTAAAATCAAAGCGATGATTTAGATGTCTTGTTTCGCATACAATTAAATTTGCCTCGAATAAAAACTTTGAGCAACTTGAAATATCAATTTTGTTTGAGTATTTCATCAAGCATCACAGTGGTCAATTCCACTTGACTGACATTACATTCAAAGAACTTTTTTTCAGATTCATTGTGGTGATACCAACAACATGTATAAATATATCATCTTATTTCTATGTGTGATGTTGGCTTGTGCCAGGGTGCACCCAAAAATGTGCATTATTCTGAATTTAGTCAAGCGATGATAAAATGGCATCGTTCAATGTTAATGTGACTGACATTACAAGAAAATATCAAGGCACATTGCCAACTTGTTTTCAAATTAAATTTGTCTTAAATTTACAGAAACTCATATGTTTTTCTTTGTTAATTTTTCATGGTAGATATTTCAAGATAATGTAAATGCAAAATTTAAGCTTTGAACTATAATAAAATATTTTTTGTTGTCCAAATTATGCGTGACTGACATTACACTAATTTCGTGACTGACATTACGCCATGAAATATATCAAGTATTTCCAACAGTTTCTGATCCAAATGAGTAATTAGTGCCCTAAAATCATATTTTATGGGGTTTAAATGCATTTAGTATATTTTATTACCATATACAGCACATGAACATGACATTGGCTAATGTAAGCGTGACTGACATTACACAAAATTATCCAAGATACACCATAAATGGATTTCAAATTTAAGTTGTTTTACATTCAAATAATTTAATATGAACACCTTTTTCAATTATTATAGTTGGAATTTCAAACAAATATTATGGATAGACTAATGTCTGTGACTGATATTATTTGACTAAATTTGTGCAAAACATTAGCCTACGGTTTGAACAAATTCTCAATTACCTTTTGCACAAGTTTTTCAGACAATAATGTTCGGAGACCGGGAAAATGGGAGGTGATTTGCGTAGTTGTCTTATACTTTGGCAAACATTTTCAACAAATGCATATGACATTTCAGTTGGATATTTTCACATCAAATCTATGTTGAAATTTCCCTGGTACAGTTTGTTTACCAGTATTTCGTGAGATATATTTTGTTTTTATACAAGTTGAATAAATAAATAAGTGGATAAGAATCGTCATTGTATGGCAGCCTCCCGAGAAATATGATAACATAATACTGGGACTTTCTCGTATAAGTTGAACAACTCATTACCACAATAAAAGTCTGAGCACATTGTTTTATTATACCTGGGAACATGAATTTCTGAATATATAACCTAGCTGATAATTTTCAGCCCACTTGTAGTTAGGGCTGTAACAATGCGGAAGTTCACGTTGCAATGCACATCCCAATTTTTATACTTCGATGGGGTGTGAACCACGATGCACAATTGCTAGTTGTCACTACCGCAGTACATGTATATCTATGAATTCAGCATCTTCAGGCTCATTGTAGTGATCAAGTTGCTCATTGCCCAAATGGTAACCAATCTGATTCATGCAATTAGGAAGGGTAAATTACCTACTAACTTTCTCTTTCTCATTGATGAAATTGATGTCACTCTTGGAAATAAATTTTGAGAAACTGAATTCTTGAGTGTTGTTAGAAAGCCTTTGATGAGTTTTTATGTTTACCCATACCATAGTATGGTAAACATAATGTCGACGTCCGGATTGACCACTCGTCGTGCGTCTGTCTGTCTGTCTGTCCGTGGACACTTTACGCATGGTGCGATAACTCAATAATTTTCTATCCGATCGAAACCAAATTTTGTATATGGGTTTCTCAGCACCAAACACAGATCAAGTTCAAATATGGGTTTGATCCGAGTTTTTTTTACGGAGTTATGGCCCTTTTTCGACTTCGAATTCACACATGCTGTCATAACTCAAACAATTTTTATCTGATCGGAACCAAATTTGGTATGCGAGTTGCTCAGTCCAAAATACATATCGAGCTCGAATATGGGTTTTATCCAATATTTTTTAATGGAGTTATGGCCCTTTGACATAGAATTCATGCATGTTTCAATAAATCTACAATTTTTCAACTGATAGGAACCAAATTTTGTACGTGAGTTTCTCAACTCAAAATACAGATCGAGTTCGAATATGGGTTTGATCCGATATATTTTAATGGAGTTATGGTCTTTTGATTATTTTATTCATCGCTAAAATATATCAAAGATACCCAGTTTGCACTGTCCAAATAGAATCCTATAAATCAGGTCTGAGGTTGTCTTTGCACACAGAGTTAGTATCCAGTTACAATGCCATGAATTTTCTCTCTCTTGCATTGAGATAATTAACTACTAGGGGATGTGTTGGCCATATCATATATACTTTATACTCTATAAAGTATCTCTGACCATATGCTGAGATAGCACAGATGGAATGTTTCTACTATATATTTTATATGCATGGTTATTTAAATTCCATCTTAAAGGCATAATCTGGTTTCATTGTTTAATAGCATTACTATTGGAGATTAATAATGTGATTGTATTTAGTAGATTTGTTGGACATTAATTTCAATTGATTACAAATGTGAATTGAAATATTAAAGGGGCACACCAGGTTTGATATATTTTTCTTGTACTCTGCATGAGATAAAACTTTTTATGTGCACCTATACCATAGTATGGTACACATAGTGTCAATGTCCGTAGACACTTTGGGCATAATGCGATAACTCTAACATTTTCTATTTGATCGGAACCAAATTTTGTATATAGGTTTCTCAGCCCAAAATACAGTTCGAGTTTGAATATGGGTTCGATCCAATTCATTTTAAAGGAGTTATGACCCTTTTTCGTAAAAAAAAATTATTTTTATTTTTATGTTTTATAATAATAATAAACAAAATGTCATTGACTCTTTCATTGGTTTTCATTTAGATATTGATGATTATGTAGGGTCCTGCGAATTGGAGATTTTGATCGAATCGAATGTCGAATCGAATCGACGAAATCGAATCGAATATCGAACCGAATATCGAATCGAGTCATACCTGTGTGTTGCATTCTCAATTAGGAAAGTTTTGTCAACGATTAGACGATTTGTGACATGTTCTAATGAAGTTCCATCATAACTTATGTGGCGATCAACCGTCGTTCGCGATAGTATTGACTTCAATTGATAATTGTCGAGAGAAATAAAAACAGATCAAAACGTCCATGTGGCCGTCACGACGATTAATATATAATCACTGAACGGATTATCGGAACTGATATCACGCGAAATTTGTACAGTATGCATGTACATGCAAAATTGCAAATCGGCATTCGGAAACACCCGTTGGCGTTGTTATAAACTTGAAGTCAGAAGATGCAACAACAGTCGTAAAACAAGACAGGGGTAAAATGAAATTCGCAGACATAACTTACATAACGGCATAAGTTAGACAAGACAGTGTCAAAAAATTCTCCAAAACTGAAACTCAACTTCAAAAGAAAACACCGCCCACATGCACTTTTCGATGCTAGAAACACGTGTTGTTTACACTCTCAGCGATAATTATTACATAAATCGGAATCTGAGATGGATATTCAGCAGATAACGCTAACGGTTTCTCAGTCTCATACCTATTATAATTTATATGCGTCGTCGGTCAATCTCCGACTTTTGACTACTATGTTCGATGCTAGAATTCAGACGTATTTAATCGTCCTTTTGTGGCTAATTACTGGGTATACTTAAATGTAATATCATGCGAACATTCGCATTGTACAATAAGAATTATAAGGTGCATATCTTCATAATTTTCGGGATCTAAATGGCACAGAAACAGCTAAGATCGACTTGTTTACTTGTTCGTAAACAGCCTACCTTTTCGTCAGTGTATATTCAAAATTTCGAGTTGGACATTTCGACTCGAATTTGACTTTCGAATCGAATCGAATATCGAATATTCGCAGGACCCTATGATTATGATACAAGTTGATAAAAAGGTTCCCAATCTTTTTTTTTTAAATAATTAAACAAATTTGAAAAACTAACACAATTATAACTCTGCCAAGGGTACCCCGAATCACCTCACCAAATTTGTTTAAATCTGTCCAAAATCTTGTGTTATGTACTGGTAAATCTGTTTGGAGAAACATTAAATCCAATTCACCAATTCTATCCCATGCCTATGGACTACTTAGCTATTGATAAGGCTATATTATTTTCTGATGTCTCTTATGCCAGTGTGCAAATAATTTGATAAAGAAGGCTATGGTATCTAATTTAAAATAAAGATTCAACAATAAACATCACATGATATTAACAGTAGACATGGACATCTGTGCTGCAGAGATATATCTTCAGATGGTCTGAGATCATTATAATTGTTATTAATTTAATAGAGAGGTCAGTTTTCAACATAAACAATTCCTGTGATTTGTTGACAGCTCTGCTATATAATTGATATTTATGGGTCAGCAGTGTGGTGGCTTATCTGTATACTATATTATTGGTAGAATTTGACACATTATTATTGTAAACTTAAATTGGACTCTCTTAACATAAGTATCCATGTCCAGGTCACATCTTTCACATTTAACCCAAGGCTCTGTTGGTTTAGCATTACCGATCCTGTACCAGCGTATTCTCTTATATAAATGCCAGTGACCCATAAATTCCAATAATTTGTGTTATGTACATTTGTCTATAATAGTACATAACAGTATACTCTATAATTCAACTCTCATTTATCCGATCATAGTCAATTTTTATCGCCAAGGGATGGCCTCTCGTTATTCAAAAGTGTGCCTTTCATAAATCGTGATGTATCACTTCAGACATTTACGATGCGATGCATTGACTAAATTGCGATGCATTGAAATCATGATGAATCGTTGCAGCCCCATTTGTAGTAGTTTTTTTTTCATGCAAACAACAGGATTTTACTGGAAATATTAGGGAAGTTTAGATTGAAAAACTTCTAACTTTACACGTCAATCAATTTGTCGCATATTTTCCACCACATCCATAGCTAATTTAAGTTTATCAATGCTTGAAGGGAGAAGTTAGAAGTTTCTCAATAAACATCCCTATTGTGATAAGAAGTTAGTATATGTAGTTACTGTGTTAGATATTGAGGCATTAAAAGACACGGTTGCCTATTGACACCAAATATATACTGGTTAGCAGCTCAGACTTTGCACACTTCTTTTTAGAATAGAACAATGGTGAATTATATTCACAATTGTGTACCAATGATCATGACATTTAATTTTATTGATTGCTTGTTTATTCGGTGATAAGAACATTAAACCAATCACTGAATATATAGTACTGCCAATTAAGAATCAGAGCTCTGTAATACCACAGTACATCCATTCGCACTAAATAATATTGAACAAAGAACTGCACTGTGTCATCATCTATACCATGCATTTAACTATTTGCTGGGAAATCTGGGAATTCAATATTCCCACGTGAATTAACAACAACTGGGCCATTCAGATTCTTGCATATGTCTTCCCGTTGATATATAAGCTTGTCTTCATGTGAAGGCCACTTCCAGAACTTCCCAGCACTGACCATAACAGAAACTTCATATGTTAAAATCGCAAAACACATCTCAGGAGATAGGTACGACGTGTACGACTTACTCACTCGCCATCTATGTTCTGAAACATTTCTTACTATATTAAATACCGCTACACATACCGTACATTCAATGCTCACATACATGTACATGATGAGAACAATATTCAAAATTACTAGTAGTAGATGCACTTATATGGAACTGCATATGTTTACAAATCCAATTAAAACATGTAGTATGTTTTCTTACAAGATTTTTATGTCATCTACCAGAATAGGAACAAATTGCAAATTGCAAAACGTGACTGACATTACATGTCGTGACTGACATTACGCGTGACTGACATTACATATTTCAACTCTTGTTAGCGGTCAACTTAGACATCGAATGGTGCTTATTTTGAACACAGACATTGAGGCTCAGATATATTGAGCGTCTCTACGATAGGGTTGTTATATTGTCATGCAATATTGTTTTATACCAAAAAAGGTAGTATTTTCGTGACTGACATTACATATAGTATGTAGATTTCTGAAAAATATTTTCTCCCAAATGGACATCAGTCACAGAAATATAAACCCAAGATGTGTTATAGCGTGCATCAACCTATTTAAATACTGAAATACTACAGGTCAATCTTAAATAATTACTATTTGCTCAATTACTTACAAGCCACTTTTAGCAAAAAATTTAGTAGCACATGTGGGTTAACAATGGCATAAGCTTTCAGCACTAAAATGATGAATATGAGAGAGAGAAAAACTGTTTTCAATAACTTGAATACCATAACTATCAGATTTTCAAACTGTTTAGTCAATATTCAAGATTTAATTTTTTCACAAATTTCATTCTCCGTCGTGGAATTGCCCAGTGCATGAAACATCAGTTCGAATTGTCACTGCAATTTCAAACCATGTCCACTGTCCCAGTTCACCCCTGTCCCAGTTCCCCCCAGTCTCCCCTACCTTTAAATGCAAGTTATATTAGTACAGTATTATATTATAAATATACAGTATTTGCACTTCAAATGACTTCAGTATTAAGTTTGCAATTATATTTCAATAATTCTTTTTCTCCTCATGTTACTCCTGGTTAAGTTTTTTAATGCAAATGTCAGAAGGAAAATTATACATAAATTGTGGAAAGCAGATCAAAATTAGATGACTATGGGTGGTTTTATGGCATGGAAACTAACGCTTGGATAAATAAGAAACTGTCTTGTCACTTTAAAGTTTTACTGGTAATAGACTGTGCATGTCAGCTAGGTTGTCAGTTTGGCCTTGGTTAAGCTTGAATGAATGACCATCAAGAATATGTTGAGCGAGATTAAACATACAGCATTGATACAATTCTCAATATTTTTCAGAAATCTGATACCCTGACAACAGGGACAGGGGCCCCAGTTAGCACAAAGACTGCTACAATGACAGTAGGTCCTCGGGGACCTGTGCTGATGCAGGACTTCGTTTTTACGGATGAAATGGCTCACTTCAATCGGGAGAGAATACCAGAGAGAGTTGTTCATGCTAAGGGAGGTGGTAAGTTCACAGATATACTAACTGGTTCCAACTTTCAAGCCTGGATATAGTGGGTATGAATGAGTTCCCAGAGGGTTAATTTAGTGATGCTATCCCACACAGCAGGCTAGCATCACCATATTCACCCTCTGGGGACCTCATTCTGCTTAGGCCTCATCTTCTGGGAAGTATTTATAGTCTAAAATTAACATTGTTTTTAGTTTTTTACTTTTCTGTTTTGAAAAAAAGAGGGAATTACTATATTGTTGGTCCGTCCGTCTGTTCGCTTTTTCGTTTCCAGATGATAACTTTATTAAAGACATATTATGTACTTGTTCGGGTGCGTGAAACTGATAATTTAGTATCCAGGCACTATGCCATCTGGAGGAATGTTGCATTCTACTAACATTGCTGAAAATCTGAAGCAAATCGACCATACCACTCCATAGAAAGCATAGTCTGAACTACGCTCAATTGTAAATGGGTGAATATCTGAAAACTGTACAATTTGATGTTACTACCATTGGCCCTATAATTACAGAATTGTGTGCAACGGGAGTAAACCAAATAATATTTTGTCCAGGTGACATCATATTTATAATGAATTTCAGGCAAAAACCTGGATCAATTTTGAGCTGTTGGATTTTTACAGAGCCAACTTGGGGCCATGTCATGAAATTGCTGAATGTTACTTTTCAACATTCAACACTATATAGATCATTTTTTTCCTCAAAATATAAGATAAATTCAACATATTCAATCTTATTTGAGTCCATGAAACATGAACATAACAACTATAGCTGGAAGATGGACTTTCTTCTTTCAAACTTTAAAATATAGACCACATTGCACCTGTTACCAATTTTTGTGTCACTCCTGTTACCAAGAGTATAACAAGGCATTACACTAGGGTGTAGAGTAGCCTTCTTGAGAAACCTGCCACCAGAGAGAAGTTCATTAAATAGGTAATCCCAACAAAAGTTCAAAAGGCGGTGATTTGAAATCATTTCTGCAGACCGGAGCACATTGCTGAACAAATGAAGAGAGTAGGTTAATTGTTTGTCACTCCTGTTACCGCAATATCATTTCTTTCCATCATTTCCCATTTATCAGGAATATATGTTTTATATACTATATTGAGTCTTTTGTGCAAATCATAAGTCATTAGTTATCAAATCCTGGAACATTTTTCGAAATTTTCTATAAACTACCATATATGTCACTCCTGTTACTGTCACTCCTGTTACTTTTTTGGTAACAGTGGTGACAGTAACAGGAGTGACAGATATCTGCAACAAACAGTTATTGCCACCACCCCTTTTTCTGGCCAGTGTGTGTCCATGTAGATCAAGAAGATAGGAATTCAATATAAGCCATTTAAAAAAAAAAACTTATAACAACATTGTAAAAACCAGGTGTGTCACTCCTGTTACCAAAATGTCACTCATGTTACCAATGTCGCTCCTGTTACCAGCGCATATTTCCATTTTGCTAAAAAAATACTCACCCAAAGAAAACATTTATTATTATAATGGGATTGATACAAAGTGTAAACACTTATGCATATGTGATCAACTGGGAACTCTTGAGTTCATGGCCTACAGAGTAATCAGTTTTGCACTTTTATGCAAGAAATATGCGAATTCACCCAGAGTATAGGGATTTTAAACATATTTACTATGATGAGCTTATTCAAGCTTAATTATTTCCTGGAAGTAACAAAAGGTAATAACAATAAATACATTTTAGTTGGGTGAAATGGCCGCACTTGGTGTCAGCTGATTGTTGTTTGTTAGTAACAGGAGTGACATGTTTTACTACCTACCTTGAGTGAGTCATGTTGCCATGGCAATGGGAATAAAATTCCAGCATGCCGAAGCAAATCCTAATTCATGGTAAGTAATCAGGTTCAACATGGATATGTTTTTTTATGCGAATTTGAACTATGAATTTCGAGCAATGCAATCCTCCAAATTGTACAGTTTTCAGATATTCACCCAAATATTTACTACTCGATTCGGGACGCATCTATCGGCGATAAACTAACGAAAACGATTTCGCCATCGGGAGTCACTGCATTTAATTAATATATACGAATGACGGTGTGTGTTGTCAATTTGGATATGATATTTGTACAAATTAATAGTTTAAACAAGATTATTCTGCATTTATGTTTGATCACCCCACCGGAGTGTTTCACATCACTTTAAATCTGAACTGAATGAAATAAAATTTAGTATGTGGGTTTATTAACACAAAATACTGGTAAATACGAATTCGGGTTCTGGCCCTTTGTTGGAAGTTGCACTCAATTTTTTTTTCCTGATGATAACTTTAATAAGTTTGAACTGAATAGAATCAAATTTGGCATGTGAATTTACTGGCCCAAAATACAGGTCAAGATCGAATTTGGGTTCCGCCCGACAATTTTCACCAGAGTTAGGGCCCTTTGTTGAAATTACCATGGGTTTATGTTAAAGGTACTCAATCTGATTAGACGCTCCTAAATCACTATTTCTTTGGCTTCGAAAATCAAGTGGTTACTATTAACAATAATAACCACTTGATTTTAGAGTTATCCATCTTACACCCGCTAATTTGTCTGTTTGAGCACGTGGTTCTGGTCCACATCTCCAAAAATTAACCAACTTCAAAAATCTATATCTGATCACTCTGAGCTTTGATGGGTGGGTTCTTCGACTCGAATCAAATATTTTTTACCCCCCAAGCCAAAAAAATAGTAATTTAGGGGTGCTTAATCGGATTGAGCACATTTAACACATGCTAGTGATGCTCTTGTTCCCTTCTGTTCAGTTTCTATATCCCCTAATTTGCCAAAGATAAAATGCATAATGGAGGTGACTAATGGGTGAACATCACCAACTTCAACGGGGGGGATTTCAATCTGATCCTAGGTCTCCCATAGCAGTTGAGGCCTAAGCAGAATGAGGTTCCCAGTGGATGAATTTGGTGATGCTAGCCACCATGAGGGATATCATCACTAAGTTAACCCTCTGGGAACCTCATGCCAGACACACTATATCCAGGCATGACCGGTTCCCCTTGATATAAATAATTGTCCCCCGACTTTCTGAAAGAAAAAGGGGACTATAGAAACGGGCTCCGTCCGTTCATCCATCCGTCACACTTTTGAGTACCTTCATGAGGGTGACGACCCTCTCCCCCTGGCATCCGGCATCCGGCTTAAAATGGACCCCGGCATCCGGAATACGCCATAACAGAGAGGCGGCATCCGGAATACTATTTGATTAAATTTATTGAAAACAGACTCGGGAACGAAGTGAACGTTGGCATGAGGTATTGGAATTAGTCTCCGTATTGACTAGTAATGATTTGATTTAGCAGCTTTACGGAAAGATTAAACTTTTTACTAAATGTATGATCTCATATCATACATATATATATATACGCCCTGTCTAAATTACTCGCGGCCATATTGGATCCACCAGGTCCGGTTCCGTGGTTTTAGTGCTACAGTTCAAAGTTTTGGAGTAGCATTTCCATATTTGACATAAATGGAAGTCATGAATATTCAAAAGCTCCATATATGGAAATGCTACTCCAGAACTTTGATATGTAGCAATAAAACAACCGGGACTGCATGGAAGAATATCTGATACCATGGAACCGGACCTGCATGCATGGTGGATCTAATATGGCCGCGAGTTAATGACATGATAGGGCGTATTGGGTGGGGGTGAAAGGCATAGACCATGTTCCAAATGACAGGAGTGGTATAATATACTGAATGAGGAGAAGTTGAAGTGGCATACGTGCGGAAACCACCTATATAGCCAATCTTGGGTGACCGTTCATGGTCGTACACGGTAGTATTGAACACCAGGGACACGCAAATAGAAAACTAACATCTTTTTAATATTTAATATTTCAAATTAAAGGTACTCAATCAGAGGGTCTCCATATCATCACATTCCAACAAAAACGACAACATGTTTTGAAATGCCGCTTCAGTTATCATAATCTAATAATTGCCCAAATATAACGAAAAGCACAATCAACTATAGTATAAAATTCCACAAAACCCTGCAAAACCTGTTATTTATCAACATTTTGTTCAACGAAATTTTGCCGGTTTGTCAAATATCTAACACAAAAAGCCACTTGATTTTACCCGCAATTTGGTCAATGAAATTCTTCTCGTTGACTGTCTATTGGGCCACCTAAAATAATAGATTTCAAACATCGATATTTGATCACTCTGAGCGGTGATGGATGGGTTCCTCGACTCGAATCAAATATGTTTACCCCCCCCCCCCCCCCCCCCCCCCCCCCCCCCCCCCGCGAGCGTTTATTCGTATTGAGTACCTTTAACAAACGTATAGCATTATACATGTGCAGTATGGTAAGCACATTCTCAGCTAAGTGGGCCCAATGGACATGATGTTTCACCGACAAATCGAAGTTAACCATAAGAGCCAATTCGGTTAGTTTCTTGAAGTAGAGTATCCATATAATTGAAATCTGTATTGGCGGACATTTTAACAAATTATCCCTTGACATACAACAGATGGAAATATGGGCCTCCAATTTCCCATGCGACAGAATACGGTACATACGTTACCACTGCCGACTAGGCTAACGTCATTATGTATAACACATCGAGATTGCATTCGGATTTGCAAAGTATTAAAATGATCTGAAACTCGTTCAAGATCACAAAACTAGTGCTCTAATTCATTCTCTTCTCAATCCTTGGAAATTAAGCAAATATGTATTGTGGCGGACATGCATGTTCAAAATGATATATGATTATATGATATTATAAACTAATGTATTTGGAAGTATATTATCTGCGATGGCTGTCTATTCAAATCAAGATTTTACTATTAGCATGCGTCTCGTTCACGGTGGTAACGTATTCTGTCGCTTATACCTTAAGTGCTCACAAGCTATACATTAAACATAAAATACTCATTTGACATTAAGACAATAAATTTTATTCCATATCATGTCAAATGTACAAGTTTAATACTGTTAAATATGCATGCAATTAACAATTAAGCATGCAGTGACTGCGTAGTGGGTAGGTGCTACTTATACGCTCAATGTTGTTTATAAACAAATGTTGCTAAATCTGACGTCTGCGTGGTATGGATGGGGTCTCGACGTGATATATATGAACGTTGTGAAGTCAGTTACATAATTGTACATTGACGCACACATCAGCCGTGCTCTTTAATATGAAAGCAAGTGATCACAATCGACTAGTCCACGCAATCGTGTATATATACACCTTCCCAAGAAACAACCAACACGCATTTCCTAATGAATAAACAACTCCTGGCATGTCAGGCACGAAGTCTATTAAAGCTGCCGAGCATTCCACAAATACACGGATCACATGTGAGATACTGCTTTGAGCTTACGATATATACATGTATGTTTAAAAAATACGATTTTTTCACGCCTATTTTGGAGCGCAAACCACCAAGTGACTTTATTTGATAAATGAAGGTCTGTTGTTGAAAGTTTTAGGTGGGATATGTGTTCAATTCTAGCCAGGGTTGGGGCGATTACATTCCAGTGTAATTTATTACGATTACAATTACTTTTGATTTACATGATTACGATTATTGATTACATATTTTTCAAATGTAATTGATTACGATTACATTACTTTAGTAAAATGTAACTGATTACTTTGGATTACATCTGATTACAATGTTTAGTTTCCAACCATTTTGATCCCATAGGAATAACTAATGAAATAAATCAAATTAAAATATCAAATGTTATTTAATAACTATATAATACGTAAACAAGGAACGACTGAACAAATAAAACAACCAAGCAATAAGCACATAAACGTTTTTAATTAATTTGTGATGTTTTGTCATGGAGTTGTTCACCAACATATTGGGAATAGACCATGTTTTATGTGTATTTATTTAATTTTATTAAGTATAGTTTTCATTTCGCTCGAATCCAAAATATCATCGAGTGAAATGTTAATACGCTCGTATATGCTTAGCTGCTAATTTGTATACGAAGCATTTATATAAATGACCCAAGATAGAGTTAAAACGAACTTAATTACAAACTATATACCGGTACACGGCCTGGCTAAATCGACAAGGACTCACTTTATCGTTCATATTGCATCAATGTGAAATGACAACTGTGGACAAAATGAAATTAAAACATGTGTCCACAAGACACCATAAACACTCCCCCGATCCAAATTCAGTTGACCGCCGTCAATTTTGATGGGGTTTGTGGTGACTGTTTAATGCGTCTTGGGGGGGGGGGGGTGTAAATTACAGCACCCTTTGTTTGACCTTAATATATAAAGGAACCGAGAAATGGAATTGGTCACCTACATGAACCGCTCTGCGTGTGCGGCTGCCATGTTCGAATAAGGAATGGAAGTCACGTGGTTCGTATAAGTTTAATAAAAGCTGAAAAATGCGACTTTTTGAAAAAACAGTGGCGGCCATTTTGAAAAAAAAAGTGGCGTCCATATTGAAAAAAAGTGGCGGCCATTTTGAATCAGTCGACCATTATGATTGGTTTGTTGGGGAAAAAATCAGTCTTCGCAGTTCACATTGACCATTCATGTCAAATTGCATGCTTTGCGTCACAATAAAGTGAACGATTCTGTTACTACCGTTGATACATAATTACATGTATAAGAAGGCAGTGTAACTCACCAAAATTGATCATAAGTGGTGTAAATTCAACATAATTGATATTTCGTTGTTTTCACTTGGTTATTTTCACGTATCCTTCCAAATAATAGTCATCGTATTTCCCGGACAGAACCGATTCAATTGGGAGAGAACCGACTCAATCGGGAGAGAACCGATCGAGATATCACAATTCGCAGTTTTCGTCGTTGTTATTACTCGCACAATAGGATTTTCATTATGACTACGTTATTTGGGACCATAGATTATGAGGGGAATGGAAAAACGAATCGAATTATCACCTAGATGGCTCAAAAATTGCGTTTTAACTGTCAAAACTCACGAAAATGTATAATTTGGATCATCAGGAACCGTCACAAATCAGTCAAGAACCATTACAAATCGGCGATGTAACAGTTCCTACACAGTGGGTGACCATTTCAGTCCATAAATTTGGCCGAAATTATTTAAATTATCTAAATATGCGGGTTTTTCTTTGAAAACAATTTTGGCGATATCACGTACACGGGGGTGATCCAACTGGAACACAAACCATTTGCTAATTGTCATCTCAATACATCCAAAATAGCGTACAAAAGCCTCAATAGAGTATTTAAGACCATCAAGTGTGTTCCATCCCATCCAATTGGTTTACGAAACCACGAGACACTCGCTGGTTGGTTTGAGATATTCGATGATGGTTTTGTACACTAGTTGGGACACTCATAGGTTGGGTTGTGGGACATTTTGCATGGGATGGAATTAGACACCAGTTTTTTTAGACACTTCTGATTCTGATGGTTTGAGGTAATCGTCGTGATACATGGGACACCCATTTGGATGGTTATGAACAGTCATTAAATGGATGGTTTGGTGTTCTCAATCGATGGTTTGAGGCGCTCGTTGAGTTGTTTGGGATGTTTTTGGAACACTCATTTGAGCGGGGTTGGACACCATTTGGACGATTTGGGACACTAGTGGGGTTGATTTGGGATACATATTGGGCGTTTCGAGACTCTAGTTGGCTGTTTTGTGACACCAATCTATGAACTTTTTGTTTGGTATAGCATATTAACTAAGATGTTGGATTGAGACACTCGTTGCGTGGATTTACACTCTTTGGGTGGTTTGGGACCCTCGGTAAGTGGGATTGGACACTCATCTATACTATATATTTTGAGACTTCGTATATATGTGTGTATATGTGTGTGTGTGTACTTCATAGAATCCAAAACGCGTGTACAGATTGAGATCAAATTTTGTATGTAAGTGTAAAATACCACCGACACCGCCGTAGATGTGTTTTTGAGAAGCCCTGAGCACCCTTTATCCACTCCCAGTCATCGAAATCAGCTCAAACGGCACGACGGGGTTAATAACGTCATTATATATATATATGAAGTCAGAGTCTCCAAAGTTATACCGGAACAAACACGTGTTTACGTCGTCTTGGGGGTCCACGATGGGAGTCTGACTTCAATGCAATGTTATCGCTCGAAACACGTGTTTACTTCGTGTTGAGGTTCACGATGGGAGTCTGACAATTGTTATCGCTCGAAATAGTACATTAGGACGGGAACGGCTGGACAGATTGAGCTCAAACTTCCTATCTAAAGGTAAAATACCACGTACGATGTCGTCCACGCGTTTTCCAGAAGCTCCGAGCACCCGTACTCCACTCCCAGTCATAAAAATCAGTTCAAACGGCACGGCCGGGGTTAATAACGTCATTATATATATATATACGAAGTCAACGTTATTAGCATCTGCATTGAGTGCATTTCCTAGAACGCAACACGTGTTTTACGTCGTCTTGAGGTTCACGATGGGAGTCATTTCAATGCAATGTTATCGCTCGAAACACGTGTTTACTTCGTGTTGAGGTTCACGATGGGAGTCTGACATTTCAATGCAATGTTATCGCTCGAAATATTATGCAGAAAGGCAGATCTCGGAAACGGGTGGAGCTATCGACCTGAAATTTGCTATGTGAATGTATCTTGCACCGGGTACAAATTTTATCGGGTCGCCGAGCCCATGCGACGCCCGTGCAGCGCATGCGCAGACGAGATCTCGGAAACGGGTGGAGCTATCGACTTGAAATTTGCTATGTGAATGTATCTTGGGCCGGGTACAAATTTGATCGGGTCGCCGAGCCCGTGCGACGCCAGCTTCGCGCATGCGCAGACCAGATCTCGGAAACGGGTGGAGCTACCGGGTACAATTTTTTCTTATTGAAACGCGTGGAGCTAAAAATTAAAAAAAAATATAAACAAATGTCACAATTAACTCATTGAAAAACAAAAAATGTCATGTTTCGGACAAGCCGCCGGTGGCGGGCTACCCTGCTAGTCTATTATATATTTTGGAAGATCTGTGTGTGTGTCTGTGTGATCGCGATGAACTCGAAAACGGCCGACCCGATTTCGATGAAACTTCGTATGTGAGGGTACTATCGGTCGGGAAGTGGCATAGGCATATTAATTTTCAGATCCGAGGTCAACTTTTCACGTGCCGAGGTCAAATCTATTTTTACGCTGTGTTACGGGACTTTCATTTGAGTTCGGTGCTTACAAATCGATTCGAAACAGCGCGAATAATAAAATGCCAGTCATAATAATGACACTGTGAGAATCTTTCGTGTTTCCTCTTTCCAACGATATATAATGCGTGTGTATCCGTTTTAGTTATCTGCCTCAATTATCAAGAAGAAGTGATACTATCTTCCATCAGGATAAAAACAATGCGTAACTTCTATGACGTCGTTAGAGGTCATAACGTTAGATCACGTTAACGCTTAACCGGCCGATGCATTTGACTGTTTCAGACGTCTTGGCGATATCTCGGGCACCGATGGTAATTTATCTTTACGTTGAAACTTGATCATTAATGAGCGTGTGTATATGAGGCGCGTTTATATACTTGAGTGGAAATCAAATCGGGTTAAACTGGCGGATTTTTACTGACGAAATTTGATGCATAGGGTATCTCGGTATCCGCTGGGCCGATTTCCCGGTATCCGCTGGGCCGATTTCCACCATTTTTGGGGTGTTGGTATTTGACCCCACCTGACCTTGACCTTCAAAATGGTCAATTCAAGGTCAAAGCCCGGACGAAGTCGGATCACCTTCTACAAGGTCAAATCGGGTAAAACCGGATGTATTTCGACGGGTACTTTTGTCGGGTACTTTTGTTCGGGCAGTGTTTTGGACGGTTCAAATCGTGACCCCACTTGACCTTGGCCTTCAAAATAGACAATTCAAGGTCAAAGCCCGGACGAAGTCGGGTCACCTTCTAGTTGGATATATTTGGATAATATTTATGTTGCTTTTGACACTCATCTGATGCATATATAAATTATAGTATAGCTTTGTGCAAATAGAAGTGATTTGCTTTTCAGAAATTGTGTATTGTTGATCAGTGATTCCTGGATCACTATTAATATTATAAAAATCAGCTTCGTACTCATAAGTGCAAATATAGTCATTATGGGGGGGGGGGGGGGGCGTGGGGTCTCTGGAGGAATACGGAACCTAGAAAATCTGATTTATTTGAACATTCCTGGGGTGTAACACATTTGAGGCATCAAATCTTTCGTACGCGATTGTGTAAATAAAACCCAGCAGGCTCTCGGTTAATAGCCAGTTATATTGGAAGGGCCACGTTAGAAGGTTTATCAATCTAAACCTCCCCATTATATGAAAATGTCATAGTGTATATTTGTATCTTTCTTCTGCTCATATTACCTGAAAATCCCTCAGAATTAATATAATACACCCTTACACCAGTTTTTTTTATAATTGAATGTCATTATTCAATTTAGTATAAAGAAAGGGCTAAATAATTCATCTCACATGGAGATACTTCGAATTGCGTAATGTCCATGATATACCTGGATATACAGGGTATTATGCTTATCCGTGCATGCTTGACGAGTGTTTCTATCATATGGAAATTAAGGGAGGGGAAAATGACGCTTCGTTGGTGCAGGTAATATATGCGTACACAACAAAGAACAAATCGAGTACATGAGACATTGCGATTTAATGACCGTTTCATGCATAACATCGAGATGTCGAGCTACCATGCAGGTGTTTTATGGGCTGAAACGTTGGAATCTCGATCATGAACCCCACGTAGCTATTAATTGTATGATGCTGCAATACTCGCTATATCTATATTTGCGAATGTTGGAAGAACCCGTTGTAAACTCGATGAAAACTCGAACCTAACATGGGGTGCAAATAGAAATTACTGGAAGGGGTGCATTTAGAAACTATAGGTGAACACCCCTAACAGGGACCTCCAGCCACGTCCCTGCTAACTCGTGAGTTACACTGATTTAACACATCATAGCCTATACCATTAATGACATCAGAACATATATGAAACACAAACAAACATACATGCTTTCACTCTTGCGCATGCACCCACACCCTAAAGATGATCCATGTGCCGGTCTGTCCGAATTATAATTGGGATATTTTCAAGCAGAAGCGGTCAAAATGTGAAGCATATCATTCGCATCTTTGACATCCCAGCTCTGGTTTGGCGACATTTCATCGCATGATCGATCTGCGGCTTTGATACCTGAAGTTATGATGGGTACCCACACTTGGACTTAGCTAGTATTTTTGCGAACCGCTCTGCAGGTTGGACAATTTTATGGTTAATTAAACATATATTTTTCTATTGATACACACATTATCCGCCATCTACGACTGATAATTATGGTTCAAATGAACCACCTAACGTCAGAATGTGTCTACTATTATGATAAAAGCGGAAATGAGTCGGAATTTCTATTAAAGTTATCGGGTGAGAGCAAGCTGTGGTCGCTATCTCATTGAGGGGATATTCCGCTTTGCGAAGTTATGTTTTAATAGTGGATATCACCCCCATTTAAAGGTACTCAATCCGAACAGAGGGTCCCCATCTCAACAGATTCCAACAACAACAATCCGATCAAAGGGTCCTATATTACTATTTCTTTGGCTTTGGGGGTAAAAAATATTTGATTCGAGTCGAGGAACCCATCAAACAAAGCTCAGAGTTATTAGATATTGATTTTTGAATTTTTTTATTTACTCGAGATGAGTACTAATAATTGCCTTCAACTGCCGTAATCTGCTCGGGATGTGTACACCAAAATCTATTCAAACAGACAAGGATGGATAACTCTAAAATCAAGTGGTAATAATAACGCAATTTTAACTGAGTTCTGGGCCAGAAAGTATTCCCGATAATGAAAAATAATAGATTTCTAAAATCGATATCTAACAAATCTGAGCTTTGATGGGTGACTTCCTCGACTCGAAACAAATAGTTTTGACCCCCGAAGCCATTGAAATAGTAATTGAGAGGAGTTTTATCGGATTGAGTACCTTTAAGGACAAGGGGGTCGATACAATTTTCCTCCATTTACCATCACTCTGAAGTCTGAAGTTAGCGGACGTAATTTCGTTGTGTTTTTGCTGTTTAACCATTCGGCAAACCTCGTCAGATTCCGTCATCCTTGGCCCTCAGAGGTCACAGGTCGAGGAGTTCAGAATGGCTGTTTAACGTCAAGAAAAATTATCAATGGAAGCATCCGGCATCCGATATATGTGCCCGACGTCATCCGGCGTACGGTGGTCTGGCATCCGGAATACGCCATAACAGACCCCGCATCCGGCGTACGAAAAGGGGGGTCGTCACCCTCCTTCATGGTGTAAACATCTCCTCCTACAGATTTCATCACAGAGATTTGAAACTTCAGAAAATTGTTGCCCATATATTGAAGACGTTCAACATGTATATAGATGACGGATTTTTTTTTTTTTTATGGAGTTATTAACCCTTTTCGACTTAGAAAATTTCAACATTTCAACATTTTCTGTATGAGGGTACCTTCATGGTGTAATCAACTTCTCCTACAGTTTTGATCATAGATATTTGAAACTTCAGAGTATTGTTACTCACAGATTGGAGATGTGCAACATGTATATAGATGACGGGAAAATTATTTGTTTACGGAATTATTAACCCTTTCGACTTAGAACATTTCAACATTTAAAAAAATTTCTTTAACAAAGCGGCATCGACTTGCCACGTTGTTGGGGGACACTCTGGTCGGCTGACCTTTTATTTCTATTAAATTGGCGACTTAGAATTTGTCCATTATTTTGGTTTCCGTGTGATAGCTTTAGTTTTAGTTATCTGATTGTTTTCAAATTTGATGTATGGATTACTCACAAGGAAAACAGTTCAAGTTCAAATTGGGGCTCAGTCCATTCATTTTTACAGGAGTTATGACCCTTGTTGACTTAGAATTTCCAAATTATTTTGTATTCCGGATGATAACTTCATTTGACTTAGTATTCATTTTAACAGAGATAAGATTAAAAAAAAACAAAAAAAAACACAAGTTCTTCTGATCAGGCAACATATAAGTGATATTACTATATATTGTTTTTATTCTAGGTGCATTTGGTTACTTTGAGGTCACACACGACATCTCAAAATACTGCAAAGCTAAACCATTTGAACATGTTGGCAAGAAAACTCCACTGGCTGTGAGATTCTCAACAGTTGGTAAGCTATTGGAGAGCAATATTGATGTGTATTAATATGTTAGCTAAATTGATTTATTATACATTCAACACAGATTATCTCAACTAAATAGCCTCACAAGTAATATTCATATCACCCGATGTGGAGAAATAGAAATACTCATTTTTACACTACTAACATCTGATTCACTATCAGTAATGCCCTAAGTTTTGGCAAACGACTTCTCATTTGCACATTAACCCTCAATGACTGGAGCTTCCTGAAATTGTACGAAATCCCTGTGCCAATGCATTCTCTTATATATGCGACTCTCGCATATATAAGAGAATACATTGTCCTAACAATATTTAACTTGACCTTATAAGCCAGTGCTTCCTCTTATATATGTGAGGCTCCATATGGGAGACTCCTATATATAAGAGAATGCACTGGCACATGATCTTTAATACTGCACCAGCACAGCTCCCGTCATGAAAGGGCTAATGGTAACCCTTTATTTGATGAATGGATTCTCCCATTCAGTTATAAATGTATACACTGCAATTGTCTGTTTTTCATTTGGAGGAATGTCGTCGCATCGGTGCTATAATGTTCTATATCCATTTTGTTTTGTGGAAAATTTTACCACATGGTTTTCGTATATGTCTGCTTTATTTTCACCTTATGTTTTCATTTTATCATTGGAAACGAAAACTAATACTGTATGTTTAAATTGTCTTGCTGTAAATGTCAGTACATGTATTCATCTTGTAATTTGTTGATATTTGTTTGGAGATAGAACACCTTGCAGAACAATTTTGCTTTTTTAGTGAACGCAAAAGTGGTTTTTAGGTTTTTAAATCATTCCAAAGTACAAAACTCGCACATTATGTTATTTTCTGAGCTATTTTAGCATAATAATTCAGCTAGAATTAAGATTTTCACATATAAGAATACGAAAGCACTATTTCCAGTCAGGCATATTGATGCTCATTAGTTCCCATTGCTTACCATTGTCGGTTCGAGATAGAACATTATAACCCTCAAATGTATGTGATCACGTGGTACAAAATAAACCAATTCATTGGTCCACAGTGGAGATAGAACAATAAAACATAAAACTAATTCGGGAGATGGAACATATTTTCATAGCCTCTCACTCATATCTGGTATATGATATACTCAGTATCTTGTGTTTTTCGGACAGAAAACACCCCGCCAAATCGAATGGTACCATTATCTCATTTTCCTGACAAAATGTATAATAGAACATTTAAGTACCGAGCGCGACGATGTTACGAAAATTAAGGAGACGATAGACTAAAGAACTGAAATGTAAGAGTATGATTCTCATTAATTGGTGTGAAATGTTCAGATAATAAGTTCAACAAATGGCCATTTGTTGTCTTATTATCTGAACATTTTCTCGGGGAACTACTCATCAAATAAGTATTTTGTAAAGTAAGGACTAAATTTTAATATATATGAAATATATTCACTGTAATTATTATACTTAAATTATTAAAGAATACATTTTTATTGAAATTCAACATATTTAATGATTAGGTAAATCATTTGAATTTTACAATTCAGTCATTTTATTTTCATGCTCTCTTACAAATTTCACACTTTCCGAGTATGTTAGTAAACAGATGACATTATAAGCCCATTTAACCCTTCCATGACTGGAGATTCCTGAAATTTTGTGAAAACCCTGTGCCAATGCATTCTCTTATAGGGAGCCTCTCATATATAGAGAATACATTGGCCTAACTATATTTACCTTGACCTTGTAAGCCAATGCATTCTCTTATATATGCAAGGCTCCCTATAGCTAGGGGCTTCACATATATAACAGAATGCACTGGCACATGATCTTTAATGTTGCACCAGCATAACTCGGGGACCGTCATGAAAGTATTAACTCTGGGTGAACCAATTGCTGATACACGCATGGCAATGATTCCGACAATGTAGGTCAGGATCTTTAATGCCGCACGAGCACAGCTCCTGTCATCGAAGGGTTAATATATCTGATCTGACACCCAAAATACTATATGACTGCGGAGTCTATCTGCTGTAATACATGTCACAAGCATTTTTATGTAACATCACTATTACATGTGCTCTATGAATTACACTGTCTGGGAAAAATATACCTTTCCTTGGTTTAAATTGACTGCCTACAATGTGATTCCATATCATTTTTAACCCTTTGGTGTAAACAATATTTATTTTCAAAATCAAACATCTGACACAAACACAATACACATATAGATAAATAGTGATTTAGAAAGTGGATTGGACAACAAGCAAAATGCTTTTTAACCCTTTCTTGATGGGAGCTGCGTTGGTGCAGCATTAAAGATCCTATACCAGTGCATTCTCTTATATATGCAAGTCTCCCTATATATATGTAAGAGAATGCACTGGCTTACAAAGTCAAGGTAAATATTGTTAGACCAATATATTCTCTTACGTATGTGAGGCTCCCTATGGGAGACTCGCATATATAAGGAGACTCGCATATATAAGAGAATGCATTGGCACAGGGCTTTCAAAACATTTCTGGAAGCTTCAGTCATGAAAGGGCTAACGGTGAACTTCTTATTTCAGGGGCAGGTGGACTTGTTTATAATTAAGGAAATGGAGTGATGTTTTTATCATGTAACAGAACAAAATCTAGTATTTTTGACATGAAGATTGTGTCCCGCTTTAAGAATTGATCATTACTACTGTCATACCACAGGTGGCGAGAGTGGATCAGCTGATACTGCCAGGGATCCGCGAGGGTTTGCTGTTAAAATGTATTCAGAAGATGGTAACTGGGACCTTGTTGGGAACAATACACCAATATTCTTTATCCGAGACCCTATGCTGGTGAGTTTAATATATAAACTACAGGGGGTTGGCATTGGTTAGAATAGGGGTATGTTGTATTTGATGTTTGCATTAGTAGAGATCTGGAATTTAGTAAATTTGTATGATTTTGGATAAGAAATGACAGTCAATAAAATATGACTTAATGCAGACAGTGTTCACACTGGGTCAGAAAAACTTTTGGCCAAAAGTTTGGCCAAATGCATTTTTTTTAGCCAAATTAAAAAAACTTTGGCCCAATTTTTGGGGGGAAATTAAATCCTCATTTTCTGGGCTAATGACTAAAATTGTTTGTAATTTGAAAGTTTATTTGTTACCTGAAATGTGCAACATGAGACTAACACTCCTCTGTAATTGTAATAAAATATATTTGCTTAAACAATTGCAATAATTCTATGATGCCGACACCCTCTTCTCCAACTAATGATCAGCTGTGTTAATTGTCACCGCTAGTTTCGCCAAGATATAACAAAAAACTGTCAGTGTTTGCTTATTATAGTGAGGTGATAACTGTTGATTATCTATTGCTGGATTAAAACCTTTATGATGTGAATCCAGTTTGTTGTGATTTTAAGCTGTAGACGGGAGTTTATTATACATTTACGTAATTAACATGTCATTGAGTAGTGCGGCTGGCTGGCACATATCCAATTTCTTTGTACTGCCCAATTATGAGGTAATGCATTCATATATTTTATCTTTCAATCAACGAAAAATGACATAACCTGTGCACATATTGAAGTTTTGCTATAATTTGCTATGAGCCTGTAATGGTACGATGTTTCCAAAGTACGAAACCTGAGTGTTCAAGACTGGCCAATCGGTGATACTGCATCATTACCTAATATCGGCACTGTTGATGGATTCAACGTGTTTGAATTAGATTTCCGTCTCCCGTAAAACAAAATTTGGCCATTTTCAAAAACAATTGATATCAAAATAAATAAATGGTCAATAGGTAGGCCACTATAGCACTTCACTGACAAATGGTAGTCCACAATATAGCAAATTTGCAAGTATCTAAAACAGTTAGTTCTGACTCCACTTGTAAAGATATATCCAGCAGTTTCTAAGTCATTTATTGTTAAAGAACTAATCCTGAATTCATTGAATTCTACATTCTATATTAATTTCAGTTTCCAAGTTTTATTCACACACAAAAGAGAAATCCAGCCACCCACATGAAGGTTAGTAGTTCCACTATTATCCCTTTCATGACCGGAGCTTCCTGAGATTTTGCTAAAACCCTGTGCCAATGCATTCTCTTACATACAATTATATGCTAGTTTCTGCCATAGGAAGCCTCGCATATATAAGAGATTACATTGGCCAAACAATATTTACCTTGACCTAGTAAGCCAGTGCATTCTCTTATATATGTGAGGCTCCCTATGGGAGACTCGCATATATAAGAGAATTCACTGTGTATCTAATGCTGCACCAGCGCAGTTCCCGTCATGAAAGAGTTATTTGTTACCTTCAGGCCTCAAAATATGGTGCTGTATATTTGCAGACTGAGGTCCTCAGAGGGTGAATTTAGTGATGCTACCCTGAACAAGTTGGCCAAACATTCTCACCAGTGCACTACATGTTAACCCTTTACCCAACAAACCGGCCAAAAACGCCAAATAAAGCTTCAACAGCCTAAAATATCTTCGGTCTGTCTCAATAACACCATACAAATATGGATATCATTGGAACCGGTTCATTGACCACATTGTGATGGTTACAGTTATGCCCTATGCCAATGCATTCTCTTATTTATGCGAGTCGACCATAGGTCGCCTCGCATATATAAGAGAATGCATTGGCCTAAAAAAAGTCTTTTTTTAACACTTTTTACCATTGTTTCTTACATTCTTTAACAATTTTAGAATTTTTTCTTACATTTTTTAACAATTTTTATAATATTTTTCTACATTGTTTGACAATTATATCATTTTTAATATGTGTTAAGCCAATGCATTCTCTTATATATGCGAGGCGACCTATGGTCGACTCGCATATATAAGAGAATGCATTGGCACAGGGCCGTTCTGTTGGGTAAAGGGTTAAGCATGGACATCATCAATTATTATTTAACATTTAAAGATGCATAACCTGAATTAACGCTATCAAATTACTATATCTTTGGCTTCGGGGGTAAACAATATTTTATCTGTGTCAAGAAACCCACCCATCAAAGCTGAGAGTGATCAGATATCGATTATTGAAATTTGTTATATCTCCTTCAAATATATCTTGGACACTGAAACTAATGGTTATATATTCTTGCTTGCAAGAAATCTAGAAGTCGTAAAAAAAAAATCGGTACGCAATACCTCGACTACGCGCACTTGTCAAATGCCAATTAATGGCGATATATTCTTTGGACCAATCATACGAGTCCTTTCACTATAACAGCGATGGAAAGACAAGACCTCATTCATTTTAAATTCTTCTAGACGCAAGATAAGTCGCATTTTTTATCTGTTCATTTCTCATGAACGTTTCTCTTTATGCTATTGCGAACGACAACACGCAGTTGCCTAATTTCGTGCACTACGCACGTGTTTTCCAATTTTCGCAATTTAGTTTTACAATTGTTCTACAATCTTTTATTCTACAATACTGTCTTATTAATGACAGTTGTCCGTGGGTGGATATTTTCATTAACAAATATTTAAATTTTGTTTTATTTACGAGAATCACTTCGAACAAATATAGTTTTTGTTTGTATAAAACAATACTCAATAAAATAAACCGATGCTCTTTCGGGTTCTCGTCGGGATTTTTTAACACTGCACCGGATGCAATATCGTGTTGTCGTCTCCACTAAGCTCCAGTTTGGAGTTTGGTGCCTGACAAAATCCTATCCAAATGTATTAGAAGTAATACTTTACAATATTTTACATTACAATATTTTACAATAATTTTCCTCACGGACGCTAGATAAAATAGCCACAGTGTGGCTTGCCTCTTCTCTCTACATTGAACATAAGGCTCAATGCTTTTCCGATGCAAACTTCGTAATGTTATTTCCCTCCGACAGGTAGGGGTGCCACGATTAAGCGTATAATCGATGAAATGTTGATACGGCCGATATTCGATGACCATTTTCGGCTGCGATTACTCTGAGTTCTTTATTTCGGATGTGGAAAAGTACCGGACATATTTGGATACCCTGTTTTACAGTTTAATATCCAACGGACAGGTTAACGATCATTGATCGCGCAAAGATATTGGTAACGCATTGTGCTCATTACTAATTACCGGCTTTCCTTCCCACGAGTCAGTAACGATTGCTGTGCAATTTTCTATTCACGGGTATTCACCATTTGCACTTGTCCACCTGGTCACCATAAATATTAAAATATGTGAAGATATATTTAGCACATTTCCCATCTCCGTTAATTTATGGGCATGTGAAATTGTCAGTGGACTTGGGTATATCACACAATGACCTTTGATTTGAGATAACCCCAACTTACAATTATATTACCGGTGCAATTACACCCTTCTAATCAACGAAACTATATTTTTTGTCATGGGAAGAACAGTCTCGGTGGTTTCTGATACAAATTATGCACATGTGAATATTATGCACTACTTCCTCTGTCCTTGCTATTCGATACGCTTCATCGATTCTAATCTAGTATTGACTTTCGATTATCAAGTTCAATGATCGTGGCACCTTTGCTGACGTGGCACCTTCTCTTGCATCCTCCATTAACTTGGAGACTCCGCTGGAGTTGGTTGGTGGACATGCCTCCTCCCTCAGGGTCGCGGCGTCCATAGCCCCCGCAGAGAAGGGCAGCGATGGTACCCAAGTGCAGCTGCCCTTGGTCCTGCCTCCGGTTCCGCCGGGTTCGCACCATCGCTGCACCAGCCGGCCACTTGCTACAGCTACCACATCAGTGGTCCGTTTAGCTGGCAAGCCCCGGTGCCCTCGGCACATTGCCTGTCTACGCAGTTCAATGTGTCAACTGCCACTGCTTCCACTCCAGGGGATTTGACCGCCCAGGTCCTGACCTGTCCTCCATTCGTCAACGTCTTTTCCGGCATCCGTCCCTCCCGGTTTTGGGGTGGGTATGTATCCCTATTATTCACCTGTGTTCTTTCCTCCACCAGTGTGGCCTTGCTTTGTACAGTTTCTGGCCTCTTTTGGGCTCCTAGGCCAGAACTTAGACTTAGTTTTCTTTCCGAGGCTCCGGAATTTCTTGCCTCATCAAACCAGGTGACCTGGTCGGGATACTTGCCCCTTTCCCCCCCATCTCCGGGACGGACGGTGCTGTTCAGAGACGAGGACGTGCTGTCGCAACATCTCCTGGATTTGGCAGCGTTTGATGCGTGTCCGAGTTCGCCATGCCCACCCGAGAGTGCCTTCCCCGAGGGTCATTTCGGATGGGTCAGTCCTTCGGTCTTAGGATAACAATTGCGCACAATTTTGCATGCATTACCAGCACGATACTAACAGCACAGAAAAAGGAAGAACAAACAGCGCCATTCTCTTGTTTCCTCCATTCACATGGAGCCTCCGCTGGAGTCGGTTGTGGGACATGCCTCCTCCTTATTGGTCGTGGCCTTCTGAGCCATCCGCAGAGAAGTACCCCTGTCTTCCACAACCGAAGGACTGCATGGGGCCCACAAAAACCAACGTGTGACGATTTTCCTCTGCCAATTCGATACAGCCTGCACAGCAGGCTCAGGGTCTGTTAGTGGTCATGCCTCCTTTATTTGTAGTCGCGGCTTCCACAATCTTCTTCGCAGAGACGGTCAACAATGGATTTTCCTCGGCCAACTCGGTACAGTCTGCGCTGCAGGCTCGGAGTCTGTTGGTGGTCATGCCTCCTCTATTTGTAGTCGCGGCTTCCACAACCTTCGCAGAGACAGGAAACAATGAATTTTCCTCTGTCCACTCGGTACAGCCTGCGCTGCAGGATCGAAATCTGTTGGTGGTCATGCCTCCTCTATTTGTAGTCGCGGCTTCCACAACCTTCTCCGAGATGGGCAACAATGAATTTTCCTTTGTCAACTCGGTACAGCCTGCGCTGCAGGCTCGGAATCTGTTGGTGGTCATGCCTCCTCTATTTGTAGTCGCGGCTCCCACAACCTTCGCAGCGACGAGCAACGATGGAGGTTCTGCAGCATCTACCGCTGGTTCTGTCTCAGTCCATCCAGGTTCATGCTGTCACGGCACATAGCGGTTTTTCCGAACCCTTTCTTGCCTTGGCTACCTCATTGTTCCTAGTCGCCGACAAGTGGCATTCATTCGACTGGGTGTTTTGTACAATATTACCTTCGTTCTTTGTACTCTGAGGTTTCCTCGGTCAGTCTGCTTTCCGCCATATCGCATTGCTCTGGCTATGTGCCGCATTCAGGAACTGCTCCTGAATCAGTTTCTTTCGCCTCCATTCTCACCTCTGTTCTTATCCCGTCGGGGTATTCCAGGTGTTGTTGAGACCTGTCTTTATAGTTTTGGGCCTTCTAATCTGTTAGATTTTTATTCAACAATTAGGCCGCTTTTATGAGACAAACCTAGACGTATTATGGACTTGATCGTGTGTGTGAACCTGATAAGTTAGTATGCGGGTGCTATATCTCACAGGGAAATTGGTGCTCTACCCACTTCGCCGAACATATCATGAATGTCGACCGTTCAGCTCCATAGACACTATCGTCTGAACTAGCTACGCTCATTTTCAATTTTACTTCTAGATTTGGGATGTATCTTTCAGTGACCACCTAACACCATAGGATTTCATCATATAGCGTATCGGCATTTCATTGGTGTCTAGGCGTCATGTACGTAGTCCATTTTGTTATCGTCTTTGTCATAGTGCTCACAGACTTTGAACCAAGAATATTTTCCAATTCTATGTTATCTGATTTAGCGATTACCGATTCTCACCTTTGCGACATTTCACAATTATTGCCGCATGCCCATCGGTGCTTGAGCATACCAGTTGGCGGGTTATCACAGTTTTTGTAACTTTCTGCTAACCTACGGTATGGGTTCCCTATACCACCACCTGACGAACGATTTTAAACTAAGTTCCACATTTCTTTTGAAACCATGCAGGCCGGTTCATTGCATCTCATATTGGCCGTATGATCAGACAGTGTTCCATTCGCGGTATTAGTTCCTCTCCTTGGTTGCCCGTACACTTCAATTTCCAGTTCCTTGGCTTGGTGTACCAGAGGCAGGCAATCTTTCCATCTTGGTCCCCTCCCTTATGCGTATGTTTTTGTTTTCTTTCCAGGGTCATGATTTCCAGTGCTCAACTCAGTCATGTTTTCCTGGTGTATCCCTGGTCCCCCTATTGGTCTGGGCCCTACGGTTTCTCATATCTCCCCTGGGTCTCTCGGTCGGCTCAAAATACTGTCAAGTCGGTCATACCGCACTGAGTATTACCTCATTTTGTGAGATCCATTCTGAGTATTGATTCAGCTTTTCTGGCGGCGGGGGGGGGGGGGGGGGGGGGGGGGGGGGGGGGGGGGGGGGTGTAATAACCGTGTTTTCCCCTCGGTGCACCTTTGCATGTATTGTGGGCCAGTCAGCATCCTCTGGATGTCGTGCTAGTGCTGCTTCATCCTCTAAGGAGGGGGTGGGTAGGTTCCTTTATCCTATTAAGTACATGAATGAATGAGTTATCCCCCTTGCCTATGACCAATGTTTATCCTGGACACCTTCACCCTGTGATCATTACTAGTAGGACACATGAAGTACGTGGTGTTTCCTTTTAGGCGGCTCAGTTGTTTTTGAGTTTATCTGAACTATTACATATGGGACACAATGATCTAGTTTTGGCACATGTCTACCAAGAAATCTTTTTGGTACAGGATGCAGGTCTTTTCTGCTTCAGCAGGTGGGTTCATGGACATAGTCGGATTATCTGCCTCGTGGCCTCCTCCTCTTCAAGAATTCTAATTATAACCATTAGTTTCAGTGTCCAAGATATATTTGAAGGAGATATAATATTTTTTTACCCAAACTATGTATCTCCTATAATAAATATCTTGGACACTGAACATAGAGGGCCCTCCCAGTTGGGATCAACATTCCCGCCCCGCGCACTCGGTCCAAACGCATCAAACACACAGGAGGAAGAAATTAAAATGAATGAGGTCTTGTCTTTCCATCGCTGTTATAGTGAAAGGACTCGTATGATTGGTCCAAAGAATATATCGCCATTAAATTGGCATTTGACAAGTGCGCGTACTCGAGGTATTGCGTACCGATTTTTTTTTTACGACTTCTACATTTCTTGCAAGCAAGAATATATAACCATTAGTTTCAGTGTCCAAGATATTTATTATAGGAGATACATATTTTGGGTAAAAAAATATTATTTCTCCATATGTGTAGTTATTGGTGGCCTGGTAAAAAGTCATCAAACGGATGGTTTCGGACCAAATTGCGGATGAAGATGGATAACTCTAAAATCAAGTGGCTTTGGCATTAGATATATTGACAATCCGGCCATTATTTCGTTGAACAAAATGTTGATAAATAACACGTTTTGGACATTTTTATACTATAGTTGACTGGTTAGCATTATTTTTGGGCAATTAATCGATTCTGATAATTGAAAGGGCATTTAAAAAAATGTTGTTGTTGTTGGAATCTGAAGATATGGGACCATCAAATATTGAGTACCTTTAAACATTGAACATAATTCTAAAAAGTGCTCAGTAGTATATTGTTGGTATTGTAGAGTACTCTTTGAATGAGTAGCTTGGAGAATATGCTGACCACAAAAATTCAACCAAGAGCAATTTTATGCTATTCTTATTCAAAAGTGTTGTTGAAGTTCTCTATAGGGGGACTTGGCTAAACAATTTGGGCTAACATTTTTTTTTCTCTTTGACCAGGCATGACCGAACAATGGGCTAACCAAAAACAAACCTCGTAAACCACATGTACAGTAATGCCCTAAGTAATCGACTCCTTAACCACAGCATAATTATGGGTAACTTTTCAGGATTTAGTTGGAAATATGGCTTGTTGCCATTCATCAGAAAGCTCTCGCCGAGAGCTTTCCGATGAATGGCAACAAAGGTGAAGGTGAATCTCAAAATTTTATATATTGTATACATGTGCTTCCTTTCCTGAGAAGTTTGCTCATTTTTTTGACAGGATCCTGACATGTTTTGGGATTTCATTACCCTGCGACCAGAGACGACCCATCAAGTCAGCTTCCTGTTTTCAGACAGAGGAACGCCTGATGGTTTCAGACACATGAACGGTTATGGCAGCCACACATTTAAAATGGTTAATGCAAAGGGAGAGAAAGTGTACTGCAAGTTCCACTGGAAGGTATGTGTTTTTACTCTTTAAATATATGCATGTACTTGCCATGTAATGGTACTTAAAAGTGGAACATATAACAGCTGGTAATTACTCGCTTTTGTCATGTTCCAGCATAGGGCCCTACAAACCAGAAATCCAATAACAAATCGGCAACATCAGTGTATAAAAGTTAGTCACAATATGTTGGGAATTTTCAGTGCAAGTATTTTGTAATAAAATAAGATATATCTCTGTATATAATTGTACAGAGTCTGATTGTATGTTTCAATAAATAACCTAAATTGGTTCAGATTATGATTGTGAGCAAATAAATTGTATAGTTTGTGGGTAATCATTTATATATTCATCATCTCTAGTCTCATATTTTCAAACACTATAACACTTTATATGGGAGTCTGTTAGCGACCCTACAATGATGGGCTGTTGACGTTATGGCCATTTTCCAGTGGAAAATATTTGACACCGAATCACATCCGTGATATCAACATTGAATCTTGCATATTTGCCAGTATTTGCAGGGACTAAAAAATACATAGGCATGTATTTATATATAAAATATTTATTTTAGTCCCACATTGACGAAAGAAACTAAACCTGGGCAATATACTGAAGCAGGACTGAGGTCCATCACATATACCCTTAATTTCAAACCCACATATGTATAATACAAGTTATGTGCATACAGTATTGCTCATTTATAAGACATGGAAACGTCATCCGTATAATTTGACCTCAGTCTTTAAATGGACACCAGCATCAAACTCGATTCAACAGTGTTGGTGTTTATATGCAATATACAGTAATGCCCTAAGTAATCGACTCCTTAAACGCAGCAGAATTATGGGTAACTTTTCAGGATTTAGTGGGAAATATGGCTTGTTGCCATTCATCTGAAAGCTCTCAGGGAGAGCTTTCCGATGAATGCCAACAAGCCATATTTTCGACTAAATCCTGAAAAGTTACCCATAATTCTGCTGTGTTTAACCCTTTACCCAACAAACCGGCCAAAACCGGCCAAATAAAGCTTCAACAGCCTAAAATATCTTCTGTCTGTCTCAATAAAACCATACAAATATGGATATCATTGGAACCGGCTCCTTGACCACATTGTGATAGTTACAGTTATACCCTGTGCCAATGCATTCTCTTATATATGCGAGTCGACCATAGGTCGCCTCGCATATATAAGAGAATGCATTGGCCTAAAAAAAATCTTTTTTTTAACACTTTTTACCATTTTTTCTTACATTCTTTAACAATTTTATAATTTTTAATGTGTTAAGCCAATGCATTCTCTTATATATGCGAGGCGACCTATGGTCGACTCGCATATATAAGAGAATGCATTGGCACAGGGCCGTTCTGTTGGGTAAAGGGTTAAGGAGTCGATTACTTAGGGCATTATTGTACAGGAATTGTTAGATGGTGATTTATTTTTATTGAAATTAAAGCATCGACATTTTAGTTGTGTGTTGTCAACTTTTGCAGAGACGACTTCTGTCAGATGAATTGGATCGGCAGTACATGTATTTATATATTTACTTATTTAATAATTATGGTAGGTCATAAATATACTTGAGGAGCAGGTTTTTTGGGGGGTTGAGCCTTTCCCTGACAAACCTGCAAATAGTATGTTTGTCATTTGCAGAATAAGGTTCCCAGTGGGTGAATTTAGTGATGCTACCCCACACAGTGGGCTACCATCATCAAATTCACCCTTTGGGGACCTCATTCTGCTTAGGCCACATCCTGTGGGAAGTATCTATAGTCTCAAATTAACATTGTTTTAGTTACTTTTTCCCTTCTCTTGAGTTTCTATATCCCCTAATTTGCAGAAGATAAAATGCATAATTGCAGTGACTAATGGGTGAACATTACCAACTTCAACTGGGGAACTTCAATCTGATCATAGGCCTCCCATAGCAGTTGAGGCCTAAGCAGAATGAGGTCCCCAGAGGGTGAACTTGTTGATGCTAGCCTGCTGTGCAGGATATTGTCACTAAATTAACCCTCTGGGGACCTCATTCTGCAAATGACAGACACACTATTTGCAGCCTTGTTTCCTGAGAAACAAACTAATTTGTTTGTCTGGCCCAATTGAGGCTCTCTATTTTGTGAATATTTTCAGACTGACCAGGGAATTAAGAATTTAATGGCAGATAAAGCGGGAGACCTTTCTGGTTCTGACCCAGATTATGCTATCAGAGACCTAGTCAACTCAATCAGCGATGGCAACTTCCCATCATGGTCTCTTAAAATTCAAGTGATGACATTTGAAGAGGCGGAGAGGTTCCGTTGGAATCCATTTGACCTCACAAAGGTTTGTTCGTTACATTTTGTTTCTAGAATTACATTGTTTTTGCTATGCCATATTTACAAATCTGTATGCCACACATGTTCCATATGAACCCTGTTGTTGTCACAAAACATAAATGATGTTTCTCTCAAGAAACCGGTGTACCACGATATCTCCCCCTTGGGTATCTTCCCCTCGCCCTGGGTATCTTCCCTCACACCTGTGATAACTTTTTTGTTCACTTTTTTTTATATCATTATGGTATGAAATGAAGATAACACATGTTTTTTTGTTATTTTTATTATTTTAAATCTGACTTGTCAACTCCCTCACACCCACCTGGCAGCCAACTATTTATTTTATTGCTTATTTTGCTTTATATATTCATGAAACGGCGAGAAATTAACTTTACCCGAGAATTTGGGGGGGGGGGGGGGGGGGAGATACACAGGGCTGGCCCCCACCCAACAGCTAACATGTACATATGACACAAAATAAAAAAAAAACACCTGAGAATTTGGGGTGGGGGAGATACCCACGGATGAGTATCTCCCCCACCCAGCAGCTAACATGTACATATGACAAAAAATCAGCTTAAGATTTTATCGCTTATTTTGCTTTGTATAGTCATGAAATGGCGAGAAATTAACTTTATATGAGAAAAAGTTGATTGCGTTGGGGTTTGGGGTGGGGGAAGAAGATACCCAAGGAAGATAATTTCTCGCCATTTCATGACTGTATAAAGTTAAATAAGTGATAAAATCATAAGCTGATTTTTTGTCATATGTAGCTACTGGATAGGGGTAAGCTACTCAGGCCTGGGTATCCCCCCCCCTTTATATGCCAGAAGTATAAGTCAGAAAGGCTTGTTGAAGTCATAGAAATTACAACTTTGGAGACAAAAAGGGGTCCTTTTATTCTAATCATTTTGCATGAAGATCCCATAGTAAATTATAAGCAAGTAAGCAGGTTATTCACCACTATATCAACAAGTTGGTTGAAAATATTCTGTT